>CM018685.1:31575492-32175492 GCA_009363875.1 Mikania micrantha | reverse complement strand
AAACAGGGTTTATTCGGGTTATTCGGATTGAATTCGGATATCGGATCCGAATAAACAGGATTTTGTATATCCGATATCCGATCCGATCTGAATCTATTTGAATATCCGAATCTTTACTTCGGATCGGTTTTTTAAGGTTTCGGATACGGTTCGGATTTCAGATTTTTTCGGATTTCGGATTTTTTCGGATTTCAGATTTTTTGAACACCCCTAAAGATAATGTTAACTATAGCCGAGGGTTCTTTTGAAAATCATCATTTTGGAGAAAATTAAGAAAACTAATCACAATCATTACCAATTAATTTTTTTTTTCATTTTTTCTTTTTTATTAAGATAAGACATGTACAAAATAAAAAATATATGTATTTTATGTTATTACATATATGTAACTTGTATATTACACATACTAGTTACATATAGTGGTGCACAAAAAAACCGGTTAACCGAACCGGACCGGTTATTGGACCGGTTAGAAACCGGTTATTGAACCGGTTTTTCCTACCGGTTTGGACCAAATGCAAGAACTGGCGGTTTTGAACCGGTTGGTAGTTTTTGGGGGGAAACCGATTAAAGGAAAACCGGTTTTTTTGCCCGGTTAGAAACCGGTTAACCGGTTTGAGAATTCAAAAAAGTAGCCGTTATATCCGTTGGAGCAAAAAAACTAGCCGTTGGGACCGGTTTAACCGGTTTTTAATTATGATTTTTTTATTATGATTTTATTAATTTAACTTTAAGGTTGAAAACGTATAATACAAAAAAACGGTTCAATACGGTTACGGTTCAATACGGTTACGGTTCAACACTCTAAGTCTAACGGACGGATCAAACGGATTAACGGATAAAAAAAAATAGGTCTAAAAACCGGTTTTTGAACCGGTTTGGGCGATTAACCGGTCCGGTTAATAACCGGTTCGGTTCCATCGGTTAGCATATGTAGGTTAAAAAAACGGGTTAATAACCGAACCGGTTTTTAGGAAAAACCGGTAAACCCTCTACACCGGTTAACCGGTTAGGGTAATTTAGAAACCGGTTTGGACCGGTTAACCGATTTGTGCATCCCTAGTTACATATATGTAACTTTATGAGTTACATGCGTAACTTTTTGAGTTACATACACAAAACTTCGTGATTTACATATATTTATTAAAATTTTATTTCTCTTTATAACATTTTTATAATAAAAAAATTACGAAAAAAAGTTAAAAATTTATTAGTAAGTAGGAGTTTTTTTAGTTTTTTTTCAAAATAAGGAGTTTTCTTATGAACATTCCTATATATATAATGGTTAAAATACAAAGGATTTTAACGTGAGAAGCGTAAGAAGCCACAAGAATTTAACATGTGACATCAGGGTAAGGGGTATTATTGTCCATATAAAGTTACAGACCGTGATTCACAGAATTACAGACCGTAATTTAACATACATAACCAATGACCAACTGCATAATTACGAACCAACAATCACGTATCACGTTATATGGAAATCACACATTGTCATTAACATGCATGATTAAAGAACCAACTACATAATCACGTACCAAGTTTTAAAATCAGGGAACTCGTAAACAAATCGAAAAAAAGTATAACAATAGTATACTCAAATTAAAGATAATAAAATTTTCAATTTTATGGTGTAATTTTTTTTAAAAAAAATAATTAAACGTTTAAAAGTTATTCAATTTTTTAAAAAAAGGTGAAACTTGATTTAACCACATAAAAAGTCAATAAAGATAAGTTACTCCTTTATTTTCCTTTTCGGCTTTAAAATCACATGAGTTTTTAATAAAAAATGGGTACACTAGATTTTAACTTTTGATTAATTTAATTAATGGCCCAAAATTATTTTTATCCTTATCACATTAATTTCCTTTGTATTGAATATGTCTCCTAACCCATAATTTAAAATTGTTTCACAATTAGCAACAACAGAGACTACTTGAAAAAAATATATCTAAGGAACGCTCTCCAAATCAACAAACACAGTCAACAAAACCCAACCCTAACCAACAAAATTTTTCATTTAAAAATGGCATAACTATTCTGTGAATTATCTTTAGTGCAACACATGTGTATGAATGTGGCACCTAGCAGAAAAAGTGGCACTCGGTGAGAAGAAGAACTAGCAATTAGGGGTGTTCAAAAAATCCGAAATCCGAAAAAATCCGAAATCCGAATCGTATCCGAAACCCGAAAAAAGCGATCCGAATTAAAGATTCGGATATTCGGATAGATTCCGATCGGATATCGGATATCCAAAATCCTGTTTATTCGGATCGGATATCCGAATTCAATCCGAATAACCCGAATAAACCCTGTTTTTTCGGGTTATTCGGGTTGTTCGGATTATTCGGATGAAAAAATTGGTTTATTCGGATTTTTCGGGTTATTCGGATAGATTCGGATCGGATAGAAAATTTTCGAATTCGGGTCGGGTTTCGGATAAGGTCCTAAAATTTTCAAATCCGAACAACCCGATCCGAATAAACCGTTATCCGATCCGATGAACACCCCAACTAGCATAATCCCTAATACCTATTGTTAGGAATCAAAGTAGCACTCTGCGAAAACAAGCAACACATACAAATGATTATTCATGTAGCACAAAAATTAATAGAGAAAACATGTGAAATTTAATGTGGTTCGATCAATGTAACCTATATCCACTTGCTACAACTAGGTTTTTTTTTTATTTCTTAGTATAATAGGGTATGGATAATTTGAAAACCACTTTTTATTGTGAAAACCCAGCAAACCGCTGTGTAAAACATACGTAACACAACTAAAAAAAGAAAATTTGTAAAACATACGTAAAAACGTTCAGCGTTTACGTCAGATGTGACTCAGTGTTACGTATGTTTACAATGTAAAAAAACTTATAAAATATTTTTTTTTAAATATTTTTTCGGCGCTTTTTTGATTTTTTTTATAAAAATGTCGTAAATAATGTTACAAACCTGTAAAAAAAATTTCAAAAAAAATACGTTCGTTTTACATGAGTTTTCATGGTTTTCTCACTAAAACAAGGTTTTCATTTTATTACAATATATTACAATTACATAATGTGATATAAATAGGAAAAGATTAGAGTTAAATCAACTTGGGGAACAAGAAATATCTAAAACAGGCCAAACACCTCTAAACAAAAGTGTCACCCTATAGAACTTTTAATTGGAATAAAAGGCCTTCATAACCAGTGGCGGAGCTTCAGATAATTGACAGGGGGACGAAAACTTACATGAATTCAAAAAAAAATTTCTCATTCGATCGGTATGTCTCGGTTAGTCGGGTTAAAAGTATGAGTCAGTGATTCGGGTCAAGTCGGGTCAAACAATAAGGAACATTCATCTTAAAGATAATACAGTATTTTAGATTAAATATGACTAATTTGATTAATCTAAATTTCACAGTTACCTTGAAAGAAAATCCTGAATATTAACATTAACATAGGTTGATTTTGAAATAATTTAAGAAGAAAAAAAATTACCAACTAGAATTGTGTCAAGATTAGCAAGCGCTTGAAAGAGAATTGGGCGGTGGCTGGAATCTGTGGCGGTAGAATGAGGGCGGACGGTGTGGACCTCTAATCGGGACCAAGAAAAAGAAATAAAATATAATAGAAAGTAAGGGGGAAATAAAAGAGGGATTTAAATATTTAGGGGAATTATAGAACAAAAAAAATTGATGTTCTTAATAAGTGAGTAATTTTTAAAGTTAGTTTTTTATTTACTAATTACAAAAAAAATTGTTTTTTATTTAAAAAAGATGGTAATATAATTTTTTTTCAATCAGGGGCGAAGTTAATTTTTTTTCAATCAGGGGTGCGAAATCAAATATTTTAAAAAAAATTAACCTTTTGGCCCGAACATTAACCCTACTGACGAAAAAGGAGGGGGGGGGCCATGGTCACTTCAAAGCCACGCCACTGTTCATAACTCAACACTCACCGAGGAAGAACACAACGATTTGTAAAAGTGTATGTACCTATATGTAAACACACCACAAGTAGGGAGTCGTAGTTGCTCCTTTGATGTGTCAAGATGAAACTAGCTTGTTAGGACAGGTAAAACGGGTCTTATCGTGTTTAACAGGTCAGACACGACGCAATGAATGCAAATATAAAGCATGAAAATAAGTTGTTTAATACTTGGTTTGGTAATTTAAGCTTGACAGTTCAATATTTTATGTAATAAAAAAAATAAACAATGAAGTCTAGACTTATAATTTTTATTTTAAAAAAAAATTATAAAATTATATAGCATACTTTTTTGTTAAACATGTGTTATAATGTCTTATTAGATACTTATTTTGCCATCTCTAAACTAGTGCCCTTGATCACAAGCGGGCCAGATTGGATAGCTCTTAAGTGACCAAGTACGACATCAATATTTGGTTAATACATACATACATATATATATATATAGGGGATGGTTCCTTTGTTAACTCTTCCTTATTGCGATAACCCCTTAACCCTGGCATTTTTTGCGTTTTTTGCCCGAATCTTTGTTTTTTTTCATGGTTTTTATTACACATAAATATGGGGTTTCTTTTTTATGTTTTTGCTAATTCATCATTGTGACCGAGAGGTCATGGGTTCGAGTCCTGCCAGAGGCAATTTAAAGGACCTCCAAGCAAGGCAAGGAATCTTGAGCTTAATCTCGGGTTCTGGACCAATGGGGGGCGAGAGTTTACCTATTCCACGGGGTTCCCGCGCATCTGGTGTGGCCGCGTCTTACCTCTTCCCGGTGGGCCCTGTTAAGACAACATACGTGGTATGTAGGATCGTCGCCGGTCAAAAAAAAAAAATATATATATATATATATATATATATATATATATATATATATATATATATATATATATAGGGGAAGGTTCCATTGTTAACCCTCCCTTATAGCGTTAACCGCTTAACCCTAGCGTTTTTTGCCCGAATCTTAAATTTTTTTTTTCATGGTTTTTATTTTGCAAAAATAAGGGGGGTTTCTTTTTTGTGTTTTTGCTAATTCATCACCGTTTAGAAGTTATTGTAAGTGTAAGTTACTTACACTTACTTACATTTCCGTATCTGATGCAGTAAATGTAAGTAAGTGTAAGTAACTTACACTTACAATAACTTCTAAACGGTGATGAATTAGCAAAAACACAAAAAAGAAACTCCTCCTATTTTTACATAATAAAAACCATGAAAAAAAAAAAATTATGATTCGGGCAAAAAACGCTAGGGTTAAGCGGTTAACGCTATAATAAAGGGTTAACATTTGAACCTCTCCCTATATATATATATATATATATATATATATATATATATATATATATCTTTAAGCTCTAACAAGTCAAAGCGGACTCGTACTTCCAAAATTATGGGCAAATGTTTCTTACGGATCGTGGGTCATTAATGTTTCTCACTAAAACAGGAAGAAATGAAAGGATGTTTGTCTTGTGAAGTTGTGATCATTAGTGATTTGTTGATATTTATATATATTTAAAGAAAATGTTAGTGTCCGTCGGTAATTCTTTAACAATTAGCGCTGTTA
Organism: Mikania micrantha; assembly: GCA_009363875.1. Classification (NCBI taxonomy): domain Eukaryota; kingdom Viridiplantae; phylum Streptophyta; class Magnoliopsida; order Asterales; family Asteraceae; genus Mikania; species Mikania micrantha. Next base: position 32,169,961 of record CM018685.1, on the reverse strand, counting down.
CATGTATGTTAAAAAGAGTATATTTCTCAAGAAATGAAACAATGTACATCTAAAAAAGTTTTTTGACCACATTTTCATTTATTTCCAACTCACTTGATCCCATTAAACCATCTAATTTACATCTCTCATATTGATCGTGACACCGGTCGGTGAAGGGCGTCTAATTGTGACATACACCATTTTTTTATACCATCAAATTGTATCATATATGTTACTTAATTACAATTCATTTCAACCAATTGAATTGTTAACAGACAAAACATCGAACTTAATTAAAGTCTAACATTTTTTTAAAAATTAAATTAAATTAAATAAACAACATAATTTCATTAATTTAAAAATAAAACTAAGTAATCATAATTGAATTAACTTAAAATACAAAAATAACAAAAAAAAAATACACATTAAACTAATATGTTTGTAATATCATTTGAAAGTCAAAAGTGTATCTCTTAATCGGTAACTATCGAATGATAATATTGTCAACACCTTCATTGGTTAGATGATCCAACACATGCTACATTAATAATGTATCATTCCTGTCGTATTTTAAAATCATGTGGTGCAATATAATACACAAATACATGATATTCTTTATGTTGGTGTGCTTTATTGTAGGTGATGACCTTTAAATTATACCCTATTTAGATTTTAGAATACCAAAAGATCTTTTGACATACCTTTTTGCTAATTCTTAGACTCTCTTAAACCTTACTTCTTTTACGTACTTAACCAAGTAATAGACTTAACAAAAAATCGACCAACATGGGTAAACCCTGTCTACGAGAGAGTAGTCATGTTTGCAGTGTTGCTTGTTAACTCTTGGACTCTCTTAAACATTACTTCTTTTACGTTATTTGACAAAATAATAGACTTAACAAAAATTGACCAAGATGGGTAAATCCTTTTCGCAAGATAGTAGTCATGTTTGTAGTGTTTCTTGTTAACTTGAAATAGATACAGGTGGTTTCATGTATATTATTATTGAATATTGGAGATTGATTGAAAATATTGATGTTGTTTGAATCAGCAACATCGAAGAATGCATGCCAAAACCAGAAATCACGTGAAGTCCAGTCCGACGTAGCTAAATAATCATTGTGTTCGTCTAGAACATTACCGTTTGCTAATTCTTTAATCATATATGTGTATTTTCGAAACATTGTGAAACGCTTTTTCATTCTCATGCCATACCTTTCTTGAAATCATTCAAGATTAGAGTTTTATATTCTTAACAATTTTCTTAAAATAATTCATTCAAAAAACAAAATCCTGCTTGATATATATGTTGTAACTTCATACTTTGGATTCTCGACAAAGTAGTCAACATTCCTTAGTACTTTTTTTTTGAACTGCGAAGTTCTCAATCGTGTGAACCCACTGTTTCCAGGTCATGTCATCAAGGTTTAGTTACCTGGACCTTTCATGAGCCACCACATTTGCTACATTTATGCCTGGCAAAATGGGCGGGTTGGGTCGGGTTGGGTCGGGTTGGGTAACGGGTCAGAACGGGTTCGGGTCACGATGGGTGCGGGTCAGAACGGGTTTTAAGCAAAATCAATTCGGGTCTAAATGGATTGTTCTCAAAAAACATCAATTTAATTGAACTTTAGATGTGTCATAAGTAAATAAATAGTCCATTTGGATAATTTTTAGTGATTTTCTCATCAAATATGTATTTAATCATTCTTAAATGTTTGAATCCATTGCATTTACATACTTTTTTGGTTACCCATCTTGACCCGCATTGTGTTCAATTGCTACCCATCTCAACCCATCCAATATTATGATGTCACCCATTTCAACCCATTATACTACAATTGTTTACCCAAACCAACCCATTTCCTTTGACATGTGTAACAATTGCCACCTCTAGCTACATTAATGACTAAATTCTCGATCAAGATTGGTTGCTACATTAATAACCACATTTGCAATAAACTCAAAATCTCCCGATTTTATAAACACAATAATTTATGAAAATTTATTTTGTTGAGTTGAAAATATGGTTATTGGCTTGTATTTTCTAGTTGATTTATAAAATGAGAAAATATAAAATAAATGTTTTTTTATACGTTAAAAATACAGTTACCCAAGGGTCATTTAATTTTCATGGATTCAACCATGATTTGGTGAACCCATTTTCAAACCGAAGCAAGAAGAGTTTGCACCTGTGTTCCGATAAACCCTCATGCAATTGAACAAAAGAGGAGACGTAGAATTGAAATGGATGATAGACCACTTCGGAGACGCAATCATTTTCCGGCGCATTTGATTACGCTGACATTAATTATTTGTGTTTTGTCTTCTTTTTCTTTTTTATAGATTTCTCATTCTCATGTGAATAAAGCTGCCTTTTTATTTTCCATATCTAAATTATTATTTTCTTCCCCACACCACACTATTTCACTTTTCTTTTCAAGGCTATGCGTAATACATAAACAGTAGGGAATGTTTTTCAGTTAGTTGACCACTATGAGCTTTTAAAATTTCAGTGAGGTGGGTACTAAAGCTGGTCTAAATACTATCCGAGCGTACATCTTCTACCTTTTCTGTATTTCGATCCGTCAATTCACAATATGATCATATGTTAAGATTGTATGAATAGTGTCTGATATTAAAAAATTATATGGTTGATTCAAATTGTTTACAAAAATGTAAAAAAAAGGTGGTTTTCCAAAGCTCCACTGGTTCTTGTCTTTCTGGTTACCAAAGCTTAATTTGTTTATGTTTTCTTTGTTTTTCTTACCCAACAAGCCTGTAGCTACCTATGTAAGCAACTTGTTCAACCTTAGATCTAAAACATTCATCAACAATGATGATGGGTAGTAGATGAGTGATGAAGAACGTGTGTGGTGGTGGTGGTGACGGCGACAACGAATGGTTGGTGGTGATGAATGAGATGGTGTGATGGATTAGTGGTGTGGTGATGGGTACTTTGAAGGCGATATGTAAGGGGTTTTCAAGTTATTTTTAAAGATTTATCACCAAAATTAAAGGTCATATATATCATGGATGATCAGTGTTACACTTTTGCATGTACTTTAAGCAAATCATAAAATTTCTTGATATTATAAACAATTTGTGCAATTTTAATGTACCACATGGACCGTTTGCTTAATGTAAATCTATATATATGTGCTTGTGTGTGTTTTACAATAATTATTATCATTAGTTATAGATCTTATATGTATCACAAGTTAAATTTTGCATTTATACGATAAGTATACATTATGAATCAAATTATTAATTAGTAAAGAGAAAACTAGCCGGTATATCATGTTCCACAGTATCAATTGACGATTATATAATAAAAATGATAACGTTTTAAATGTATAATAGATACATAGATAAATGTTTTCAAAGAGTGCAAAATTATATAGAAGGTGAGCCCAAAAATGCTTTAATAATTGTTAATAAAAAAATAAAAATTAAAAAAAAAACAAAGAAAACGAAGAAAAAAAAAGACAAAGTTTTGTAAGTTTTATGATTCAAAAGAAATTTGGTCGACTACAGTTGAGATATATGATGAAAAAAGTGAAAAACATCTTTTTGAAATAAAGATCAAAAGACTTGTACCTTTTTTCAACCCAAATGCACTTGGAGGATTTGGTTTCATTTGTCAGGTTGTGTTATTCATTATTTTAAACTTTTTATTTATTTATCTAATTTACTACCATTCTTTTTTAAATAATTAGTTAATTACTTGCAGGTTAGCAAGTAGGGGTGTAAACGAACCGAAGCGATCTCGAGCTAATTAAGAGTTTTATTTACTAGGCTCGGGCTCGGCTTGTTAAAAATTTTTAGGCTCGAGCTTGGCTCGGCTCGTTTAGATTATATGTATTTAATTTATTTACTTTAATTACTAATTTAATTATATTTTCTAAATTTAGCATAAAATATTTGTTTTAAATATATTTATCATAATTTTATATATAAAAATATTTAATTTTATAAATAAACACTTAATATAATAAATAAAAATTATATAAACAAAAAGCTTGTTAAGGCTCGCGAGCCGGCTCGAGCTCGATATGTAAAGCTCGAGCTCGGGCTCGATAACTAAACGAGCCACACTTTTGGGCTCGAGCTCGGGCTCGGGCTTGGGCTCGTTAAGGCATGACTCATTCGAGCTTTTTACCAATTCAATCCCAAGTTTTTCACGATTGTTTACACCCATATTAGCAAGGTTTGAAAGGGCTGAAATTAATACGACAAGCGATGATGTATTTCTACATTGCTAGGGTTTTTATTATGATGGTTTGTATTAAGATATATATACATATATAGGGGATGGTTCCATTGTTAACCCTCCCTTATAGCGTTAATCCGTTAATCCTGGCGTTTTTTGCCCGAATCTTTGTTTTTTTTGTCATGGTTTTTTATTATACATAAATAGGGGGGTTTCTTTTTTGTGTTTTTGCTAATTCATCACCTTTTAGAAATTAAACCAAAATGTAAGTAAGTGTAAGTTTTTACACTTACTTACATCATATAGTGTAACTTAAACTTACAATTGATTTAATTTCTAAACGGTGATGAATTAGCAAAAACACAAAAAAGAAAACCCCCTATTTATGTATAATAAAAAGCATGAAAAAAAAACCAAAGATTCGGGCAAAAAACGCCCGGGTTAACGCTATAAGGGAGGGTTAACATTTGATCCTCTCCCTATATATATATATATAGGGAAAGGTTCCATTGGTAACTAACTCCAAGTGTGCTAACCTATTAACTCATTTTCATTGGTTATTTAAATAAGGCATTTTGAAATGAGTGATCCATATTAAATCTGAAAAAACATGTGGATGAGATTTGTTTAAATGCATTTTTGATATTTGGTGGGGTGTACTTGATTCCATTTTTTAAAAAAGTTTACCCCCCAATTTTTTAAACACTCATAACTTTTATATACATTATTATTTATTTATAAAAATTTCACCATTAAATTTGTCACCTTTTTATCTTTAATTGAAGTATAATTTTTTCAAATTTTTTTAAAACTTTCGTAATTTGCACTGATGCAGTGACATTTTACACTGATGCAACGACGTTTTACACTGATGTAACGAAATGCAATTTTTTACACTGATTTGACATTTGGTAGGGCGTACTTGATTTCTTTTTTAAAAAAAGTTTCCCCCCAATTTTTTAAACACTCATAACTTTTATATACATTATTATTTTTTTATAAAAATTTCACCATTAAATTTGTCACTTTTTTATCTTTAATTCAAGTATAATTTTGTCAAATTTTTTTAAAATTTTCGTAATTTACACTGATGCAGCGACGTTTTACACTGATGCAACGACGTTTTACACTGATGCAACGACGTTTTGCACTGACGTAACGAAATGCATTTTTTTACACTGATGTAATCACAATGATGTAACGAGCTGAATTTTTACAAAGTTTTCGTAATTACACTGATGTAAAGATCTGGATTTTTTCAAAGTGTTCTTAATTTTTAAAATATTAATGAACTAATTTTTTTAATAAAAAATAATTTGTAACAAGATGGAAAGATTTTACGTTGGTGTAATTGCAAACGCTCGAAAAAATGAGAGAAAATTACGAACGCTCAAAATAATTTGTAAAACATTTTAAAGATGAAAAGATTTTGAAAAAACGAGATAAAATTATTGTATTTATTGTTCGTTACGTTGGTGTAATTACGAACGCTCGAAAAAAATTCAAAAAAAAATTGGCATGACTATTATGGAATTAACGATAAAAATATAACGAGTTTAATGGTGTAATTTTTATAAAAAAATAACATAGTATAAAAAAGTTATAAGTGTATAAAAATCAAGGGGGAAACTTTGATTTAAAAATATTAATGAACTAATTTTTTTAATAAAAAATAATTTGTAACAAGATGGAAAGATTTTACATTGGTGTAATTGCAAACGCTCGAAAAAATGAGAGAAAATTACGAACGCTCAAAATAATTTGTAAAACATTTTAAAGATGGAAAGATTTTGAAAAAACGAGAGAAAATTATTGTATTTATTGTTCGTTATGTTGGTGTAATTACGAACGCTCAAAAAAAATTCAAAAAAAAAATTAGCATGACTATTATGGAATTAACGAGAAAAATATAACGAGTTTAATGATGTAATTTTTATAAAAAAATAACATAGTATAAAAAAGTTATAAGTGTATAAAAATCAAGGGGGAAACTTTGATTTAAAAAAAGGAAAATGGATATATTTTTATGATGTGGGTGAATCTGATTGGCTTAAATGGGTTAATAAAAAGTCCATAATACCCTTATTAAAGCAAAAAGGGAATCTATGATATGGGTGAATCTGATTGGCTTAAATAGGTTAATAGGTTACCACAAATATGGTGGGTTCTTATTTCAACCAAATCCTATATATATATATATATAGGGTGTGGAATTTTTGATAACTCATCAAAAATGAAATAACCCATTAACTCAATCTGATTAAATCTAAAATTGAATATAATGGCTAATATTACTTGTGAATAAAAAATTTGAATATAAGTACAAAAGGGTAGTTTGGTAAAATTCTATCTCTGCATACATGTCAGTATCAATCTTATACTGTCAAAATTTCTCCTAATCCCATATTTTCTTTTATGCCTGTAGCAACCATTTCTTCCCCACCCAGATTCATAAAACCCATCTTTGGCAGGTGATTGAGCAGATGCGAAGCAGAGAAGCATAGATTCGAAGCTCCGATTCAATATTTCAGTTTCAATTCAACATTTAGTCCACATCCATTCAACATCTCGTCCACATATCAGGACCGATTAATAGCAAAGTAGCATCGATTTAGGATTTCACAAAACCCATCGTTCCACAAACAAAAATCTAGTTCCGATTTAGGGCAGCTATGAACACCGATTAGAAGCACATGAGCATCAAGATGAAGTTCTCAAAACCGATCGATTCAAGGACAGGAGCATCGATTTAGGGTTTTACAAAAAGTTGCGTGGAGCATTGAGGAGCACCCAATTCGAAGCTTCCCAAACCCAAGCATGGTGCTGAACTTGTTTGTTGTGTTCTGCTACACACTTTTCAGTAAAATTAGTATGTACCTGGTTCTTCTCTTTAAGTAAAATTTCTATACTATTTTTGTTGGTAGCTATAAACGCATAATAATATGCATCTTTTTCTTTCAGCAAAATTTATTTTTGATCTGAACCCTTCAGCCTTCAGCCTTGAATCTTGATTTTATTTTTGGTCTTGTGATCATGCTTCTTTGCAGAATTGTAAACTGACAGATACCACTTTGTGGTATTAATATTCACATAATAACCTTAGTTTGTTATATGTTAAGCAGTAATTGAAGTTCGATTGTTCATAAAGAATGTGCAGTTGTTGCATTTTTATGCGTTTATATATGGGTTTGTTGACACACACTTTTACGACTAAACAACGCTTTGAATTGAAATTATTTCAAGATAACCTCACATCCTAAATTAAGAGTTTACTTTATAATAGATAACATCAAGGAGAGTGTAAGTTATTTTAAGTAACAAAACATTGCTGCAACTTTACGAGCTTGCAAGTTTGTATGCCATTTTGCTTGTTTTCGCATGACACTGTAACTAAAGTATTACAACGTAAATAAAGTTAACTGTAACTTAAGGTTAACTGTTACAGTAAATAGGGGAGTGTTACAATAGTGCAATAATTTTTTTTCTATGGTTTTGTTTCTAAAGTTGTAAATGTAATGTGTGTAGTAGATGGCGGGTTTGAAAACCAAAGTAGTGTTATACGTGCCTCAAAACATGATATTCCATCTTACAGTTTAGGACTAACACAAGAATTTGGTGACATTGAAATCGAACATACGTCAGGTGGTTTTGAAGTTAACTATAACTGAATTAAATTATTGATACAATGTTTTTATTTGATATTTTTTTGCATGTATAAATGTTATGTGTACAGGTGAAGGTTGTGTTAAAAGTGATAATGCGTTATCTAATTGTTTTAAATTAGTTTCTTTATGTTTTTGTTTACCAGGAGCCAGTTTTTAAATAATTGGAAGATATGAAGCTTGTCAATAAGTGCTCTTTACCAGGTATTTTTATTTGATTCTTTATAGTTATACAACATTATGTGTGTGTTTATTGGTACAATGTAAGTCAATCACCAGGTTCTAAAAATTGTACAAAATTATGCAACATTGCAAATAGGGGAGGGTTATAAAAATGTTATGTGTACTGGTGGTTTTGAAGTTAACTGTTGTTGAATTAAATTATTGATACAATGTTTTTATTTGATATTTTTTTTACATGTATAAATGTTTTGTACATGTGATGGTTGTGTTAAAAGTGAAATGGCAGGAGGTCAAACAGATGATTGTTTATGAGATTCGGACAAGACCCCGGGTAAAAGGATTTCTAACAACTACATTAAGATAGTTATGTTTTCTAAAATCTGAGTGTTACAACACTGTAACTAAAGTATTACAACGTTGTAACTTAAGGTTAACTGTTACAGAAATAGGGGAGTGCTACAATGGTATAATAATTTTTTTTCTATGGTTTTGTTTCTAAACTTGTAAATGTAATGTGTGCAGTAGATGGCGGTTTGAAAACCAAAGTAGTGTTATACGTGCCTCAAAACATGATATTACATCTTAAAGTTTAGGACTAACACAAGAATTTGGTGACATTGAAATCAGACATATGTCAGGTGGCTTTGAAGTTAACTATAATTGAATTAAATTATTGATACAATGTTTTTATTTAATATTTTTTTTACATGTATAAATGTTATGTGTACATGTGAAGATTGTGTTAAAAGTGAAATGGCTGGAGGTCAAACAAATGATTGTTTACAACATTCGGACAAGACCCTAGGTAAAAGGATTTCTAACAACTACATTAAGATAGTTATATTTTGTAAATTTTGAGTGTTACAACACTGTAACTAAAGTGTTACAACGCTGTAACTTAAGGTTAACTGTTACAGTAAATAGGGGTGTTACAATAGTGTAATAAATGTCTTTTCTATAGTTTTGTTTCTAAAGCTGTAATGTAATGTGTGCAGCTAAAGATTGTTTACCAAAATAGGACAAGACCCCAGGTAACAAAGATTTTCAATGTGGTTCTGTTCAGGCTATGGGGGGACAAATTTTTTTCAATTCTTATACATAGTGGAGATTTCAAAAAAATGTTAATCAAATTTTAAAGTATAATGCTAAGTTAAAAAAATGTATGATATGATTGAGCTATTGAATGCAACGTTGTAAAAGCTCAGGTGCATATGTGTTAAACGTTGAGGTCAACGAGATGTGCATTTTGAGGAAAAACGGTTGCTTCGACAGAGACACGTGGTCTTCGCTGTTTCTCCAAAAATGACATTTCGTCATACAGTTTAGGTTTCTTACAATGATATGGTATAGTATTTAACATGTGTAATTGTAATATATGTGCAGGTAACTGTGAACAGTTGTTGCCAGATTGGGATAAGACACCAAGGACAAGACAATGAGGAGTACAAGTTCAAAGACAAGCCATATAAAGTTGTAAGTTATTGTTATATTGTTGAATTCCAGGCTTTAACATATTTTAATATATTTTTATGGCAGGTGTTATTCAATCGGTTATGTAGTTTGGTGTTATTCAATCGGTTATGTAGTTTGTAAGTACATTGACATATTGTCATAAATTGCTTTATTGTAGGCATGTAAAATGAACTTACATTTTGACTAAAAAAATATTGTAGAAACATGTTTTTGAGGAATACCTTCATAACTAGAAACATTTTAAAGCACAACAACTTGAGGATTTGGAAATTACAAGATTGCAACTCAAGTGGGCAACACGTGGGAACATCAAAGATTGCGGCGTTTTTTCAATGAGGCACATGGAGTGCTTTATGGGTGGTCCAGAAACAGATGCGGAAATATTAAACCAAATCAGAGCGCTAAATGAAAGTTAAAAGCTGCAAACCTTTTTAACTGAAAGTTGAACTTTTGAATATGAAGTTAGCAATCCTACAATGTTTTATAAATAAATCTTTTGTGATGTAACTTAGACATGCAACAATAGGATTCGCTTCATTTTGTAGTTGGTAATGTGTAACCATTACACTTTTATCTTTGTATTTAGTAATGGTATGGCATGCGGTTTGTTTGTTTTTTATGGGTCGTATGTAATAATTTTTAAATCCATGTAAACATTTGACAAATTACTTACATTATTGTAATTGTAATAAAACATTAGCGTATTAAAAATTTCTCTACAAAATTATTTATATAAATTAAAAATCATGACCTAAAAAAGAAAAGAGTTTGGGACAAAAATATCGTTTGAAAAAAGCATAAAAAACAACACAAGAAGAAACATTATTTACATAAAAAAACATAAAAAAACAAAGTACATTAGTTACATCATTGTAACCCTCCTAACAAGAAGAAACAACAAAAATTGATATTAAAAATACATTACTTACAACACTGTAAACCTCACAAAAAAATAAATAGTTAAATGCCAAAATGGTCCCTGTGTTTATATCAAAAATGCCATTTTAGTCCCTAAATAAAATTTGTTGCCATTTTAATCCTTGTTTTTTAATTTATTTGCCGATATAGTCCTTCGTCTAAATTTTTGTTGCCATTTTAATCCTTGTGTTTGAAATTTAATTGCCAATATAGTCCCTAAAATGACAACTAGAAGGACTATATTGGCAACTAAATTAAAACACAAGGACTAAAGTGGCAACAAATTTTATTTAGGGACTAAAATGGCATTTTCGATATAAACGCAGGGACCATTTTGGCATTTAACTCAAAAATAAAAATAATATATTATTAAAAATACATTAAGTTCATTTATTGTAAAAAACAAATGTTTGTTTTTTTTTTAAAAAAAAATATCGTAAACATTTTAGAAAAATACTTTGTTATTTTATGTGGTTGCTATTAACCCATCAGTTCTTAAACAACAACTTACTTTATTTGTCAGTTACATTTTTAGCAATCGTTTAATAAGAGCATAACTTCATTTAATAACAAAATGTTAAACTTTGTTCCATACATACATAGTCTTATAATTTACCATAGGCTGACCATAAAGTATTTGTCACATTAGTCTTATAATTTACCATAAGCTGACCATTTGAAACCAAAATAAGAGACGATGCTCAAAAAAAGATCATCACGTGAGAACCCAAAATTATATCACGACTATTATGCTAAGTGGCGGATGAACTAGCTTTCTCCTTCACCTTACAGTTGTGCGAGTGATGGAAGGTAACCTGGTTACAAGACCGACACAACCGTGGATTTTCTTTGACTTGTCAATTGCTTTTTCACCAAGGCCAACCAACCTACGATTAGTCCCACACCCCTTGTTCCTAATGCCCTGAGGAGGAACTAAAGCTACGTCTGTGTCAACAGAACTCCCAACTAATTTCTCTATAACAACAGCACGCCTTTTACTCGCCTTCGTATCCGGAACTTCGCGCTCAATTTCAGTCTTTAACGCCTTAATATTTTCAGCATAACGTGACAATCCATCAATATCATCACACAAACGATCGATGCAAGCATTGACAGAATCCAGCGGCTAACCGATTTCCATCAATATCATCACACATAACGTTCCTAAGACCACATAACTCATTATTATCAGCAGCTAACCGATTTCCAATGCTGTAAACACGACTCGGGAGAGCTTGTTTCCTCCAACGGTTGTCAATATACCTATCCGGAATATATTCAATGTTTTGTACACGAAAGACACAAAAAATATGTCGACACAGATATCCAATCCTAGTAAACCCCATGCAAGAACATTCAAAAGAATGTTCAAACATGTGGAAGCCAACCTACAAAAACTGCAAAACAAAAAAATGGTGCTTCAAAGTCAATAATTAAATAAAACATAGCATAACTAACAAAAATTACCTTGAAGTCATTAACATGAATAGAATTCTGCTTCATGTGAGTAACAGTGTAAACCTTGGTTTGATCAATAACCTCCACATTTGTTATGAAACACATCATCATACTTTTTAAGATCTCTTTTTGAACATCTCTAAAAACAGATTGAGTGTAAACGCGAGCAGCATACTTCTCTAACGGCAGATCAGTATGCATTACAGGCGTAGTGGTGTTAGTCTTGAACTCCATTATTCTTTGGTTGTAACGTTGATGGTCAATGGCTGTGTCAAAACACAAAAGAAATTGAACTAGGGTATTAGAAAAAGTAGAATTCACTTTAAATAGTGCATTTGAACTCTCGCATCTGGATGTGGTTTTCATCAAACAACACATATGAATCTCTCTGAAGTATGCTGGCACCCAAAGATTTCTAATTGCAAACATATCACTTAGCCAAAGATTATGGCTCAAGTTAAATTGCATTATCATTTTCACCCATCTTTCCTCAAATATGGGAGGCGTAATGTACAAATTCCAAACCAACTTGTGAATTGAACTCCTAAGATTAGAATTCTGGAGCAAATCCGAAGAAATCTACAAACATCCAAATAAAAAACACAAAATCATTTATACACATCTGCAAAAATACCACCGTTGCACTCCTACAAGCATGTAAGCAAAATTCTTCATGTGCTACATTAATGTTAAGGAAAATTTCAACATGCTGCAATAATTAAATTTGCGCATTTGTACATTGCAAACCTTTTAACATAATTAAATTTCTTCAATTTGTACATTTGGTGAAAATAACATCAGCATTGTAAACCTTTTAATATAAGCCATGTTTGTTTCTCAAAATTCAAAAATTTGCCTCAAATTATAGTACTGTAACATAATTAAATTTCTTCATTTTTTACATTGCACATCGGCCTGTTATAGCAAAAATACTATTAAATTTCTTCATATCAATTTGAATTGCTGTAAGTTACTTATTAATATAGTATCATAATTATCAATATCCTAATGATAAAGTTGTAAAAAAAAGATAAAAAAACCTTGGACGGTAACTTCTTCATAATATGCCACATGCAAAGACGATGGGCAGCCTGTTTGAAAACGTGAGATACCGCTTGTCGCATTGCCGGATCTTGGTCTGTTAAAACAAGTGTAGGTTGCTGGTGATGAACTCTACTAAATGCCTGAAGCAACCATTCATATGCTTCTACTGTCTCGCTACTTGTGAGGCCCCGAAACCGGGCACCTCGCAGAGGTTGGTTTTCATCATAATGCATAGCTCTTAAACTAAAAACTTTCATAATCATGCAGCGGAAATGTAAACATAGTTTGATAAACAGAATTAAATAAAGTGTCTGTATCAAAATCATATCGAATTGCCGACACCAACGGATCGTCTGGATTGATGCCCGAGCTCCTTGCTTTAACCTGACATACATGCTAAATCAAGTTAGCTTACGCTGGTGAGTTCTAGTTTTCATAAAGCATTATTAAACATACTTAACATAAACATCATTTCATACACATAGTCCATAACCTTAGCACATAACATCCTTAACATCATCATACGTTCCACTGTCACCGTACGAACAGTTGGCTCATGCCGGCACAAGGCTTCATACCCAGTTATAGTCGTGGTTGACTATCATACCTAGTTATAGTCGTGGTTGACTATCATACCCAGTTATAGTCGTGGTTGACTATCATACCCAGTTATAGTCGTGGTTGACTATCATACCCAGTTATAGTCGTGGTTGACTATCATACCCAGTTATAGTCGTGGTTGACTATCATACCCAGTTATAGTCGTGGTTGACTATCATACCCAGTTATAGTCGTGGTTGACTCTCATACCTACTCAGCACAAGAACTGGTACGTCTTTCATACATGTCCTATAACACGTATAGGAACATCGTTCGTTCGTCATACATGATATACTAGCATTATATCATCCTTTATCATAATCATCATAACATTTACTGCTAGCATCATAACATCATTCATTGCAGTCATCATGGCATCTTAGGCATGTCATACTAGCATCATTTCATTATACCATCATAGCATCATGCCTACGTATCATACTTCCATCCTAGCAACCTAGGACCTTGTCATACTCCTATAACTATTCTCATAGTTATCATCATGAAGCATGTTATCATAAGTCATCATCATGTCATATGCTAGCATCGTTATCATATCATGTTATTCATTATCATAACTCAGTTATCATGCATTCATCATACCTATCATATTTTCATGCATAGATCCTTCTAACACATAAACATGCATACATAGTCAGGCCATATCATCATTCATTCATCATCATCATCATAAGCACATAACATCATAACATAACCATAAGCATGTATGCCAGCCCAAAACAGTTAACATGAAATAGGGCGTCTAGAACTCACCTGATAGTAGACTCTCGTTTCCTTAGCTGAACTCCTTAGCCAAGACTTAAGAACCTACATCAGTTACATCGTATCCTCATATACCATTCTTAGACTTAGAATATTTCCTAAGTCTTCATAGCCTACTAGTCCCCCTTACTGAATACAAGTTCCCGAAACTTAGCTAAGTATTCGAAACCCTTGAATTCCATTAAATTTCCATGTACACGAAATTCCATAGTTCACGAAATAGCTAGTACTTGAAATATTCCATGTACTCGAAATATTCCACGTATTCGAAATATTCCATGTATTCGAAATAGTATACACGAAACCTATGTATTCGAAATAACCCAAGTATGATTTCGAGTACCCTTTGTACATGATTTCGTGTACTCATTACTTTCGTCTTTAAACATCTCAGAAATTCATCTAAGACTTTGGGGAGCTAGTTCTAGGTTCCTTAGGGGGTTATCTACACACTGGAATCTCAAAGTTCCGAACTTTATGCATAAAGGTGTGAGCTTTATGCATAAGTCCCCTTTTTGTATGACCATCCTAACTTTTGTATAAAAATCCAGCTTTCTATACATGGATCACTTACTTGAAGGTAGCTGATTCTCCTGGTAGAATCCCGTGCGTTTCCTCCTTTGTTTGGTCGATCAAAGTTCGATTCTTGATGTTCTTGAGCTTTTACTTCGAGTACTCAAAAGTAATTGTGCTTCCAACCAAAGGTTCGCACTATTCCCAAGGCACTGGTATTTATAGGGAGGATCCCCGTATTCGAAAACTCCTGTGCCCAAAACTGGGGTGTACTCGAAATGGGTGTACTCGAAACCTTACCATTTCGAGTACACGTTCTGTAATGCTAGCCTTGGTTATTTTTCGTTTATTTTCCTACAAGTTAATTATCCGTTACCCATTCGTAAGTTCGGTTAACTTGCATTTAGAAAATTTGGGATGTTACAAGTCTCCCCTCCTTACATTAGGTTTCGTCCCGAAACCTGCTTCGTTACATATCGAACAAATGTGGATACAACTTCCTCATCTCGTCTTCCACTTCCCACGTCGTGTCTGAACCCTTCCGATGCTTCCACTGAACTCTTACTTGACGAACCGTTTTATTCCGTAGCTGCTTTTCCTTTGTATCCATGATGGCAACTGGCTCTTCAATGTAGTTCAGTCGATCATCTATCTCAATGTCATCCAAAGGAACATGTGCTAGCTCGTCTGCCAAACACTTCCTAAGATGTGACACGTGGAAGGTAGGATGAATCCCGTTCAGCTCCTCTGGTAGGTCCAGTCGATACGCGACTTTCCCTATCCTTGCCTTTATCTGAAATGGTCCGATGTACCTCGGACTCAACTTTCCTCTCTTCCTGAATCGAATGATTCCCTTCCAAGGTGATACCTTCAGCAACACTCGATCGCCAACATCGAACTCGATTGGTCTTCGGCGCTTGTCAGCGTAAGACTTTTGGCGATCTTGTGCAGCTTTCATACGTCCTTTTATCACCCGTAGCTTTTCCGCCATATCAATCACGGCAGCCTTGTTTCCCATTTCTTTCTGTCCAACTTCACCCCAGCATACCGGGGTTCTACATCGTCTTCCGTACAACACCTCATATGGGGGCATTCCGATGCTGGAGTGGTAGCTGTTGTTATAAGAAAACTCCACCAATGGCAAGTGGTCATCCCAGCTCCCTCCAAAATCGATAATGCACGCCCTAAGCATATCCTCCAACGTTTGGATAGTCCTTTCCGACTGTCCATCCGTCTGAGGGTGATAGGCGGTACTGATATTTAACCTCGTTCCCATGGCGTCATGAAACTGCTTCCAGAATCTGGAAGTAAACCTCGTATCCCGATCTGACACAATGGAGACAGGAACTCCATGTCTGGCCACAATCTCTTTCACGAACAACTCAGACAACCTTTCGGACGTATACGTTTCCCTGATAGGAAGGAAGTGTGCACTCTTCGTCAGTCGATCCACAATCACCCATATGGTATCATGCCGCTTATCTGTCCTCAGTAGCTTGGTGATGAAATCCATGGTGATGTGTTCCCATTTCCATTCTGGTACCTCTAGAGATTGCACATATCCGTAGGGCTTCTGATGTTCAGCCTTCACTTGCGCACAAGTAAGGCACCTGTTCACATACTGCATCACATTAAACTTCATGCCCGGCCACCAATAATCTTTCCAAAGATCTTGATACATCTTTGTCGCACCGGGATGCACAGAATAACGTGATTTGTGGGCTTCATCTAAAATCCTCGACCGAATGTCCCCATTTCTGGGTACCCACATACGACCGAATCGTACTTTCACACCGTGATCATTGTCTTCCAAGTTCTTGACTTGCCCGAAGACACGTTCAAAACCCACATTCTCTTCTTTCAATCCTTCCTGTTGCGCCTGCTTGAGCTCATTCAAAAAGTCTGGCGTTATCACCAAACTATACGATTTTACTAGTATGGCAGGATGATCAGTCTTGCGACTCAAGGCATCTGCCACTACATTGGCCTTTCCCGGGTGATATAGAATATCACAATCATAATCCTTTAGTAGCTCAAGCCATCGTCTCTGCCTCATGTTCAAATCCTTTTGCTCGAAGAAGTACTTCAAGCTCTTGTGGTCGGTGTAGATGGTACTCCTTACTCCATACAAGTAGTGCCTCCATATTTTCAATGCAAACACCACTGCAGCGAGTTCAAGATCGTGGGTCGGGTAGTTAGCTTCATGAATCTTTAGCTGGCGCGAAGCATAAGCTATTACCCTTCCCCTTTGCATGAGTACGCATCCCAACCCTTGTCGTGACGCGTCGGCATACACAACAAGATCATCATTTCCATCCGGCAGTGCTAGAACAGGAGCTTGGGTAAGTTTCTCCTTTAGCACTGAAAACGCTTGTTCTTGGTTTGGACCCCATTCGTACTTTACGTCTTTCTTCGTGAGCTTCGTCAGTGGCGTCGCTATCTTGGAGAAGTCCTGAATAAATCTCCGATAGTAACCGGCCAAACCAAGAAAACTGCGTACTTCCGTAGGTGACTTTGGAGGGCTCCATTTCATAATCGTTTCAACTTTAGCTGGATCTACCATAATGCCTTCTGGGTTCACCACGTGACCCAGAAACTGTACCTCTCGTAACCAGAAAGCGCATTTGGAGAATTTAGCATAAAGTTTCTCTTTCCTCAGGATCTCCAATACCTCACGTACGTGGCAAGCATGGTCTCCCTCGTTCTTTGAATAAATCAAAATATCGTCAATAAACACTATCACCGATCGGTCCAGCATCGGTCGACATACCCTGTTCATCAAATCCATAAATGCTGCGGGAGCATTCGTCAATCCAAACGACATAACGAGAAACTCGTAATGTCCATAACGTGTACGGAAAGCAGTCTTTGGAATATCCTACTCTCGAACTTTCAACTGATGGTAACCGGATCGGAGATCTATCTTTGAGAACCAGCTTGCACCTTGCAATTGATCGAACAAGTCGTCAATTCTAGGTAGAGGATACCTGTTCTTTACGGTCAACTTATTCAGTTCCCTATAATCGATACACATACGCATACTTCCATCTTTCTTCTTAACGAACAACACCGATGCTCCCCACGGAGAGACACTCGGTCGTATAAAACCTTTATCAAGGAGTTCTTGTAGCTGGGTCATCATTTCCTTCATCTCGTTTGGAGCTAAACGGTACGGTGCTTTGGCAACGGGTTGTGCCCCCGGCACTAAGTCGATCTGGAACTCAATTTCCCGTTCGGGTGGTAATTCAGGCAATTCCTCAGGGAATACATCGGGGAAGTTACACACCACGGGAACATCATCAATCGTCCTCGTATCCGTACGTTCCTCAATCGCGTAGGCCAAATAGGCTACACACCCTCGCCTCATCATAACATCAGCCGTGATCATCGAAATGATCTTAGGCGCATACATCGCTTTATCACCATAAACCGTCACGGAGCTCCCATCCATCGCACGTAAACATATCATCTTTCGTCGACATACAATGTTAGCCTCATATTTGGCTAACCAGTCCATACCCAAAACTACATCGAATCCTCCTAAGGCAATAAGAAACAATCGGACAGGGAACCTATGACCTTCTATCTCAACATAACAATCATCAATAGCCTCAGTCACCCTGGTCATCTTACCAATAGCCGTCTCTACATCAAATACCCGATCTATCCTCTTAACCTTCCCAGATAACCCATCACAGAAAGTAGAAGATACAAAACTCATACTGGCACCAGAATCAAACAATACAGAAGCAGGAATATTGTTGATAGAAAAGGTACCTGTGACCACATCAGGGTCCTCAATCGCATCATCCTTCGTCATCGTAAAGGCTCGTGCTTTAGCCTTCTGCTTCTCCTTTCCTTTCTCTTCTTTCTTACCCGAGCCCGAAGCATCGGCCCGTGGTTGTCTACAATCTTTGGACAGATGTCCCATCCCGTTGTAGTTGTAGCATCTCATAGCACCGGGGCAATTGGCTGAAAAATGCCCCACCTTTCCACATCGAAAGCATAAGTTTGTGCCCACACGGCACATCCCAGAGTGGCTTTTGCCACACTTACGGCATAGACATGTTTCCTCTCGCTTGATCTTCTTGCCAGAAGACTTTCGTTGGTCTGTTCGACCTCTTTTAGTCCCGGAAGACTCCTTCACCCTGGTTTCCTTTTTCACTGGCTCATCGGCCATCACATCATCCCATACAATACCACTGAGTTCAACAGTGGAGTCAAAGGTCTTAGGAGCATTGGCCTTGACATGAATTCTCACTTTTGGAGGCAAGCCCTCCATGTACAACTTCACCCTGCGTTCCTCGGTAGAAACCAGATGAGGAACGAGCCTTGCCATCTCATTGAACCGTGAAGTGTACTGCCTGTGATTCAGACTTCCCGCTTTCAGCACCAGAAACTCCCTTTCAACCTTATCCAGCTCATTCTTGGGACAGAACTGCTTAGTGACCAGTTCCTTTAGATCATCCCAAGTCATCTTATCCATATCGGCTGCAGCCTTGGACTGCTTAATGGTGTTCCACCAGTGAAGCGCCTCCTCGACAAAGGAGTGAGCTGCAAACTTGACCGCTTGATCAATTCGGCACTCACTGATGGAAATAACAGCCTCCATAGCAGATATCCAGTGGCAGGTGGCCACAGCATCTTTCTTACCGTCGAAGGTCGGTGGGTTGCATCCTTTGAAGGACTTGTAGTCACAGCCCTTCAGTTTCCCAGTCATAGAGTCGCCGCTCTTAGTCTCGATGATCACCACCTTATCTTCTTTAGTACTCTCCTTAGTTCCTTCAGACTTGTCTTTTAGAGTATCCTTCAGTGCCTTAGCAATCAAGGCTGGTAGCTTCTCATCCATGATTTTGCATACCTCGTCTGAAATAGCCTTTACCACAATAGGCTCTAGAGTGAACTCGTCTTCATTCTCAGGTTGCTCGTTGTGCTCGTGGTCGCCCTCATTGACGGGTTCTTCATCCTCGACACGTGGTTCTTCAGGTTTCTGTGGTTGCTTACGTGGTCTACCCTTTTGTCCGGCCATCTTAACTTTCTTCATAATGCAACAATTGATGAGTCAGTACAGGAATTAGTTTAGCACGAAATAAGTGTTGTAAATCGTTAATGACGTTGATCAAGTGTTATTAACCATTTACCCAACTCATAGGCTCTAAACGTTTCCCATCCCATCTCTTCAATGTGCATGACACTAACTACATACATAACCTTACATCTAACCCTTAACTCATACAAAACCATTCAGCTCGTGGCATCCGTTCGTCCGTGGTTGGCAATCCGCATCCATTAATCCCATTCTCAGTTTAAGTCTTAGCATTTGGGATGCTAAGATCTCTCAAACTATGGCTCTGATACCAACTTGTGAGGCCCCGAAACCGGGCACGTTGCAGAGGTTGGTTTTCATCATAACGCATAGCTCTTAAACTAAAAAATTTCATAATCATGCAGCGGAAATGTAAACATAGTTTGATAAACAGAATTAAATAAAGTGTCTGTATCAAAATCATATCGAATTGCCGACACCAACGGATCGTCTGGATTGATGCCCGAGCTCCTTGCTTTAACCTGACATACATGCTAAATCAAGTCAGCTTACGTTGGTGAGTTCTAGTTTTCATAAAGCATTATTAAACATACTTAACATAAACATCATTTCATACACATAGTCCATAACCTTAGCACATAACATCCTTAACATCATCATACGTTCCACTGTCACCGTACGAACAGTTGGCTCATGCCGGCACAAGGCTTCATACCCAGTTATAGTCGTGGTTGACTATCATACCCAGTTATAGTCGTGGTTGACTATCATACCCAGTTATAGTCGTGGTTGACTATCATACCCAGTTATAGTCGTGGTTGACTATCATACCCAGTTATAGTCGTGGTTGACTATCATACCCAATTATAGTCGTGGTTGACTATCATACCCAGTTATAGTCGTGGTTGACTATCATACCCAGTTATAGTCGTGGTTGACTCTCATACCTACTCAGCACAAGAACTGGTACGTCTTTCATACATGTCCTATAACACGTATAGGAACATCGTTCGTTCGTCATACATGATATACTAGCATTATATCATCCTTTATCATAATCATCATAACATTTACTGCTAGCATCATAACATCATTCATTGCAGTCATCATGGCATCTTAGGCATGTCATACTAGCATCATTTCATTATACCATCATAGCATCATGCCTACGTATCATACTTCCATCCTAGAAACCTAGGACCTTGTCATACTCCTATAACTATTCTCATAGTTATCATCATGAAGCATGTTATCATAAGTCATCATCATGTCATATGCTAGCATCGTTATCATATCATGTTATTCATTAACATAACTCAGTTATCATGCATTCATCATACTTATCATATTTTCATGCATAGATCCTTCTAACACATAAACATGCATACATAGTCAGGCCATATCATCATTCATTCATCATCATCATCATAAGCACATAACATCATAACATAACCATAAGCATGTATGCCAGCCCAAAACAGTTAACATGAAATAGGGCGTCTAGAACTCACCTGATAGTAGACTCTCGTTTCCTTAGCTGAACTCCTTAGCCAAGACTTAAGAACCTACATCAGTTACATCGTATCCTCATATACCATTCTTAGACTTAGAATATTTCCTAAGTCTTTATAGCCTACTAGTCCCCCTTACTGAATACAAGTTCCCGAAACTTAGCTAAGTATTCGAAACCCTTGAATTCCATTAAATTTCCATGTACACGAAATTCCATAGTTCACGAAATAGCTAGTACTTGAAATATTCCATGTACTCGAAATATTCCACGTATTCGAAATATTCCATGTATTCGAAATAGTATACACGAAACCTATGTATTCGAAATAACCCAAGTATGATTTCGAGTACCCTTTGTACATGATTTCGTGTACTCATTACTTTCGTCTTTAAACATCTCAGAAATTCATCTAAGACTTTGGGGGAGCTAGTTCTAGGTTCCTTAGGGGGTTATCTACACACTGGAATCTCAAAGTTCCGAACTTTATGCATAAAGGTGTGAGCTTTATGCATAAGTCCCCTTTTTGTATGACCATCCTAACTTTTGTATAAAAATCCAGCTTTCTATACATGGATCACTTACTTGAAGGTAGCTGATTCTCCTGGTAGAATCCCGTGCGTTTCCTCCTTTGTTTGGTCGATCAAAGTTCGATTCTTGATGTTCTTGAGCTTTTACTTCGAGTACTCAAAAGTAACTGTGCTTCCAACCAAAGGTTCGCACTATTCCCAAGGCACTGGTATTTATAGGGAGGATCCCCGTATTCGAAAACTCCTGTGCCCAAAACTGGGGTGTACTCGAAATGGGTGTACTCGAAACCTTACCATTTCGAGTACACGTTCTGTAATGCTAGCCTTGGTTATTTTTCGTTTATTTTCCTACAAGTTAATTATCCGTTACCCATTCGTAAGTTCGGTTAACTTGCATTTAGAAAATTTGGGATGTTACACTACTAATTAAACTAGCTCCGAAAGTAACACATCTCTTGTGATGATCCACCCCCGTAAATGGAACAAATATCATGTTGTATCTGAAAATTTAGCATGATAAGTAAAGATATAACTGATGTACATTACATAAAACAAAATAAAAATGACAATAAACCAACTTACTTATTCGTAGAATATGTGGCATCAAATGCTGTAACATCACCAAACATTTTATAACTGGTTTGGGGAATCTCATCAGCGCAGAACACACCTTTCAATTCACGCCCATCATGTGCCAAGTCATAAGTAAAATTAGATAAAGTAACAGCACACTCCTTCAACCTATTTAGAAACATTTGAACATCACGGTCACCGATAAACATTCTAATCTGCTGGCTAACATTCTTGAAAATATTCCTGGTACCCTGCATGTTGTGATGGCCACCTTTCAAAGCTGTTTGAAAACGATGTGCAACAACAGGACCTACTCCTTGTAAACTCATAGTGTGAACAAACTTTATATCATCAAATTTCAAATGCTTGCCCTTACGAGTCAAGTCCATATTATCAGAAGAAACCAAATCATGGTTGTGTTTTTCATTAAATTTATATAATAAGTAACATTCAGAACCCTTTACAACTTTAACTCTTATATGTGCTGGGCAGTCAATAGCTCTATAAAAAGTAGAACGACTTCCACTAGATGAAGACGCATTCAGAGAAGTAACCATCCTACACCTAGGTTTTCCAGCTCGATTACAACACAACACTCGATGGTTATCACACCCTTCCATTTCTTATAAGAACTACATCGAATAACAAACCCAGCCTTCTCTGCATACATTTCATACATTGATACAACTTCCTCCCAATTAGTATATATTTTTCCTACAATTGGTCTCTGGTCCTCGTTAACTTCAGGAGACCAGTAGCGTGTCTCGTTTGGGGTTCGGAAGACTAAGCTTGAATGGTTACCTAAGAAAATAAAGTAACATTACGATTGAACAAAAACATATTGAAAAGGAAATTACATGAAACTAATATAACGTTGTAATCAAATATTGTTGAAAATGGTATCAGCATTGTAATTGAAGAAAAAGTAACTTTTAAATTGAAGTTACAAAAAACATTAAGCTTGAATGGTTACATAAGAATATAAACTAACATTGTTGAAAATATCATCAGCATTGTAAATTGAAGAAAAAAAACTTTGAAATTGAAGTTAGAAACTTACAAAAAAAATGACATCACCATCTACATTTACATGAAACCTAATGAAATCCAGTATTTGTATGGTATCAACATTGTAATTGAAGAAAAACTAACTTTTAAATTGAAGTTACAAAAAACATTAAGCTTGCATAGTTATGAACAAGAAAACATTTGTTCATAAACTAACATTGGTGACAATAGCATCAGCATTGTAACTTGAAGAAAAAAAATTGAAATTGAAGTTAAAAAGTTACAAAAAATGCCATCAGCATCCTAAATTGAAGAAAAACAAACAAGTCACCATCTACATTTATATGAAACCTAATGAAATCCGATATTTGTATTCTCCATCAACAGCCCTTCGTGAAACATGATTCATAAAAACACTTTTAAAACTAACCTTTGTTATCAACACCAATGTATTGAAGCTTAAATGAGTCTTCTATCTCCTCATCAACGTTTTCAACGAACTCATCATCCATGATTGGTGAATCAAATGCCCCCTGCATCTCTTGATTAGGGTTTTTAACAAAACCTTCATCCACGTCTTCTACAACAACGACTTCACCATCTCCCATTTCTAACATTTACAGTGGTTAATCGAAGGGAAGAAACTTAAATTACCAGAAGGATTTACATAGTAAAATACGTCTTCAATGGTGGTATTAGAGAAATGTGGTGATTTAGAGAGAGAAATATGATGCTTAATTTGTCTTCATGTAATTAATAATGAATTTGACAAGTAAAAGTAGTACAAGTAAATGACTATTATACCCTTCTAATTAATTAATAAAATGTTTATGTGTAAAGATGTTATTGGTTTAAATGGGTTATTTGGTTGTAGCAAAAGATGTGGATTATTTTTTTAACCTCTCCCTATATATATATAGATATATATAAGGGATGAAATTTTTTATAACCCTCATCTTTTGCTACAACTATATAACTCATTTCAACCAATCATAAACTTACACATAAGTTTTTCATTAAAATATTAAAAAGGGCATTATAGTCATTTTACCTTTATAAGTTCCCCCCTCTTTTTTAAACATTAATAATTTTTTTATAATATATTATTTAAAAAAAAAAAATTGCACTATTATATTCGTCTCATTTTTCTCTTTAATTCCGTTATAGTCTCGACTAATTTTTTTTACTTTTTTTAGATGCCATATATTTACATCATTGTAACGAGCTTAAATATAACAAATTTATTTGAAATTTTTTTAAAAATAATAAATTACAGTGATGTAATTTACATTGACGTAATTTATCGTGATGTAATTTACATTGACGTAAAATTCGGTTTCGGTTTTTTTCGGTTAATTTGGTTCCGGTTCGGTTTTTCGGTTAATTTGGTTCCGGTTCGGTTTTTTCGGTTTCGGTTTGGTTTTTTTGGCTTTTTGCTCATCCCTAATTTGTAACGAGCCTAAATACAACAAATTAGTTTGAATTTTTTTTGAACAATGATAAATTACATCACTATAATTATCATTGTTAGAGAAAAAAATCAAAATAATGTGTTATATTACATCACTGTAATTTATCATTGTAATTATCATTGTTAGAGAAAAAAAAAATAATGTGTTAAATTACATCACTGTAATTTATCATTGTTAGAAAAAAATTCAAAATAATGTGTTATATTTATGCTCGTTATATCGATGTTAATAATGGACAATGAGAAAAAAAATTAGAAAAACTAGTCAACATTATAACGGAAATTAAAGAGAAAATTACATCACTGTAAATAATGTGTTACGTCACCGTTACTTATGTCATTGTAAATTACTTCATTTTGTGTTACATTACTTCATGTTGTGTTACATTACTATAATTTACCATTGTTAGAAAAAATTTCTAATTAATTTGTTATCGTTAAGCTCGTTACAATGATGTAAATACATGACATCAAAAAAAAACTAGTCGAGACTATAACGAAATTAAAGAGAAAAATGAGACGATATAATGGTGCAATTTTTTTAAAAAAATAATATAGTATAAAAAAGTTATGAATGTTTAAAAAAAAGGGGGTAAACTTTACATAAATGACAAATGTCCTAAATGCCCTTCATACTAAAGACAACACGTGGCACGATTCTATACACTTACCTTTTTAAAGTAACCATTGGATGATAGTTATGTAGTTGTAGCAAAAGATGAGGGTTATAAAAAATTCCATCCCCTATATATACATATATATATATATATATATATATATAGGGCAAGGTGTAAAAAATAACCCTCATCTTTTGCTACAACTATATAACCCATTTCAACCAATCATAAACTTACACATAAGCATTTCATTAAAATATTAAAAAGGGCATCATAGTCATTTTACCCCTTATAAGTTTTTTCCCCCCTCTTTTTTAAACATTAATAACTTTTTTATAATATATTATTTTTAAAAAAAATTGCACCATTATATTCGTCTCATTTTTCTCTTTAATTCCGTTATAGTCTCGACTAATTTTTTTTACTTTTTTAAATGCCCTATATTTACATCATTGTAACGAGCTTAAATATAACAAATTTATTAGAAATTTTTTTAAAAATGATAAATTACAGCGATGTAATTACATTGACGTAATTTATCGTGATGTAATTTATATTGACGTAAAATTTGGTTTTGGTTTTTTCGGTGAATTTGGTTTAAATTACAGTGATGTAATTTACATTGACAACAAATTAGTTTAAATTTTTTTCGAACAATGATAAATTACATCACTATAATTATCATTGTGAGAGAAAAAAATCAAAATAATGTGTTCTATTACGTCACTGTAATTTATCATTGTAATTATCATTGTTAGAGAAAAAAAAATAAAATAATGTGTTACGTCACCGTTAATTATGTCATTGTAAATTACTTCATTTTGTGTTACATTACTTCATTTTTTGTTACATTACTGTAATTTACCATTGTTAGAAAAAATTTCTAATTAATTTGCTATCTTTAAGCTCGTTACAATGATGTAAATACATGACATCAAAAAAATAAAAAAAAACTAGTCGAGACTATAACGAAATTAAAGGGAAAAATGAGACGAGTATAATGGTGCAATTTTTTTTAAAAAATAATATAGTATAAAAAAGTTATGAATGTTTAAAAAAAAGGGGTAAACTTTACTTAAAAAACAAATGTCTAAAATGCCCTTTATATTAAAAAAAAGAAAAAAAAAGGAATCTGACACGTGTCACGATCCTATACACTTACCTTTTTAAAGTAACAATTGGATGATGGTTATGTAGTTGTAGGAAAAGATAAGGGTTATCAAAAATTCCATCCCCTATATATATATATATATAGGGAAGTGATATATTGCTAACCTTAGGATAGAGCAATAACTCATTAACCTCACCATATTTAATGATCAAATTACAAGATGCTTATCTAATGATTGATATTAAACTATAATATAATAATGTAATTGATTTGAAAGAAAAGAAAATAAGGGTATTAATGTAATTTGCTATATTAAATACTTTACCCCATCTTTTTTTATACATTCATAACTTTTTTATACTATAATATTTTTTTATTAAAATTGCACCATTTTACTCGTCTTTTTTTCTCTTTAATTCCGTTATAGTCTTGACTAGATTTTTTTATTTTTTTTCGGATGTTCATATTTACACCAATGTAACAAGTATAAAACTAACAAATTATTTGTAACGAGTTGTAACGAATTTGGGTTTATATTGTTGTATAATAAATAGGGGTTAAGTTTAAGAGTGTAAACGAGCCAAGCCGATCCTGAGCTCGTTAATTACGTTATATTCTTGACTAGGTTTTTTATTTTTTTCGGATGCTCGTTAATTATATACAATAACCCTAATAATAGAACCAAACAAAAAGCTAATATTGTAGGTTTTGATAAGACAATTATAATGTTGTCGGAATCAGTTCAATTAGAGTTTGTTTGGGTCGATTTCGAAAGTTTTAAAAATCATCTTTGGCCTTAAGGCAAAATATACTTTTGAAAACCACCTTGAGTTGTGAAATCAAGGAAACACCCATGTAGCATGTCATTTTTTTTTACAGATTTGAAACATCATTTTGTCAATTTTTATAAAAAAAAATACGTAAAACGCTGAGAGAATTTAAAAAATATATATTTTTAAACATAATTAACACATACGTAACATCTGTGTGCAGTGTTACACATGTAAGAATATGTGTTACATGGCGTTACAATTTTTTTTTTAAATTCTCTCGACGCTTTTTGATTTTTTTTTTTTATAAAAATGAGCGAAATAATGTTACAAACCTGTAAAGAAATGAAAGAAAAAATTTACATGGTTTTTTCATTGTTTTCATGGTTTTTACAGCTTAGGGTGAGTTTCAATTTATGAATTAGCTGTGTGTGTATATTCCTTTTATACTTGTTTCATGTTCATATTTTTTTCCAAATCATATTCTAACAGCTTTTAAAATTTTGCATAAAAGACTTATGCTTTAAATATGTATAATATTGATTTATGAATTTATAATGAGATATAAAAATGTTTATGAAAGACGTAATTTTATATACCTTTTAAATTTGTTTTATGTCATGTTTTTCTAAACCATATATATTTTAAGAGCATTTTAACTTAAGCACAAAAAACTTATGTTTTGAGAAGGCATTATTATAAGTTTAGAATGAGATATTAAATAAACCATGTTTTTAAATAAGGTTGAAATACAAAATACAAGACGTTCAAACCCATTACAAAGTTGAATGAAAGAGTACAAAAGAAAAGCACCACACATATGACCAAATGGATTCAAGTGTTTCTTTGTCTCCATTTCTTGTCAACATCAACAAATTGCAAACCCTAGGCAAATCAATAAGGGGGTGGGGAAAAAAAAGGTAAAAAAGAATAAAGAGTCATTTTATGTCCCCCTTGATGTAACCTTTGGTCATTAACTCGACCATCCAACAACTTTCTTTTTAATGTACATACTTACAATGAAAATGATCTTTCATGTGGGTTCAAATTACGGTTTACAATGTGTTTTCACAAGTCAAGAATCTCATGCTGCCTCAATGTGTCAATAATATTAGAGTATTCATAGTTTGAATATTAATTAATTAGGTTTTGAATTTTTTGGGCCTATTTCGAAGATAAATCGATCTGAATTTCGAACGTGTCTATCTTTAATTCAGAATGTCTCTTCTGTTGGTCTATTGTATCAATGGGTACATCTATGGCTTAAGTTAAGGGGAAGACATGTCTACTCTACTATTGATTCCCTTTGGCTCGCTCTGGCCTAGTAAGTCATCTCACATTCCTACCTTTACTTTAAAGAAGAGACATGTCCAACGACTGCTTCCTCTCCGAAAAAACATTTTTGGTTTTGTGATTTCAACTGATTTTAATGGATTTACATACACTGCTTACATACCTAATCAATTAAACTGATTACCAAAAAAACGATTTAAAAAATGTGTGCATCTAAACTGAAACGGGAACCAAGAATTTACAATTTAGATTTATTAGGAACCGAACTAAAATTTAATTTACAATTTGATTCTGTTTTTTCTAGTTATGGATATGATTTTTTTTTTTTTTTGTTAGTCTTTTTCTACACCCTAGGCATGATCTCGTAATCATCTTTTTAAATTTTTTGTTTCTGATCATTGCATATTTAAGATATTTCAGTTATAGATACGTGTCCTTATTTATGATCGCTTGTTTTAGGTTAATTCCTATATCGTTTGATCATTATTATTATTTTTTTAATTTTTGTTTACTCTATATTCCTGAGTTTTACAAACAAATGAAAAAACATAATGAGAATGAAAAAGAGAAGAAAACAAAAAGAAAGTGAAAGAGAAAAATATACTTTAGTTTTCTGTTCCGGATTTTGAAGGAAAGAAAGAAAATTAAAAATTGTATGTGTTTTCGAATTGAAAGAAAAATAAAGAAAAATGATAAAATACCATTATACACATAAGGTTAGATATATATAAATCAAATAAAAAGGTAAATAGTAAATAATAAAATATTATACTTGCTTCCCTTTTTTTTTTCTCTTTTCAAATTCTTCTGTTTTAAGAAAAAAATTAAGAATAAAGATAAATCTTTCTTTAATTTTCTTTTATTCCTTAGATTAAAAAAAAAACTTAAGAATATAATATTTTTTTTGTTTATCTCGTCAAAAGAAATTGGGAACACGATGTTAAGTTTGATTCCTTTAAACATATTTCACCTTTTGGCAAATATTGATATAATTTACGCTAAGTACATACCTAATCTCCAATGTTTTAATATTATGTAAAGTAACTTTCTGTTATCTCATTTTAACTTTAATCATTTATTTGTATATCATATTTAAGATTCCAGGTTACTAGTCATGTCATGTAGCATGCCTCATTTTTTTTAGATAATTCCTATGAAATATCCATCGATTTTGTAATAGTTTATATATATATATATATATATATATATATATATATATATGATGAACATATAGATATAAGATATAATAAAGATGACGTAAGCATAAATTAGACAACATGAAATTCTCAAAAAATACCTTCTGTTATATTTTGAAAATCTTGATTACAAATTATTTCTTTACAATTGGGAGGAGTTATAATAATTTGATAATTTAAAGATCTTGAACATTGAGAGGTTGATAATACAAGTTTGGGTTTTGAAAGGTTTTTCATACATTTATAGTTTTAAAGGTTTGAAAAGAAGAGCTTGAGTATTTCCTTGAGCTTGTACTCCTTTTATAGTGAACTTCAAACCTCTGAAGAGTCTTCAATAATAAAGAAAAATAATGGAATTGTACATAGGATACCAATAGAGTCTATAATGTATCATAATGCTCCATAATCATAATGGAGATAAAATTGTCCATATATATTTAGATGTTTAAAATGTTGTTTTAAATAATTGGAAAATATTAAAACATCATCAATGTATACTATTGCAAAATTTCCTATAGGAATAATAATATCATTCATGATATTTTGAAATTCAGATGGAACATTTTTTAGACCAAAAGGCATTACATTCCATTCAAAATGTCCAAATGGAACATTAAAGCCAATTTTATATTTGTCATTTTTAGCAATTTGTATCTGCCAAAAATCCTGATTTCATATCAAATTTTAAAAATATTTTAGCATCATATATCTTTTTTAATAAATCTCTTTTATTTGGTATAGGATATCTTATCCATTCTAAAACTTTATTTACTGGTTTATAATTTATTACTAATCTAGGACATCATCTTTCTATTTCAGCACTATTATTGACATAAAATAAAGAACATGACCAAGGAGATTTAGAGGGTCTAATTAATTTTTTATTTAATACATCTGTTATTTCTTTTTTATAATGTTATTCTATTTATTGATTCATATGAATTGATTTAGATTTTGTAGGTATCTCATTTTCATTAATTTTTTTATATAGGGCAAAGTCACAATGTGTTGTTTTCTTTGCTAGAAAGCATTTATATATATATCTGAACATACATTATTTTTAAATTTATTCTCAATATTTTTTATTTTTGTTATAATATTAGTATTATTTAATGGAATTTTTTATTCTTTCATTTTTTATTTCATTAATTAAAAATTCCTTTTGCTTTTATTTTAAACTTATCATATTTATTTGCTTAGTTAATACTGGTTCAATAAATTAAAAAATCATTTCTTTATTTAAATTTTTTATGCTGATTCCTATGCTGTTAATAGTAAATGGATATACTTGTCTAATAAAAGGTGCTCCTAAAATTATTTAAGGAGTTAAATTTTTTATTAAGATTAACTGAGTTTTATAGCAATAATTTTCTTTGCATATATGTACATTAGATAGTTTGTAATTTATTTTAAGTCTTGATCCAATTGCAGTAAATAATCTTAAGAAGTTTTTTCATAATATTTTGTGGGTATTATTCCTCATTGAATACAATTCATGTCAACCCTACTATCTATTAAGGCTGTTAATGTTATTCGAAATTTATTGTTAACTATTATATTTAACTAGGTTTATTTCCCCCCGCGCGTTGCGGCGGGTTGTCACAATACACTCCCGAGAACGGATATTATATATCATTTACAAAATCATAAGTTACATAGCAAAATCAAATCTTTTATCATGAACTAAACCCTAAATTTTAAACCCTAAATCCACACATTTTTTCTTCTTGTGTCAAAAGTGTGAAACTCAAAAAGATACTATTCTTTTTTTACTTCTTGTGTCAAAGTGTGAAACTCAAAAAAATATCATTGGACACTCGCGAGAACTGATATTATATATCACTTGTAGAAGTATAAGTTAAATATTAAAATCAAGCATCACGAACTAAACCCTAAACCCTAAATCCACACTTTTTTTTTCTTGTGTCAAAAGTGTGAAATCTTTTTGTTTTTTCTTGTGTCAAAGTGTAAACCATGAAAAATATACTATTCCTTTTTCATGGTTTATAATACTATATAGTAATTTGGTATACCATTTTTGATAATTTAATTCTTTCAAGATATTAATATTATTGGTTTTTTCATCACTATTATTTTCTTCTTCACTTCTCATAATTGTTTTTCCTTTTTCTATATTTTTAATTTGCATCTTAATTGTATTAATATCTTGTTTTATATTTTTTTAATTCTTTTTGTAATTTTTGTATAGTTATTGGCCTTTCTTTTTTATTAAATTTTTAAAAAATATCTTCTAAATTATATATCTTAGTTTCTTTATCTTTCATTGGTGTATTATCATAATTTTCAGTCAATTTGTTTAAATAAACTTGTTTAATTTCTTTATCGGTTTCTTCTAATAATTTTAATAGTAGTCTAGTTTCATCATTTATCATATATATAGTATCAATGTTATTTATATTACATATGCAAGGACCAATACATTCACATTCTTCTTCCTGAGAATTATTATCACTACTAGTTATATCAATATAATTTAAATCATTACTATTATAATCAGACATATCTTCTTCACTAGTATTAGTTTCTAATATTTTATTAATTTGTTCTTTTAACTCTTCTGAGATATTTAATTTCATTGATTTTTCTTTTTGTATAACCGTTTTTTGACGTATAGCCCTTTTTTCTACAAGTATAACAAATAATTATATCTCATTTTTATAGAAATTTTGTTTTTTACATGTTTTATAAAACTTTTGTTTATATTCTTCTTCTTTTTATTTTTTTTATTTTTATTATAATTTTTTCTATAATTTTCTTATTATAAAATTATTTTTTCTTTTAGAATTTTCTGGTAATATTATATTTTCAAAAACGTATTGTTGACAAAAATTTCCCAATTCATTTCATCCATAAATTCCATTCCTTTACATTTTTTGTTTTACTTTTAAATCATTACATATTGTTAATCCTTCATGGTTTATATAATTTATAATTTGTCCATAAGTTAAATTTTTATATGGTATACTATTATTATAATTTTATTTTAATATTTTCTCTTATTTTTTCTGTAAATAATTTTGGTAATCCTGTAATAAATCTTTCTTTTCAATAAGTTTATCTACTATCTTCTCTTGTCATTACTTTTGATATAAATACATCTTTATACCATTTAAAATCTTGTAATTTTCTACATGTTAGATTTAGTAATATTAACGAATTTCTTTCTTGATAATCTGAAGGATATCCTATAAATTTTTTTATAATAGCATAGATAAGAGTATTTATTATATTTGTTTCTTGAGTTGGAATTTGTATATTGTTTTCTATTTTTATTACAGTTTTCTTGGCATTAATTATGGTTTGTTTTTCTTGTTCTTTAATATAATGATCCCACCATCCTTTAAGGGTTCCAGTATAACCCGAAATAATCATAGTAAAAATTTGGAGTTCATCATTTCCTATTGTTTTATAAGAATTAGTTTCCATAGTCATTTCTTGTAATATATTTAAAATTTGAAATTCAGATTGTCCCTCTATATTCCATTCATATAAAGATTTTCCATCATATTGATTATA
The DNA here is from genome assembly GCA_009363875.1 of Mikania micrantha. Lineage (NCBI taxonomy): Eukaryota > Viridiplantae > Streptophyta > Magnoliopsida > Asterales > Asteraceae > Mikania > Mikania micrantha. Next base: position 32,136,472 of record CM018685.1, on the reverse strand, counting down.
AGTCCTGTTATTTTCTTCGTATTGTAAATCTGGAGGAGTTGGCCTGTAATACCAATTTCTTGTTTCTGGTCTTGGAGTATAAGTATTAAATTATTTCCTCTTAATTTGTTTATAATATTTTGATTTTGATTCATGTTATTAAATTGAGCTTCTAATTCATTATCAGAGAACTCTGATTCATCTTTTGTTGTATTTATATTTAGCTTTTTTGAAATTTTCTTCTAGTAGTATTAGTGTTTTATCTTGATTATTAAGATTTATATTTAAATATAGCATTTTCTATTACAATTTTTGATGTACTCGCTTTATAATTAGTTTTAGAATTAATTTCTATTCTTTCTAATTGTTCTCCTATAGTAGCCGTCATAGTTTTATAATAAACTCTATATATTACTACTACAGTATTTGTTTTTTATTTAAATTCTAGATTTCTTGTTTTAATAGTTAAAGTTAAAGTATCTAAAATATTTGGATCAAATAATCCTATTGAAAAATTAGGATAACAATTAAAGTATATTGGGTCATTTGCTATATTTGATTCACCCATGGCTAAAAGTGAATTATTAGAATTAGTATGTCTCACATCTCTTAGAATATGTAGTACCGGAGCATATATTCCTAATCTAAACATGAGTTTTATAGCTACTTGAACTAATCCTATGTGTAAAAACTTATAATTTTTTCTATGTCTTTTTATAGCTTCTACAATTAATAATTGTAGATTTTGATGTTTTTTATTAACAGGTATATATAGTTTGTTCTGTTGTTTTGATCGAACAATCTTGTAAAAAAAATCAAAGGTTCCTATTTTATATATATTTTAACATCTTGTTTTGGTATAATTCAATTTAATAAATTATTTTCAATTTGAGAAATACTAATTTCTAAAGAATTCATGATTAAATTTTCATCTTGATCATTAGAAGTATTTAAGCTATGATCTTTTCATGAAAAAAAAATCTAGATAACTGATTCATTATTTATAACAGTTTATGTTTGAAAATAAGGACTAATGAGCAAAACCACTAAAGCCAAACAACGGAATAAAACCGCGGATTGACCAACCGCAATTACTTTCTTCCTGCCACTGTATCTCAACAACCAATTGCAACAGCGGATCCCAAAACAACGGATCCAATAACCACTGATCAAGCAACTGCGGATCATGTAGCTGATGATGATCACAACCGCATAGAACCATTGAAGACTTAGGTTTCTGTCGTTGTTGACTTTTGTATCAGTTGTTGTACAATTTTGTTTTGTTTTAGTATCTGTATTTTGTCAGTTGTTTGTCTTATTCTTCTTTGTCTTGTAACATTGAATGTTGGGTATTTATACTCCAACATTCCCTGAAATATTTGAATTACATTCCCCGAAAATTCCTTGTGTTACTATTATGTCTTCTCCTTTTTCTAGAAAAACTAAACAACCGAAAATAACTAAGTGTAAAACTTTAGAGGGAGCAAATACCAAGTCTTGACAGTGAGTCTAAAGTCGTTGTTCTTGGTTAAATAGCTCCTACTAGGTTCAACAATTGGTATCAAAGTTTCGTTGTTTAGTCTTGGTTTAACCATCAAGTCTAAAACTCAAAGCTCTCTTTGATATATGGTTGCTTAGTTTTCTCTCTAAAAACTGTGTTTTCTTTCTACTTCATTTGTTTTCAAGCTCTGCAGGTGCTTGGGTTTGAACTAAACTTTGTTCAAAACCATTCAAACAAACTACCTTGAGAACTCATCTTTCCATTGATTTACTCATATCGTTTGTAACCTAATGGCAGAAAAATTCATATTAGACCCCCACAACACCATCTCTGCTACTAAACCACCAATACTTGTAAGGCACTAGTATAACATATGACAAAGAAGGATGTTGCACTTTCTGTCCAACAATCACACTAGTTGTTGGAAGTCTGTGATGTTCGGACTACACAAACCTATGGTCTTGGACACAGAGACTGGAGAGTCTATCCCTAAGGACCCTTGAAACTATACAGAAGAAGACTTCCAGAAACTAGAGCTTGATGCTAAGGCACATGCTCAATTAGCCATGGCTCTCCCAAATGAAATTTATTCTAGACTTCTTCACCATGAGTCTGCTAAGGATTTGTGGGATGCTCTAAAAGAGCAGTTCGGGGGAACTGATGATGTTGTTGCGAATACCAAGGAGATACTGGCTCAACAATATGAGACTTTCACCCAACTAAATAACGAGTCACTGACTCAGCAGTTTGAAAGGTTCACTTCTCTCTTAAATGAACTAAAACTTGCTGGTCAAGCGTACCTAACCATCTCAGTCCTCAACCGCTTCTTAAGATCTCTCCCAAACAAATGGGAAACATACTCTATTGTTATGAGATCTTCACCAGACTTTGGCAACCTCTCACTTACCCAACTCCATGGTAAGCTGCTCACTTTTGAGCGAGAGATTGACCAGAAAAGAAATTAATCAAGTCTGGTAAATCAACAGAGGAGTATGTTGAAGGGAACACTGCTCTTCTTAGTCGTAACTCTCAGATTACTGATTAGGGTTATGATAAACATATTGATATAACTATAGGCATCACTTATTCTCCTTCATGTGATGACCACTCCTTCACCCCTGACTAACTGTGCTTTATCATGGATGATCTCCATCAAATTCCAAGTGATGACTTGGAAAAGATGGATATCCTACATCAACTTGCCCTGTTAAGCATGAGAACTAACAAGTTCTATAAGAGGACAAGAAGAAAATTTCCTGGTATCAATGGGAAAACCAGAATTGGTCTAAATAAGGAAAAGGTCCAATGCTACAGGTGTCATGGCATAGGACACTTTGCCAGGGAATGCAGAAATGCTCCCAACACTAACCCCTCACCCTATGTGACATTTCCAAACACTCACTCTTCTGCAACACCTTACCCTTCATCTTCTTCACACTTTCAAAAGCACAATAACACTCAGGAGACAACTCATATTGTACAAAACTCTCCTTTACCCAATGTACAATATGTACAAGTTGTTAATGGCAGCATGTACCAACTTACTCCTGCTCCATTTCAGATCATTTCACCTTCTTCTTCTCAAATAAGCTCACCAGGCCCAACCGTCCAGTCTTCACAATCAAACCAACCAGCTCTCTTTACACAAGGGTGTAACAGTCTGGACAATTTCCAAGGTTTTGTATACCCCACTAATACAAACCTGGAAAAACCAGAAGAAACACACCTAGATAATGTTCATAACAATAACTCTTCAGAACAAACTGAGATTGCTCCTACTATGAGCTCTACACAAAGTTCATAAGGTACAATACAATAGGAAACTTCTGTTAACCCAAAGGCCACTCTTGACAAAGGAAAAAGGCCTATGGTTGATATCTAGTTTTCTCCTTCTCATCCTTACCCTCCATACCCAATAATGAAGACCAATAAACCATTCATTCCAAACTATTCTTCCTTATCTCCTGCCTGCTTAAAATGATTTAAATACAATCACTCTACTGAGAACTGCATGACAAAAACTCCCTTGGAGAAAATAAGAGATAAGCTAAAAGCTGAAAAGTTGAAAGCTGAACAGGCTTCTTCATCTAAAGGGAATACCCTAATAAAATGAAGAAGGCCAAGAAAGCAAGTAGACAAGATTTTAACAACACAATGAGACCAAACCCTCATCCATCATTCTACTCACCTCCTCCTTTTGCTACATTTCCTAGGCCATCAATCCTTGGTACACCACCCTCTTACCCTATGGTGAACCATGTTTCCTACTTACCTGTTGTTGTGAATCCTCCTTCCGTGGACTCTCAGATCAATATTCTGCATCAAAATCAGCAACAGCTGATTCAAATGATTCAGAAGTTGATGAATAATGTGCAGCAAAACAAATAAACTCTCAAACTGTATCTCTTCTTTTCTGAAATAAACATTGATCCATATCTAACCTATTGCATTTGATGTCACACCCCCAATTTTCAACTAACGGAATCATACCGTTTGGGAGCATGACAAACCAGGATCTCAGATCATTAGACATAACGAAGACCTCTATATGAATTTCAAAACATACTTTGGTCTTAAAACCGTAACATCAAAGTTTTCAAAGCTTGCGGAAGCGTTTTAAAACAATAACCAAAGTAACAGTTGTAAAAGTTGAATTACAAATTCAAAAATCCCAAATGTGTAACTTAAACAATATCAATGTAAAACATGCATGCGACTCTATCTCCTAGTCCATGCCAGCTGTATTGCGCGCCTTAGCGTCCTGAGAAAACATGTAAATCAAGGCAACACAAAGGTTGGTGCATAACACAGGTTTTTAAGTATTCACAATGTTCAAAACAACAGTTTGAATATCAAATTTGCAGATAACATAATCACACATGCATAGTCATGATAGCTAGTCATTTATACTATTTACATAAGTGGTCGACACCGAAGCTGACGATTGCCATGCTATAGCATGTTTTTGCCTTGCCACTATTGTCTAGCACAAACAATAGTAATGTGTGTTTTGGTCAGTCAAACACCTGCGTAGATCCCATCTACCAGGTGAGGTTTGTCAAACCTAATAGATCTATTTCCAACTACCACGCTTTGCGCTACGGCAAACTAAACGGTTCGAAGTGTGTAAGGACTTTTAAATGCTATGTTGTCACATAATGTAAACAGCTAACTCATGCAAGTGATATGTATCTAAAAAGAGTTTGTTGCACATGTTTTCTCCCCCAAAACAGTTTAAAATAAGAAAGGGGCCGTGTACGCACCTTTGAGTATTGCAGAATGATCAAACGCACTTAAACTCACGTAGAAAATCCTCTACGAAGAATCTGTGTTTTAACAATAACGTAAAGTTATTCGGATAATCGTTTTGTGCTTGAAATCACATACGTGTCAATACACGTATGTTAGAGTGTTAAAAATGTGCATACGTATGTACGCGTGCCCTTGAAATTCGTTTAATAAAATCATATCCTCGTTAATGATTTTATTTAAACAAGCGTAATTATACGCGATTTCGTTTTCGGATAAAATATGAATTTTATTATTCAAATATGTTCGGGATGAAATTCTGGTTCCAATGAAATTTGAACGGGTTAAAACGGAGTTCGTATGCGAAAGTTATTGTAAAAATACCAAAAAATGGTATTTTCCACAAAACCGGCCCAAGCAAGGCTCGAACCCGCGACCCCCAACTCAACACACACACAAGCTACCAGTCTCGCCCGCTAGGGTATCGCGTTAGTCTTCTCAAATAAATTGTTTTAATTCCTCCCCTAAACGATTTCCCTTTTGATATTATAGCCGAAGCATACAACACCCAATTGACCACGAATTCGAACCCGATCAAATCTAAAACCATAGGGTTTATGTTTCCGAGTTTCAACCGAACTTGTAGATGGTCTTAATTCAAACTATCATTCATCATATCCCAATTAATCAAGCATTAACCTATTCGAACTCAAGTTCTTAAACCCCCAACTTAAAATCATTCAATTCGTTAAAGTGAGTCCACAAAATCATAGGGTATTCATCAAGTAAGGATTTTCGAAACTATCTGTAGATATTAATTCGTTTAACAAACACATTCAAGCTAACAACCCCAATTCGTTTTCCCCTAGAACCCTAGAACCAAAATCTTGTAATCCGATATCAAAACTTCGAATTAATATATGCTTATGCTTATTCGAAACTATCTGAGACTATTTATAACAATTAATTTGAATATCTAACCTGTTTAAGTCGAAACCCCCAATTCATTCAATGTGATGAACCCTAGAATTAGGTTTCCTATGATTCGATGTTTTTAAACGAAATTGTCAGAGGGATTTTCTTGATCGGCACTTTATGATACTTTCTATGCATTTTAATTTACTTACGAAACGCTTTTTATTCTAAACCCCCAAAACAACTCCCACGATGAACCCTAGCAATCGGGTTCTATCAATTCGTTGTTAGAACCTGAAATTGACATAGAGTTATGCTTATTCGGTCTGTTTAGGATGTGTATAGACGATTACTTACTTGTTTTGATATCCGATTGCAGTATCTCGACTTCTAGGTTGACTTTCGGTCGACCTTCAACCCAATTCACACACCCGAGCTTCTGAGATCGAATTCTCGTATGAAGGAGACTCTAAAGATGCCGAATAATGATTCTGAAAGTTCAATTGTGAGAGATGAAGTCGATTTGTAGGGTCTTGGCATTGAACGGTTTCGGTTTCAAGTTTTGTGGCCGTTTTGAATCAATTCGACGATTAAGAGACTTAGTAACTGACCATAATTGTAAATGATCATCAATGTAATGATTTAAGTTGATTAATTCGACTATTATCATTAAACAACTTGAATTTCGATTTTTGCCCTAATTCATATGGGTGAATTTTGACTTAAAAGTCAAAATTGTTCTTTCTAGGTGGTTACAAGTCTAATACTTGTAATTTCTAACATTTTGAACCTACTTAGACTAATTTCAAATACCTCTAGTTTGATCTCCTATAATTTTCTTAGCTTTCGGTTAACAAAATTAAACCAATTTCCCGAATTGTCAATAATTGGATCACTTAGATCATTGTTGGGCTAAATTAACCCAATTGGGCCTCTTAAATACAATTGGGCCTATCTTGGACTCATTGGGCCTACCTTGGGCCTACTTTGGCCTTATTGGGCCTACTTGGGCCTCATTGGCCTTCCTTGGTTTCATTGGGCTTAACTTGGCCTTATTGGGCCTACCTAGACCCCATTGGGCCTACTCTGACCTTATTGGGCCTACTTTTGTCTTGTTGGGCCTGTGATCTCACTATTTTCAGTTAACTAGGTTAATTCGAAAAGTCGGATTGTCACATCATCCCCTTGTTGAAGGAATTTTCGTCCCGAAAATTAGCAAATGTTGGGAGTAGTTAGGAAACTACTTACGAGTTTAAATCGTACGTGTTAGTGTGATTTGATCATTCCGTGTGCTTGTGTGTACTCACACACAAAATCTAATGCTTGCAACATCACAACTAATTGTGATCGTTCAATGTGACTGTTTGCGTGTACACTAGTTAGTTCACCTAACTGTGACTGTTTGTGTTTGATCATACTGTGTTGTGTAACCTCACACATAGTGAGTGTCTGTAACTGTTTGTACTATGCAACCCGATAGCACAATGTGTGTAACTAATCATGCATGTACTACCATAATATGTAACATATGAAATGTAGCACATAAAATGTATAAAATGTAATGTAGCACAAATGTTTATAACAAAACCAATTGAATAAAGTGTTTGTGCTTACAGTTTGAAATTTGCAGTGTTGATGTGTGAAGCATCACGTCATCCCCTTGTTGAAGGAAATTTCGTCCCGAAATTTAACGTGCGCTCTCAGTGTCTGTAGTTGCTGTTTTGAACAGATGAGGATACTTCTTCATCATTTGGTCTTCCCTTTCCCATGTGAATTCAGGACCACGTCTTGAATTCCATCGAACTTTGACTATTGGAATCTTACTTTGCTTAAGTTGTTTGACCTCCCGGTCCATGATTTCTGCTGGTTCTTCAATGAATCGTAACTGTTCATCTACTTGTATTTCTTCCAATGGTACAATCAATGTCTCATCAGAAAGACATTTCTTTAAGTTCGATACGTGAAAGACATCATGAACCCCACTGAGTTCATCCGGTAATTTGAGTTGATACGCAACCGGACCAATCCTTTTCAGGATCTCAAAAGGTCCTACGTAACGTGGACTAAGCTTTCCGCGCTTGCCAAATCGTATCACACCTTTCCAAGGTGATACCTTTAGAAGAACTCGGTCTCCTACCTGAAATTCCAACGGTTTACGACGCTTGTCAGCATAACTCTTTTGTCGATCCCGGGCTGCTGCCATACGGTTCCGGATTTGTACAATCTTCTTAGTCGTTTCGTGTACTAGTTCAGGACCTGTAATCTGACTGTCACCAATTTCAGCCCAACAAACTGGTGAACGACATTTGCGACCATACAAAGCTTCAAACGGTGCTACTTGAATACTTGTATGATAACTATTATTGTAAGAGAATTCCACTAACGGTAAATGATTCTCCTAGCTATCACCAAAGTCAATTACACAAGCTCGTAACATATCCTCGAGCGTTTGAATCGTACGTTCACTTTGACCGTCGGTCTGTGGATGATAGGCGGTACTCATATCCAAGCGAGTCCCCAATGACTTATGAAGTGATTTCCAAAAGTTGGAAGTAAATCGGGCATCCCGATCCGATATGATAGAGATTGGCACGCCATGCCGTGCTAGCACTTCCTTAATGTAAATACGAGTCAGTTTCTCCATCTTGTCGGTTTCCTTGATTGCTAAGAAGTGTGCAGATTTCGTTAATCGATCAACAATTACCCATATCGTATCACAACCACTCGGTGTACGGGGTAATTTAGTAATAAAGTCCATCGAAATCTGTTCCCATTTCCACATCGGTATCTCTGGTTGTTGCAGTAAACCAGATGGTTTCTGATATTCAACTTTGACTTTTGAACAAGTCAAACATTTGCTAACGTACTTAGCAATGTCAGCTTTCATATGAGGCCACCAGTACAGTGCCTTCAAATCATGATACATCTTGTCTGATCCCGGATGGACTGAATACCTGGACTTATGTGCTTCATCCATCACGAGTTCCCTTAAACCTCCGTACAACGGTATCCACAGTCGATTAATGAAATAACGAATTCCGTCAGAATTAACATCCAATTGTTCTTTCATTCCTCGTAAAGATTCCTGTACCAAGTTTTCCTTTTTCAAGGCCTCGAGCTGAGCACTGCGTACCTTGTCAGGTAAGTCAGTATGTATCGACATCATAAGTGCACGAACCCGTCTTGTTGAAGTGTCTTTTCTGCTTAAAGCATCAGCTACCACATTAGCTTTTCCCGGGTGATACTTAATTGCGCATTCATAATCGTTCAACAACTCTAACCATCGTCGTTGTCTCATATTAAGCTCCTTCTGATCAAAGATATGTTGCAAACTCTTATGATCAGTGTAAATAGTACACTTAGTTCCGTACAAGTAATGCCTCCAAATTTTCAAAGCAAAAACCACTGCTCCTAACTCCAAGTCATGAGTAGTGTAATTCTTTTCGTGTGGTCGTAGTTGTCTTGAAGCATAAGCAATCACTTTATCATGTTGCATCAACACACATCCCAAACCCTGTGCAGATGCATCACAATACACCACGAAGTCTTCCGTCCCTTCCGGTAAGGACAGAATCGGTGCACTACAGAGTTTCTGTTTCAATAACTGGAATGCAGCTTCCTGTTTATCCGTCCAGTTATATTTCGTTCCCTTATGCGTAAGAGCTGTAAGTGGTTGAGCGATCTTTGAGAATCCCTCAATGAATCGTCGATAATAACCCGCCAAACCAAGGAATTGTCCTACCTCGGTAGGAGTCTTTGGCGCTTCCCAATTCTTAATCGCTTCAATCTTTGCTGGATCAACATGTATACCCTTTTCATTGACTATATGACCCAAGAATTGAACTTCTCGCATCCAGAAATCACATTTCGAGAATTTCGCGTATAATTGTTCCTGTTTCAGTAATTCTAATAGCAATCGGAGATGTTCAGCGTGCTCTTCTTCGGTCTGAGAATAGATGAGAATGTCATCAATGAAAACAATGACAAACTTATCAAGATAAGGTTTACAAACACGATTCATGAGATCCATGAATACAGCTGGAGCGTTTGTCAACCCAAACGGCATGACCAAGAACTCATAATGGCCATAACGTGTTCTGAATGCTGTCTTTGGAATATCCTCCTCCTGGACTCTTAGTTGATGATAACCCGATCTAAGATCAATCTTCGAGTAGTAACTCGAACCTTGCAACTGATCGAACAGATCGTCAATTCTAGGTAACGGATACCGGTTCTTGATAGTAACCTTGTTCAATTCCCGGTAATCGATGCACATACGGAAAGTCCCGTCCTTTTTCTTGACAAATAAGACTGGAGCTCCCCACGGTGAAAAACTAGGTCGTATGAAACCCTTATCCAACAACTCTTGCAGTTGTGTAGATAACTCTTGCATTTCTGACGGTGCAAGTCGATAAGGCGCTCTTGCTATCGGTGCTGCATCTGGTGTAAGGTCGATTCGGAATTCCACCTGTCTGATAGGCGGTAATCCCAGCAAGTCTTCTGGAAATACCTCCGGAAATTCACAAACTACTGGTATATCTTCAATCCTCTTCTCAGCTACCGGCTTTTCAGTTATAAGTGCTATAACTGCCGTATGACCTTTCCGCAGACATTTGTGTGCTTTCATACAAGATATGAGACGCAGTGGCGTACTGCTCTTCTCGCCTTGTACATACAATGTCTCTCCCTGCGGAAGAGGTATACGAACAATCTTTTCATGGCATACGATTTCAGCCTGATTTTTGGACAACCAGTCCATGCCAATGACTACATCAAAACTGCCTAAGGCAATAGGCATAAGATCAATTTCTAATGTTTGACCCATCAAATCAAGGATACATCCCTTAAGAATATGTTCCACTACAATTAACTTACCATCAGCTAATTCCACAGTGTATGGATTATCTAAGGCAGTGGGACTAACATTTAGCAACTTAGCAAGTGAACTAGATACAAAACTCCGGTCGGCACCAGTGTCAAATAACATAGAGGCATAGTGATTATTTAAGAGGAACGTACCCGTAACAATGTTGGGATCCTCCCGTGCTTGACGTCCTCCAATCACAAACGCCCTGCCCCTAGCACCATTGTTATTGTTGTTGTTATTGTTGTTATTGGTGCCATTACCGTTACCATTGCCGTTGCCATTGCCAATTGCATTATTATCTCCACCTTTCTTGAGTTGTGGGCAATCCTTCTTAAAGTGCCCCATCTTGCCACATTCAAAACAACCCTTCTGTGCGTTGTTCTGATTGTTATTGTGATTATTGTGGTTGTTTTATAGCTCCCCGCGACAATTCTTAGCCGCATGTCCAATCTTACCGCACCTTTGACACTTAGCTCTATCACACTGATTACCTGTATGATGAAATCCACACCTGTTGCACTTTGGGTGTTTACCAATATAACCCCCTGATGATGATGATTGCTGACCACTGTTTGAATTATGGTAAGACTTGTTTGAATCCTGCTTCCGATTCTGCTGATACGACTGTTGGTTAAAATTTTTGGTGTTGCTGCTCTCCCACTTCCTTTTGTGGTCTCCCACCTTAGTAGCCGATGTTCATTTAGGTAAAGTCCCCTGTAATACTGCCTGATCAGTTAGTTGATGCGCTAAACGAACAGCTTGTTGAATGGTGGTGGGATTTGCAGAAGTAACCAATCCCTGAATCTGAGGCACCAATCCCCCAATGTACCTCTCTATCCATTTACTAACTGGAGTAGCCATATGAGGTAGAAGTCTGGCCAGTTCGTGTGATCGAGTCGTGTACTCCTCGATATTTGATCCCTCCATCTTGAGGTGCCAGTACTCCTCCTCTAATTTCTGCATCTCAGTACGAGGGCAGTACTCCTCCTGCAGTAAAGTTTTGAATCCATTCCAGGTCAAGGCATTAGCCTCACCCAACCCCAGAGTCTGAACATTTGAGTTCCACCAAGTCAAAGCTGGACCCTCCAATGTTCCCGTAGCATACTTCACCTTGTTCTCATCCGGACAATTGCACATCTCAAACACATATTCAGCCTTCTCAATCCATCGTAGGAGTCCAATGGCTCCTTCCGATCCTTTGAAATTGTGTGGCTTACAGTCCAAGAACATCTTGAACGTGCATACCTGTGGGTTAACCAGTCCCCCTGCCGGACCCTGTGGCCCTGTGGTGTGTGTCTGAGCATATTGTGCGATTGCCTCAGCGACTCTGTTATTGATTAGCTCGTTGAGCTCAGCAACTGTCATGTGAACGTTCTCGTTGGCCATTATCTTCCTAGTTAAAAGAAATGTTAGAGCGTTATCAAAATCCAATGTGACATGTGTAAGCAAACAACAAACACAACATGTAATATATAAATCAACACAAATGTTGGAAATAAATAATAGTTTTTCAATAGATAGAAATTTGATTTAAGTACAATACTTTTGAAATCAAACATAAGTTTTCCAAACATCTAGTGTAGGAACACAACCCGTTCCTAATAAGTTTAAACAAAACAAATCAATCATCCTCGACAGTGGATTCAGGATCAGAATCAACAACTGGTGCTGGTTCTTCCCCTTCCTCCTCTTCATCGTCTTCATCCTCCTCTTCATTCTCAGAGACCACTAAATCCTCCAAGGCTACAAGTCTGCCTTCCAGAATCTCCGCTCGGTTCTCTGAAGCTTCAAGACGACCAATCAAATTAATCATCTCATCCCGCATATCATTGACCAGATGGGCAAGATTATCTTGTCTTTCATTAGCATCCCATAATTCCCGAACATTATACTCGATCCTGTCATTCGCCCAGTACAAATCCTCGCGCAGTTTGGCGATCTCTTCAGCATCAGTCCTTTGCCTCTTAGGCTCAGGAACATCCAATACCGGTGGTGGATGGGTAGAAGGTCCCTCAGCAGGGATCTCCTGAGTGGCCTCCACTGGCTCCTCCTCCGGATCCTCATCCGGGTCCTCCTCCGGATCCTCCTCCGGATCCTCCTCTGGGTCCTCCTCCGGATCTGAATCATCCCTCTCATACGGTGGAGGAGATGGAATAGATGGTGCTGGTGATGATGGTGGTGCTGGAACTATCGGCTCCTCATCCTCATAATCATCAATGTAGATATACGGTGCTGATGATGAAGATGCCATGCCTGTTACATAATACTATATGTAAGTGCAGTGCCATGGAATGTGTAAGCAAGTCAATTACATAATGCCATATGTAATTTCTAAGTAATATGTGTAAGCATACGTGTCTAAGGTCTAACAGTCATAGTCTAAGTCTACAAATGCAAACCTAGTTCGCTATAACCAATGGTCTCTGATACCAATCTGTCACACCCCCAATTTTCAACTAACGGAATCATACCGTTTGGGAGCATGACAAACCAGGATCTCAGTTCATTAGACATAACGAAGACCTCTATATGAATTTCAAAACATACTTTGGTCTTAAAACCGTAACATCAAAGTTTTCAAAGCTTGCGGAAGCGTTTTAAAACAATAACCAAAGTAACAGTTGTAAAAGTTGAATTACAAATTCAAAAATCCCAAATGTGTAACTTAAACAATATCAATGTAAAACATGCATGAGACTCTATCTCCTAGTCCATGCCAGCTGTATTGCGCGCCTTAGCGTCCTGAGAAAACATGTAAATCAAGTCAACACAAAGGTTGGTGCATAACACATGTTTTTAAGTATTCACAATGTTCAAAACAACAGTTTGAATATCAAATTTGCAGATAACATAATCACACATGCATAGTCATGATAGCTAGTCATTTATACTATTTACATAAGTGGTCGACACCGAAGCTGACGATTGCCATGCTATAGCATGTTTTTGCCTTGCCACTATTGTCTAGCACAAACAATAGTAATGTGTGTTTTGGTCAGTCAAACACCTGCGTAGATCCCATCTACCAGGTGAGGTTTGTCAAACCTAATAGATCTATTTCCAACTACCACGCTTTGCGCTACGGCAAACTAAACGGTTCGAAGTGTGTAAGGACTTTTAAATGCTATGTTGTCACATAATGTAAACAGCTAACTCATGCAAGTGATATGTATCTAAAAAGAGTTTGTTGCACATGTTTTCTCCCCCAAAACAGTTTAAAATAAGAAAGGGGCCGTGTACGCACCTTTGAGTATTGCAGAATGATCAAACGCACTTAAACTCGCGTAGAAAATCCTCTACGAAGAATCTATGTTTTAACAATAACGTAAAGTTATTCGGATAATCGTTTTGTGCTTGAAATCACATACGTGTCAATACACGTATGTTAGAGTGTTAAAAATGTGCATACGTATGTACGCGTGCCCTTGAAATTCGTTTAATAAAATCATATCCTCGTTAATGATTTTATTTAAACAAGCGTAATTATACGCGATTTCGTTTTCGGATAAAATATGAATTTTATTATTCAAATATGTTCGGGATGAAATTCTGGTTCCAATGAAATTCGAACGGGTTAAAACGGAGTTCGTATGCGAAAGTTATTGTAAAAATACCAAAAAATGGTATTTTCCACAAAACCGGCCCAAGCAAGGCTCGAACCCGCGACCCCCAACTCAACACACACACAAGCTACCAGTCTCGCCCGCTAGGGTATCGCGTTAGTCTTCTCAAATAAATTGTTTTAATTCCTCCCCTAAACGATTTCCCTTTTGATATTATAGCCGAAGCATACAACACCCAATTGACCACGAATTCGAACCCGATCAAATCTAAAACCATAGGGTTTATGTTTCTGAGTTTCAACCGAACTTGTAGATGGTCTTCATTCAAACTATCATTCATCATATCCCAATTAATCAAGCATTAACCTATTCGAACTCAAGTTCTTAAACCCCCAACTTAAAATCATTCAATTCGTTAAAGTGAGTCCACAAAATCATAGGGTATTCATCAAGTAAGGATTTTCGAAACTATCTGTAGATATTAATTCGTTTAACAAACACATTCAAGCTAACAACCCCAATTCGTTTTCCCCTTTAGAACCCTAGAACCAAAATCTTGTAATCCGATATCAAAACTTCGAATTAATAAATGCTTATGCTTATTCGAAACTATCTGAGACTATTTATAACAATTAATTTGAATATCTAACCTGTTTAAGTCGAAACCCCCAATTCATTCAAAGTGATGAACCCTAGAATTAGGTTTCCTATGATTCGATGTTTTTAAACGAAATTGTCAGAGGGATTTTCTTGATCGGCACTTTATGATACTTTCTATGCATTTTAATTTACTTACGAAACGCTTTTTATTCTAAACCCCCAAAACAACTCCCACGATGAACCCTAGCAATCGGGTTCTATCAATTCGTTGTTAGAACCTGAAATTGACATAGAGTTATGCTTATTCGGTCTGTTTAGGATGTGTATAGACGATTACTTACTTGTTTTGATATCCGATTGCAGTATCTCGACTTCTAGGTTGACTTTCGGTCGACCTTCAACCCAATTCACACACCCGAGCTTCTGAGATCGAATTCTCGTGTGAAGGAGACTCTAAAGATGCCGAATAATGATTCTGAAAGTTCAATTGTGAGAGATGAAGTCGATTTGTAGGGTCTTGGCATTGAACGGTTTCGGTTTCAAGTTTTGTGGCCGTTTTGAATCAATTCGACGATTAAGAGACTTAGTAACTGACCATAATTGTAAATGATCATCAATGTAATGATTTAAGTTGATTAATTCGGCTATTATCATTAAACAACTTGAATTTCGATTTTTGCCCTAATTCATATGGGTGAATTTTGACTTAAAAGTCAAAATTGTTCTTTCTAGGTGGTTACAAGTCTAATACTTGTAATTTCTAACATTTTGAACCTACTTAGACTAATTTCAAATACCTCTAGTTTGATCTCCTATAATTTTCTTAGCTTTCGGTTAACAAAATTAAACCAATTTCCCGAATTGTCAATAATTGGATCACTTAGATCATTGTTGGGCTAAATTAACCCAATTGGGCCTCTTAAATACAATTGGGCCTATCTTGGACTCATTGGGCCTACCTTGGGCCTACTTTGGCCTTATTGGGCCTACTTGGGCCTCATTGGCCTTCCTTGGTTTCATTGGGCTTAACTTGGCCTTATTGGGCCTACCTAGACCCCATTGGGCCTACTCTGACCTTATTGGGCCTACTTTTGTCTTGTTGGGCCTGTGATCTAACTATTTTCAGTTAACTAGGTTAATTCGAAAAGTCGGATTGTCACATTTGATCCTCTATGTGCAGAGAGGTTCTTCAAACCAAAGTTACTTATGGTATGTGGATAGTGGAGGCTCTAGGCATATGACAGGATGCAGATCCATCCTAAATAATTTCATTCCAAAGAATTGAGGGTCTGTCTCCTTTGGAAACAATGCAAAAGGTTGGATAGTTGGGTCTGGTTCTGTCCTTAGTGGAAAAGTGCACTTTAAGGATGTCAACCTAATTGAAAACCTCAAGTTTAATCTCTTGAGTGTTTCTCTATTAGCAGACAAAAACTACAGTTCATTTTTCACCAAGGATAGCTGTAAAATTCTTTCTCCTGAAATAAGTTCTAAAATAAAGGTCTTAATTGACCAACACACTCTGCTGATGGCTAAGAGAAGTGGGAATGTATATGTGATAGACATGACCACTGATTCTCAAACATCTATTCCTACATGTCTCATAGCCAAAGTATCATCTTCTGAAACTGCCCTCTGGCACAGAAGATTTAACAACCTAAATCATCAAACTCTTCATAAGCTTTCTACCCTTTCTTTAGTAAGAGGATTACCTTCAAAAGAATTTTATTTTAAAGTACAATGTGAGTCTTGCTTAAAGGGAAAGAAACATAAATCATCACATAAGTCTATTGAGGAATCTAAAACAACTGACTGTCTCAAATTGCTTCATATGGATCTATTCGGTGCTGTGAAGGTAGCTAGTTTAGCCAGACTGAAATACTGTTTAGTTGTTGTAGATGATTACTCAAGATTTTACTGGACCTTCTTTCTCTTCAGCAAAGATGAGACTGCTGATAAAATAAAAGCACTTATCACTCAACTTGAAAGACAATTTGGTCTTCCTGTCAAGGTAATTAGAAGTGATAATGGTACTGAATTCAAGAATCATATTCTTGATGAGTTTTGCACTTGCAAAGGAAACCTTAGACAATACAGTGTTCCTAGAAATCCTGCTCAAAATGGAGTTGTGGAAAGGAAGAATACGACACTTATTGAGGCTACAAGAACCATGCTTGCAAACTCAGGATTACCTTTGTCTTTCTGGGTTGAGGCATTAAACGCTGCTTGTTATGTCTTGAACAGAGTTCATATTGTGAAAACGCATAACAAAACTGCCTATGAGGTCCTTCACAAAATAAAGCCTCCCATTTTCTTTTTCAGAGTTTTTGGGTGTTCATGTTTCATTTTTAACACAAAGGACTCCTTGTCCAAGTTTGATGCAAAAGTAGACTCTGGTTACTTTATGGGATACTCTCAAACTTCTAAAGCTTACAGAGCTTTCAATCTTAGGACTAGGATTGTTGAGGAATTAATTGATGTTAAATTCAATGAATCTGCATCAACCTCCTCTTTCCCTTCTACTCCTAATGATTTGTTTGATCTTGAAAGCTTCACATACACTACTCCTGCCTCGTCTATGTCTCCTTCTTCAGAGTCTTGCCAAACTTTTGAAAATATGTCATCTCTTGAGGAATGCTCAGCATCCTAGTTCTTTTCTTCCATTCCTTCTTATCAAATAAATCTTCAAGATCAAAATGAACATGTATCTACTTCAACATCTCCAATAATTCATAATGCACCAGTGGATACCTCTGAACATGCTCCTGCTAACACGTCTGAAAACTCTCCTACCTTGCTGATAATTCATCTTATTCAGATGCTGCTTCTGCTAATAATTGTTTGGACATCATTCCCTTTAATAGAAATCATTCTATAGAACAGATTCTGGGTGATTTAAATAAAGATGTTCAAACTAGGAGCCAAATTTCAAACTTTTATCTTCATGCTGCTCTCCTATCCCAAATTGAGACATCTAAGTATCAAGAGGCTCTCAAAGATAATAATTGGGTGGAAGCTATGCAGGATGAACTGTTACAGTTTAAAAGACAAAACATTTGCCCCTTGCCCAAAGGAAAATACCTAATAGGAACTAGATGGGTATGTAGGAATAAAACTGATGACACTAGCATTGTAATAAAAAATAAAGCTAGATTGGTAGTGCAAGGGTACTACCTAGAGGAATGCATTGATTATGATGAAACCTTTGCCCATGTGGCCAGACTTGAAGCCATAAGACACTTCCTTGCATTTTATATTAAGTAGGAAGTCTATGTCTGTCAACCACTAGGGTTTGATGATGTTCATCAGCCTGACTGGGTGTACAGACTAGACAAAGCCCTATATGGTTTAAACAAGCTTCAAGAGCACGGTATGACACACTCTCACAATTTCTTCTTTCAAATAAATTTTCTAGGGGAACCATTGATAAGACCTTGTTCATCAAGAGGGTAGATAAGGAACTTTTGCTGGTCTTAATCTATGTTGATGACATCATTTTTGGATTAACAAAACCTTCCTTATGTGAACAATTTTCAAAATTAATGTCTTCTAAGTTTGAAATGAGTGCTTTAAGCGAACTAAAAACATTTTTAGGACTTCAAGTCAAACAAACTCCTAATGGAACTTTCATTCATTAGTCCAAATATGTAAAATATCTTTTGAATAAATTTGAAATGACTGATTGAAAAACATTTCTACCCCATGGCAACTGCTCCTGGAATAACACCAGATGAAAATGGTGAACCTGTAGATCAAACTTTTTACAGGTGCATGATTGGATCTTTGATGTATCTCACTGCCTGAAGGCTAGATATCATGTATGTCACATGTGTCTATGCAAGATACCAATCTGCCCCTAAACAATCCCATTTATCATTTATGAAAAGGATATTCAGATACCTAAAAGGTATCCCTGTATTAGGTTTTTGGTATCCTGCTAATCAATCTTGCAAGTTTGTTGGTGTCACACCCCGAGCCAGTGGGAACGGATCGGCTTTCCCGTCGGGCGGAAGGTTCTCGGGGCGCGATATCGTGAGTGATAATCGTGATGATCAGATTGTTTACATAGCATCAACATTGAGAATAACTAAAGCACAATATATCAACAAACTAGGATTACAAAGTTAAATTACAAATATTAATGTTTGATAATTTAACTAAATAAACCTATCAAAAGAATCAATGTTTACTATCTTGTAACTGTGCAAGATATCAAAATGTATTCATAGCTTTCATCAAAAGATGTGCTTTTCCAAAATCTACTAGGTCCTTTAACTGGGCATCCTAATATGGATTCCTGAGCCCTAGCTTAATCCTGTAGGTCACCTGAGAAAGCATGTAAGAAAACAAAGTCAACACAATGGTTGGTGAGTTCATATAGTTTAGTAGTTGTAAAATAGTTTTAGCAAACCTTTTCGGTAACAACCTTAACCTCATTAACATCACCTGTAATATCCAGATCGGTATGCTTATATATATGGCATACGAAAGGGTCGAGCCTACAACCCGCCCAGACGCCATCCCACCACATACTAATCCACATATGACAATGTTGTTAATGATAATTAAGCGCTTTACCTATCATCAAATTCTCCCATAGTTTCAAGTATCCTGTTTAGAAGTTTAAGGCATTCACCCAATAGTTTCAAGTATCCTGTTTAGAAGTTTAAGACATTCACCCAATAGTATTCACGAACCCCTTCGGTAACAACCTTAAACTCATTAACATCACCTGTAATATCCAATTCGGTATGCTTATATATAGGGCATATGTAGGGTCGAACTTACCGCCCGCCCAGCCAACATCCCACCACATACTAAATCACATATGACATTGTTGTTAATGATAATTAAGCGTCTTACCTACCATCCAATCCCATCATAGTTTTTAAGTATTATGTTTTATGAGTTTCAACACGCACAAAGTAGTATTTGAGTATCAAGTTTTGAGAGTTTCCATTATGGACAGCTGAACACCCTAAGGAATTTAGCATACATCCATAACAAAACTAAATATGCCTCGCAACATCGGTGTTTTGATAAGCGAGTCTTCAAGATGACACAAAGTCAACTAGAAGAGACCAAAATCATCTTAGTCACTCGTCACAACCATGGATGAATCAAGAAGAACACTGAATGACTAGTAGGGCTTGACCAATGTCAAGACGCGGCGGCCAATCAGTCTGTCTTACATGATTCTGACAACGAAGAGCACTGATGACTAGTAGGGCTTGACCAATGTCAAGACGCGGCGGCCAATCAGTCTGTCTTACGATGTCCGATAGCTTAAGCATACAAGTTTATAGTATTCACATAGTCTTACTGATGACTAGTAGGGGTTGACACGTAGGTCAACACGCGGCGGTCAATCAGCCTGTTGTCTTAGCATTCCAAGTATATCAAGCATTCAAGAGTTTCAAGTATTCCAAGCATATTAAGTGTTCAAGCGTTTTAAGCATTCAAAGCATATCAAGTTTACCAGTGCTTATAGCATTTCAAGCATATAAGTCTTTATAGCCTTTTGAGCATGTGAGTCATTCTGAGTTAAGTTTTCAAGCTTACATAAGTATAGTTTTCATAAGCATTTCTAGTTTTAGTATTAGTCTTTCTTATGTGAGCCGAGGGAGTCATATGGGTCATCTAATGAAATTAAACTGATCGGGGCGAAATGGGTCTTCATTCCAGCGAACCTATCAACAAAGCAACCATAGGTTCGGCTTAGATGAATGCTGGGTTCGCTCTCAAGTAGGTTCGTTCAAAGGATAGGTTCGGTGGGTTACACAGGTTCGTGGTGCATGGGATCGTGATCACTGAAGGTTCGTCTAGCATGGAGTTTCGCAGCATGCTAGGTTCGGGAATCGAAGGTTCGTGCTCATGTAGGTTCGGCACAGCAGGGTTCGCCCCTCATAGGTTCGTCCAGCTCGAATGGGTTCGGTGATCATTTGAGGTTCGGCCATAGAAAGGTTCGCCAACATGAGGGTTCGGCTGGTCGTGGGTTCGGCCAGCCCCAGTCTCACGAACCTGTTCATCTTTTTCTTTCTTCGAGCTGTTGCAGGGCGGTTACCATGGTGGCGTTATGCGAAGCTGGTGTTTCAAGGTTGTGGGGTTCAAGGGGAGGAGGTGACTAACCGATTAGGGTAGAGTTCCAACAAAAGGACCGAAAACCCTAATATTTCGAATATTTCAAGCCTCGTACCTTGATTTTCAGCAGCTAAATACTCCAATCTGTTGTACTTCTATGTCGAGGATGTCGAGAGCTTCATGTGGTCACCAAGAACGTCCAATTTCGCCAAGAAATGACCAAGATATGATGATTTGAAGATGTAATTCTAGTGACAAGGAGGAGGTTCGGGAATAGGGTTTTGGAGAGAGAGTGAGATGGTAAAAATGAAGTGAAAGGCTTCATTTAGCCTTTAAATACCCTGAGTGTATTGGGGTTCTTTTCAGTTGCTCATTTTTCGTCTCCGTTGCGTTTCCGGGTTTTTACGCGAATTTTACGTATTTTAAATGAAGGACTTTCTTTGTTTAATTATTTTGATGAGTTTCAAAATTGTAAAACGTAAAATATTATATTTTCTTAAATTATTATCGTTCGTTTCGTTTTTCGTTTTCGTTTCGTCAGAACGCTTCACCTTCGTGCGTATTCGTTCGAATCGTCACCCGAACGAACACGACGATGGTTTTGCTTTCTGATGCCTGTTTTCTACTTTTCAGTCATCATTTCAAAACGTTAAACTTTCAGATTTATTCGTACAGATCGTCACCTATACGAATAATTCGTCGATTTAGCATTCTGTAACAACAACCGTTATGGTTTTGTTCTGTTTAACCTCACTTACGTTTATACATAATAACATTAAATCAAGCATCTGTGTGTCAGTTCAGTGTTGTCTGATGTGTTTCTAACTGTTAAACCATGAGGTTTAAGTCAGGTTTCAGAAACAATTCCCTAATAGTGTAGTGTCAAGCATCAAAATATCCATAGCATACAATAGTTCACATAGTTTGTACCTGAGTTACTGTGCAAGTTACTGTTGATTTTACTGTTCCGGTGACGTTTCTGGCACTGATGTTACAGTCTCCCCTTGTTAAAGAAATTTCGTCCCGAAATTTAAAAGTTAATATCAGGTACAACTTTCTTTGTAACGAAGTGGAGAGACTTTTGTTTGGTGTGATGTCCCCACGCTCCCAAATAAACTCTGGGTTGCGTTTGGGATTTCCCATGTATGGCCTCAGAGTTTTGCTCGCCTTATTGCTCATAGTTGTCTTACTGTTATGCCTTGCTTAATCTTTGCATAACTCTAACACCTTATTGTTCAAACTAATTGATGCTAGGAGCATCAATAGTTATACAACCTTAGTGTTAGCTGTGGTTTCCTACGTATGTTATATGCATTAACCAAGGATTCTTTCATTGTTTCTACCGCAATAAAAGAATTCCTAAGTTTTCATGGAATACCTATGTGGTTATACTAATAGGGACAAGATAAATTTCTTATTCCTACTAGTATCAAAATAAAACAAAGACTTATGAGTAAAGGGGTACTACATACCAGTACCCGTCTCCGGGTCTTGGCGTGCTGCAGCGGTTCCAATCATAAATGCCCTCTCACGAGGTGCTTGAACTCCTTGTTGCACTCTTTTCGGGCAGTCCCTGGAGAAATGACCTAGTTCTCCACGGTTATAGCATCCCCGATTCTTGTTGTTGTGATTGCCAGGGTTTGGTGGTGGTGGTATTGCCATGGTGGCATTGTTTACAGCCGGTGCCGGTAGAGTTCGGCAGTGGTGAACCAAATGGCCTTTTCGACCACAGTTGGTACACTGCCTACACGGCATTGTGGCAGCATGATGAAACTGACATTGTGCACATTGAGGATGTATGCCCGAGTAAGGTTTGCGTGCAGCTTTAGTAGGTACTGTAGCAACTTGATGGAGGGGTATGGGCATCGTGTAGTCTTGAGTGACCTTCTGCTTCTTCTTCGTTTGTTCCTCTTTAGCCTTGCCTGAGTCATTCTTTAGAACTCCTGACTTCACCATTATGTCAGTGAGTTTAGCAGACAGAGAAATGGCTGACTCTAGAGTAACACGGTTTGCAGCAAGTACAATGCCCTGAATGCAGGATGGTAATCCTCCTACATATCGATCAATCCGCTTTTCCAGAGTCGACACCATCTCAGGCACCAAGGCTACCAGTTCATGATAGCGAGTAGTGAATGTCATGTGATTAGCTCCTTTCATCACATGATTTGACAGCTCCACCTTTAGCTTCTGAAGTTCGTGCTTGGGACAGAATTCATTCCTTAACAGGATTTTGAAGTCTGCCCATGGCATCGCTAGTGCTTCTTCTCTGCCTCGAGCTTGTATCTGAGAGTTCCACCATGTTAGGGCACGCTTACTGAAAGATCCAGCAGCGTAGCAAATCTGATGGTGTTCTGGACAACCGCTGATGTCTAGTGAGTTTCCATCTTCTCCAGCCATTGGATTAGTCCAACAGCTCCTTCAACACCAGTAAAACTGGGCGGCTTGCATCCTACAAATGACCTGTAGGAGCAGTCAGAAGTAGTGCCAGTGTTTCCACTAGCTTCCCCCGTAGTGTGACCAGAATTGTTGCCGTGGCCTTGAATCCTGTTTATCATCTCTGGGATGACATCATTTAGTTGGTTCGTCAGTTGGCTGCTCAGAAGTGTTGCTGCCAATGCAACGGTAGCAGGATCGAGGACTGGAGCTGCATTCGGGTTAGAAGGTGGATTGAGTGGAGGAGGAGGAAGTGGCAGTGGTGAATCAGGTGGTGCAGGGGTTGATGAGTGAGGTGCTGAGGCTTGCGGAGTCGGTTGTCTTCTGGACGACATTCTAATCATAACCAAAAGGATATTGGTTAGTGCAGTGATCGAATGCAGAAGACACAATGCAAACTTAGATCCTATGTTCTCTACATGAGGGTTCCAAAGTTATAGTCTAGGCCAAACCATTCTAAGTAAATGACCTATTATTCTCTATAAGCTTGAGCTCTGATACCAATCTGTCACACCCCGAGCCGGCGGGAACGGATCGGCTTTCCCGTCGGGCGGAAGGTTCTCGGGGCGTGATATCGTGAGTGATAATCATGATGATCAGATTGTTTACATAGCATCAACATTGAGAATAACTAAAGCACAATATAGCATCAAACTAGGATTACAAAGTTAAATTACAAATATCAATGATTGATAATTTAACTAAGTAAACCTATCAAAAGAATCAATGTTTACTATCTTGTAACTGTGCAAGATATCAAAATGGATTCATAGCTTTCATCAAAAGATGTGCTTTTCCAAAATCTACTAGGTCCTTTAACTGGGCATCCAAATATGGATTCCTGAGCCCTAGCTTAATCCTGTACGTCACCTGAGAAAGCATGTAAGAAAACAAAGTCAACACAATGGTTGGTGAGTTCATATAGTTTAGTAGTTGTAAAATAGTTTTAGCAAACCTTTTCGGTAACAACCTTAACCTCATTAACATCACCTGTAATATCCAGATCGGTATGCTTATATATATGGCATACGAAAGGGTCGAGCCTACAACCCGCCCAGACGCCATCCCACCACATACTAATCCACATATGACATTGTTGTTAATGATAATTAAGCGCTTTACCTATCATCAAATTCTCCCATAGTTTCAAGTATCCTGTTTAGAAGTTTAAGGCATTCACCCAATAGTTTCAAGTATCCTGTTTAGAAGTTTAAGACATTCACCCAATAGTATTCACGAACCCCTTCGGTAACAACCTTAAACTCATTAACATCACCTGTAATATCCAATTCGGTATGCTTATATATAGGGCATATGTAGGGTCGAACTTACCGCCCGCCCAGCCAACATCCCACCACATACTAAATCACATATGACATTGTTGTTAATGATAATTAAGCGTCTTACCTACCATCCAATCCCATCATAGTTTTTAAGTATTATGTTGTATGAGTTTCAACATGCACAAAGTAGTATTTGAGTATCAAGTTTTGAGAGTTTCCATTATGGACAGCTGAACACCCTAAGGAATTTAGCATCCATCCATAACAGAACTAAATATGACTCGCAACATCGGTGTTTTGATAAGGGAGTCTTCAAGATGACACAAAGTCAACTAGAAGAGACCAAAATCATCCTAGTCACTCGTCACAACCATGGATGAATCAAGAAGAACACTGAATGACTAGTAGGGATTGACCAATGCCAAGACGCGGCGGCCAATCAGTCTGTCTTACATGATTCTGAAAACGAAGAGCACTGATGACTAGTAGGGCTTGACCAATGTCAAGACGCGGCGGCCAATTAGTCTGTATTACGATGTCCGATAGCTTAAGCATACAAGTTTATAGTATTCACATAGTCTTACTGATGACTGGTAGGGGTTGACACGTAGGTCAACACGCGGCGGTCAATCAGCCTGTTGTCTTAGCACTCCAAGTATATCAAGCATTCAAGAGTTTCAAGTATTCCAAGCATATTAAGTGTTCAAGTGTTTTAAGCATTCCAAGCATATCAAGTCTACCAATGTTTATAGCATTTCAAGCATATAAGTCTTTATAGCCTGTTGAGCATGTGAGTCTCTCTGAGTTAAGTTTTCAAGCTTACATAAGTATAGTTTTCATAAGCATTTCTAGTTTTAGTATTAGTCTTTCTTATGCATTTAAAAGCTTCAAAAGTTCTAAGCAAATAAGTATAAGTGTAAGCAACATTAGCTTTTAGGTTAAGAGTATAAGATATTAACTTTTAAAAATGAGAGTATAAAGTATTAGTATTTAGAGTAAGTGTACATAGTATTCGTCTTTAAAACGAGTGTATCAAGTATTAGCATTCAACATGTAATCATAGCTTGTAGCATTTAGCATATAGTATTAGCACATAGTTTGAGCATATGGTTCATAGTATTCGCATTAGCATATAGTTTAACTTGTAGATTGTAGCATGATCATTAGCATGTAGTTTGAGCATATAGTTTGTAGCTTTAGCCCATAGTTTGAACACGTAGTTTGTAGTGTTAACACTTAAGTTTAAGTGTTAGCTTTTAGTTTTCACAATAAGAGTAACAAGCTTTACATTTGTATTAGCATCATAAATAAATGTAATAGCATTTATAAAACATTTCAATACTTGTTTAAAATGTGTAACATGCTTCTCAGTCCCGAGGTAAAACAAATATGTTTGAAAAGGGACAAATGAACTCACCTTGTTGTTGAAATGGTTGACTAAGTATAAACAGGAATGTACGCGCTCGTTGTTGTACTCGTGGTTGTTTTCAAGCTCCTGTATTGATTTCATGTGGTTTGTAACTTATAAGTATAAGTCGTAGTGAATTGTGTGCGTGTACATGTTAGCCCTAGAGTTGGATAACACTTGTGAGTCTCGGTCTTTATTCGGCCCTGATTTATTCTTGAAGTTTCAAAACCTTGTCATAATGCGTTCATTTCTTGTAATTGTAGGATTTTGCAAACCATCCTAAGTGTTATCTTAGGTTTGTAGTTTAATATTCCTTATATTGTTCCTGTTAGACTCAAAAAGATTTATTACGTAGTTAACTAATACCCATGAAATTATTCTAGTAACTTAGTGTTTTAAGTCTTGTAAATGTATCATCACCCATTCTACAAATTTTGTAATAGCTTTAGTATATACAAGTCCAATTATGATTTACTCAAGTGTGTATTTTCCCCGTTCAAGTTTAGTGGGCCGAATGTTATGTGTCGTGGGCCGATTGGATCTCTTGGGCCGACTAACTAGTGTGGGCCGAACTATGTGTAGGCTGCATAGATGGCAGAACCAGTGGCCTTGGGCCAAATAGTATGTGAGCCGAGGGAGTCATATGGGTCATCTAATGAAATTAAACTGATCGGGAGAAAATGGGTCTTCATTCCAGCGAACCTATCAACAAAGCAACCATAGGTTCGGCTTAGATGAATGCTGCGTTCGCTCTCAAGTAGGTTCGTTCAAAGGATAGGTTCGGTGGGTTACACAGGTTCGCGGTGCATGGGTTCGTGATCACTGAAGGTTCGTCTAGCATGGAGGTTCGCAGCATGCTAGGTTCGTGACTCGAAGGTTCGTGCTCATGTAGGTTTGGCACAGCAGGGTTCGCCCCTCATAGGTTCGTCCAGCTCGAATGGGTTCGGTGATCACTTGAGGTTCGGCCATAGAAGATTTGTGAGTTTCAGGTTCGCCAACATGAGGGTTCGGCTGGTCGTGGGTTCGGCCAGCCCCAATCTCACGAACATGTTCATCTTTTTCTTTCTTCGAGCTGTTGTAGGGCGGTTCCCATGGTGGCATTATGCGAAGCTGGTGTTTCAAGGTCGTGGGGTTCAAGGGGAGGAGGTGACTAACCGATTAGGGTAGAGTTCCAACAAAAGGACCGAAAACCCTAATATTTCGAATATTTCAAGCCTCGTACCTTGATTTTCAGCAGCTAAATACTCCGATCTGTTGTACTTCTATGTCGAGGATGTCGAGAGCTTCATGTGGTCACCAAGAACGTCCAATTTCGCCAAGAAATGACCAAGATATGATGATTTGAAGATGTAATTCTAGTGACAAGGAGGAGGTTCGGGAATAGGGTTTTAGAGAGAGAGAGTGAGATGATAAAAATGAAGTGAAAGGCTTCATTTAGCCTTTAAATACCTCGAGTGTATTCGGGTTCGTTTCAGTTGCTCGTTTTTCGTCTCCGTTGTGTTTCCGGGTTTTTACGTGAATTTTACGTATTTTAAATGAAAGACTTTCTTTGTTTAATTATTTTGATGAGTTTCAAAATTGTAAAACGTAAAATATTATATTTTCTTAAATTATTATCTTTCGTTTCGTTTTTCGTTTTCGTTTCTTCAGAACGCGTCACCTTCGCGCGTATTCGTTCGAATCGTCACCCGAACGAACAAGACGATGGTTTTGCTTTCTGATGCCTGTTTTCTACTTTTCAGTCATCATTTCAGAACGTCATGTGTGTCTGATTTTCAGGTGCTTTAACGGTTTAAAGTTGCGTTTTTATGTGAATTTTATGTGGAACAATGATACTTTGAAATACAATTGTGAATTTCAGGTATAAACACATTAGAGTGATGCCTGGGGGTGTTAACGAGGTGAAAAGATGCACAAATGGATCAGAAACTGTCGAGAAAAGCTCAAAACTTCGGAAGCGCATATCTTGAGCTAGAGGAAGATTTACGGAAGCCATAATATATGAAAACCGAGTTTCTCGACGAGACGAAGCCGTTGGTGAGATCAGATTGGGCGTAGGCTACACTCAGGTCAGCGTAGGCTACGCCCAAAAATTCAGCGTTGGCAGAAATTTGGCACCGTTCAGTTTGGCCCAGCGTAGGCTACACCTAAAACGCGGAAAACGAGTTTTTAACCCTATTTTGCCTATTTTCAAGCCATATTCCAAAAAAGTCGGAAGTTAAGTTTTTTGGGGTCAATTTGGGGCGATTTTGGGCAGTTTTTGAGTGGATCCAACCCTCCAAATCAGGATTCAATCCAAGAATTCATCAATGGAATCAACAATCGAAGATCAAATCGCGATGAGGCGAGGCTAGTTTCTTCGTAATCGCTTCCGGTTGATTAGGGTTGTAAGTGAAACGATGTTTGAATGTTGAATCTAGGTTTTTGATTGTACACTTGATACGATTTCTTTTTGGTTGATTTAAACAATAGATTTATGTTTTCGTATTATGTGTTACCATTAGTGATTCGGTTTTCTTGCATCGTTTACTCATTGGTATTCGTGTGATGCGTTGTGTATGTCTATTGATAATTTTGTGAATGAGCAAGTCTCAAACGTTCGTTCCATCTTTATCACTATAATCGAACTGATTGACAACATCAATGTTATATGATTTCAACCTAGGTTTAACTTACATTCATTGTGGAACTTGCAACCTAAAAACCGGAAGTGATTACCTTTTTCATTAATTGTTTTGAAATCAAAAGTTAAAGTTTGTTTCTTTTAAACGATTCTCTTAATTCAATTCAATCAAGCTTTCATTTTTCTTAGATTAATTAGTTTGTAATGACAATTAGCACTTTCCACTGATTCCCTGTGGAGACGACCTTACTTACCCTTGCTATAGTCAAAGGTAGCTAAGTTCTTAATTATAAATTGTTTATGATTGACCTACGACACATCGATCAAAATGGCGCCGTTGCCGGGGAATCAACGCGCAATGTGCTAGTTTTTAGTCTAGTCTTAGTTTAAGTTTAATTTTAGTTGCATTTGCTTTTCAAAAACTTAAAAACACAAAAAGATTTGCTTTTTCTTTCATTTTTGTTTTGTTTTGTTATTGTTCGGAATTACGCGTGGGTTTTCTTTGTTTGTGTTGTGCAGGCAATTCTACAATTGCATGCATACCCGTTATTCAAGGAAGACATCACCGTTGATCTTCGATCCTGAAATTAAGAGAACAGCAAGACATAACTGGGTGTTGCATAGATCCGGTTTGATAGTACCTCCAATCCAACAACAAATTGATCAAAAAGCATCAACCATGAGTCATCACAGTGATCATGGAGCACCACCAAACTACCCAATTCCACCACCACCACCACATCCTAGACCACCACCTCAACTGCCGCCTCAAGCACCACCTCAAGGCTTATATAGAGGGGGAGATTTCCAACCTTTTGGACCTCAACCAAATCCTATTTTTGGGCCACCACCAAATCCACCTCCACATAACCCACCAAGAACTCCACAAAGATCTAATCAGGGGTCGTCCGACACACAATCAACTCATTTGAATCATCATGATGCACCTTCTCGCCGAGCAAATAGTTTGTATCAAGAGGACAACATAAGAGGAAGAGTTGATGATTGGGATGATGGAGTGGTCAATGAAGAAGATCAACGTTATCAAGGAGGTTGGGATAATGACAACCATGATGATGTATATGGATATCAGGGCCATCAACATTATGATCATCCTAATCCAGGATATCAAGGTCAACCAAGAGTTCATAGAAGGCCTAATGTCAATCAACATCCCGATGGAGGATATGACCATTATCAAGATGGTGTGCCAAGGGCACCTAATCGAGCCCCAGTTCAAGGTATGGAGAGCCATTTTAGACCACACATAGCAGTGAATGCTTCTCCTATTGTTCGTCCTGAGGTGAGAGGGAGATCATTTGAAATAAGGCCACAATTCTTGAACGTGCTACCCACTTTCTATGGTAAAGCAACCGAGGAACCATATGTACATCTATCCGAATTTGAATCGGTTTGTGGCACAATAGGAGGGTAAGGCTTCACACCTGATCAAGTGAAGTTAGTGCTATTTCAATTCACTTTGAAGGATGCAACTAAGTTGTGGTTTCTAGCGTTTCCTTCGGCTAGCATTTTCACATGGGAAGAATTGCAACAACAATTCCTTGATGAGTACTTCACTCCCCAACGAACTAGTGATGTTAGGCATGCGATAAGAACATTTCAGCAACAATCCGGGGAATTATTTTATGAAGCTTTTAAGCGATTCAAACAGTTGCTACGTACATGTCCACATCATGGGATTTCGAAATAGGAATTGATTATTGCTTTCCATGATGGCTTGTCTACTGATGACATAAGGGATGTAAATTCCACTACAGGTGGAACATTTTTGTCCAACCCAGTAGATGTAGATTGGGATTAGTTGGAGAAGATGGCAGTGAATTCCAAAAGGCAAGCACAGTCGAGTAGAAGGAAGAAATTCGCTACAGTGAAAGCTTCGGGAAGCTCCTATCATAGAATGGAGAAGTTGGAGAAAAAAAATCAACCATTGGAGCGAGAGTTGACGAATTTGAAGATGGGTGGAAGCAAAGGTGCTACAAGGGAGAACCAAGTATTTCATGTGTGTGATGGATGTGGAGAATTGGGCCACAATACTTTGGATTGTCCCGGTCAAGGTGGAAGGGAGGAAGAGGTTAACCAAGTTTATGGAGACCGCAAGCCATATGATATGAATTCGAATACATATCATCCAGGTTTAAGGAATCACCCAAATTTTCGTTATGGTAATTCTTCTAACCAGTCTAATCCTAATTTTCAGGGATCAAATCAAGGAAGCCAACCATACCATAATAGGCAGTCCAACTACAACAACCAAGGGTACAATCAAGGTGGAAATAGAGGCTATCAAAGGAACTATCAAGCCAATCAAGATCAGGGAGCCTCATCAGGCAATTCTGACACTTCCAACAAGGAGATTATGGATTTTCTGAAGGAGATGAGAAAGGACAATGAAGTGAGGGACAAAACTGTTCAAGCTTTGACAAAGCAAGTGGGTCAATTGGCTGAGGAGGTAGCAATTTTGAGGAAGGATCTAGGCAAGCTACCAAGTGATAGAAAGGTAAACCCACAACATCAATCAAGCAGTTCAAAGCCTCAGAAATCAGCTCAACTTCACCAGGTAAGTGTTCTTAGAAGTGGGAAGGTTTATGACAACAAGGTTGTCCCTCCACCACAATTTGTTGAGGGTGTGGTAGAGGATGTGAATGAGAGTGATGAGAGTGAATGTGAGACTAAGAATGCACCAACTAAATCAAACAAGAAAGTCACTTTCGAATTGCCACCACAAAATGGTTTTCAAAACGAAACTACTAAGGTTATGGAAAAGGGGATGGAGGGTAATACCATTCCTTTTCAAAAAGCCTTAGTAGATCCATCTAAAGTTTCAAATGTGAACAAGAGAGGCCCACAACAAGAGGAAATGTGGGAGGTTTTTAAACAAGTGAAAATTAATCTTCCTCTTATTGATGCAATCAAACAAATCCCGTCATATGCTAAGTATTTAAAAGAGATGTGCACTCAGAAAAGAAATCACAAAGTCCCTAAAAAGGTTGATTTGATTGAAAATGTGAGTGCGGTTGTGATGGGTATCCTCCCACCTAAACTCCAAGATCCGGGAACGCCTTTGATGCCAATTCAAGTGGGTGATTTTAAAATACAAAGGGCGTTATTGGATCTTGGAGCAAGTGTAAGTATTCTCCCGGGAAGCTTGTATGATTAATATGACTTTGGACCATTACAACGAGCCGACACCACTGTGGTGTTGGCTGATTTGACTTCCAAGCTTCCTAGGGGAATTGTTTCTGATGTAATTGTGATGGTGGAGGGTTTTTACTACCCGGTTGACTTTTTGGTTTTGGATTATGCTATCACTGACCCGTTAAGGCAACCCACAGTGATTTTGGGTCGTCCATTTTTGGCCACTTCTAATGCTTTGATTAATTGTAGGACGGGAACAGTGGACATGACTTTTAGCAATCGGAAGCTTCAATTGAATGTTTTTTCTAATATTGCTAACTCTAGAGTCAATGATGAATGCTTTATCGCGGACATTGTTGACGGGTGTCTATCCCATGAAAGTGGAGGAGACACCATAGAGATGTGTTTTGCTTGTGACAGGGACGAGTTAAGCATGGTAAAGGACATGGAGGAAGAATATCGGAAGATGGAAGTGCTAGTAGCGAGTGATGGTCGCCCCCCATGGACGATTCAAGTGGAGAGTCTCCTGGATAGCATAGACTCCAAACTCAAGCCCTCTTTGGAAGAACCACCAAAATCTGAACTTAAGGAGTTACCTAAACACCTTAAGTATGCTTTCTTGGGTGAAAATAACACTTTACCTGTTATCATTGCAGCAAATTTGGATGAAGCTCAAGAGGAGGCTTTGATGGAAGTGTTGGTGACACATAAAGCAGCAATTGGATGGACCATAGCTGATTTGAGGGGAATAAGCCCTTCCATTGTGATGCACAAGATCATTACGGATGAAAAGATCAAGCCTTCACGAGACACTCAACGAAGATTGAACCCGAACATGCGTGAAGTGGTGAAGAATGAGGTTCTAAAGTGGTTAGATGTTGGAATCATTTACCCAATCTCAGACAATACATGGGTAAATCCTACACAAACGGTTCCAAAGAAAGCAGGGATTCAGGTAGTCAAAGATGACAAAGGTGAGGAGATTGCAACCCAGCCGGTAACCGGGTGGCGGATTTGCATTGATTACCGTAAGTTAAATGCAGTCACTTCAAAGGACCATTTTCCTTTGCCTTTCATTGATCAAATTGTGGAAAAGCTCGCAGGTCAGAAATTTTATTGCTTTCTGGATGGGTATTCGGGGTATAATCAAATTGCTATTCATCCAGATGATCAACAAAAGACTACATTTACATGTCCATATGGTACTTTCGCATTTAGGCGAATGCCATTGGGATTGTGTAATGCCCCAGCCACCTTTCAAAGGTGCATGATGAGTATCTTTTCAGATATGGTTTGGGAGTCTTTGGAGATTTTCATGGATGATTTTTCCATTTTTGGTCCTTCTTTAAAAACATGTCTTGAACAATTAACAAAAGTTTTAAAAAGATGTGTTGAAACCAACTTAGTCTTAAGTTGGGAGAAAAGTCATTTCATGGTTCAAGAAGGCATTGTGTTGGGTCATGTGATTTCAAGTCGTGGGATATAGGTTGATCATGCTAAAGTTCAAGTCATTTCAACTTTACCTCCTCCCACGAATGTTAAGGGCATTAGGTCATTTTTGGGACACGCTGGGTTTTATAAAAGATTTATCAAAAATTTCAGTGTCATTACAAAACCCTTGTGTAATTTGTTGTTAAAAGATGTTCCATTTGCTTTTGATAAGGATTGTGTCAATGCTTTTAATGTGCTTAAGCAAAAGTTGGTTGAAGCCCCAATTTTGCAATCACCGGATTGGTCAAAACCTTTTGAAATAATGTGTGATGCAAGTGATTATGCAGTTGGGGCTGTTTTGGGTCAACGGGTGGACAAGAAACCCGTTGCAATCTACTATGCGAGCAAAACCCTTTCAGAAGCTCAGTTGAATTACACCACAACAGAAAAGGAATTGCTTGCTATAGTGTTTGCTTTAGATAAGTTTCTATCATATTTGTGAGGTAGCAAGGTTATTATTTATTCTGATCATACTGCTGTTAGGTACCTCATGGATAAGAAGGATGCGAAACCAAGGCTGATTAGATGGATTCTTTTGCTTCAATAATTCGATTTGGAAATTCGCGACAAGAAAGGGAGTGAGAATGTGGTGGCGGATCATTTGTCACGTGTCATTCACAATGAGACCGAGGAGGGAGTTGCTATTAAAGAAACATTTCCTGATGAGCAATTACTACATGTTTCTACTGAGCCATGGTATGCTAACTTTGCAAATTATTTGGCTGCAGGTACACTTCCGGAGCATTGGACAAAGAGAAGGAAGCAACAATTCTTGGCTCAAGCAAAGCACTACATATGGGATGAGCCGGACTTGTTCAAAGTGGGAGCGGACCAATTGATTTGAAGATGCATCCCAGATTCAGAGATTCCCTCAGTTTTACAACACTTGCATGCATTTGCTTGTGGGGGCACTTCAGTGGACAGAAAACAGGACATAAAGCATTATCTTGTGGGCTTTATTAGCCTACAATCTTTAAAGATGCTTTTGAGTTTGCTAAGAATTGTGTGAATTGTCAAAAGATGGGGAGCATTTCGAAACAGAATGAGATGCCCATGCACCCCATCCTTGTTGTTGACATTTTTGATGTGTGGGGCATTGATTTTATGGGGCCATTCCCTAACTCATTCGGGAATTTGTATATCTTAGTAGCGGTTGACTACGTTTCAAAGTGGGTTGAAGCAATAGCTACTAAGACGAATGACCATACCGTTGTGTGTAAGTTTGTCCAATCCAACATCTTTTCAAGATTTGGGTTCCCTCGCGTGATTATAAGCGATGGGGGATCCTATTTCAAAAATTTTCACTTTGGCAAACTTCTCAAACGGTATGGCATAGACCATCGGATTGCCACTCCGTATCATCCTCAAACAAGTGGCCAAGTGGAAGTGTCCAATAGGCAAATTAAAGAAATTTTACAAAAAACCGTGCGAGCCGACCGTAAAGACTGGTCAACTAAGTTGAACGATGCTTTATGGGCGTATCGCACGGCATACAAAACTCCTATTGGCACTACACCATACCGATTGGTCTATGGGAAAGGATGTCACTTACCGGTTGAACTTGCACATCGGGCATTATGGGCAATTAAAAATGTTAACTTGGATTATGATAATGCAGGTAAGGAGCGGAAGCTGAATTTGTGTGAGTTGGAGGAATTGCGAGATGAGGCATACGACTGTGCTGCAGCCTACAAAGCCAAAACCAAAGCGGTACATGATGCAAAGATTCGGTTGAGTAAGTTTGAGATAGGTCAAAAGGTGTGGCTTTACAACTCAAGATTGAAGTTATTTCCGGGGAAACTTAAAAGCAAGTGGATGGGACCGTACTTAATCGTCCGTGTGGGGAACTTTGGTGACATAGAAATCGAAGATTTTGATGATCATTTACGACAAGTTGTGAACGGACATCAGTTGAAGCCTTACATGGAAGCTAGTGATCTTAACGGGGCAAACAAGCAGTTGGAAAGTAGTTGTTGCATCTTTCTGATTAACTTAGCCGAGTAAAAGGGCCAGGTATTGTCTGGCTGAAGACCTAAAACTTAGCGCTTTCTGGGAGGTAACCCAACGAACTTTGTGAGTGTGTTCACTAGAAACCCTCACGAGACTTAACTCGTCCACTCGGGCCTATCGAGGGGTTTAAATGGCTTGTTGCATATGCTAAATGCAACCGTGATTCCTACGAAAGTGAGTTAGGTTTTGCTTGTTTTATCTTGCTTTCTTTGTTTTTTTTGTGTTTTATGTGTTTTTATAGGTTATTTATCTCATTCAAGCATCTAAGTGTGGGGAAGAGCAATGGACTTTCAGGTTGATATATTCCTCATGTGCGTCGGGGCGAAGCACTAAAATCCAAGGGTGCCAATCATGTTTGCATAACTTATCAGGTCCATGTGTTTTTCCTTACTCGCTTTTATTATGATTTGATTGATGAGTTAATGTTGGTTTGCAATATGGATTCTGTTGGATCATCCCATTACCCTCATTCGACACTCATACTTAGTATAAAATTACATTGGAGACAATGTAAGGTTTAAGCGTGGGGATGAGAAGGAAACTTTGAAAAAACTTGTTCCAAAAGAGATCTTTTTGTGCACGAAAAACAAATTTTTTCTCAAAGAAAATTGTGAAAGCATCTTTAACCGGTGTATATGTGTAACTTCCTAATTATGCCTAGTTCTTTAAGTTGCGGAATAAAGTTTTCTTAGCAAGT
Organism: Mikania micrantha; assembly: GCA_009363875.1. NCBI lineage: Eukaryota > Viridiplantae > Streptophyta > Magnoliopsida > Asterales > Asteraceae > Mikania > Mikania micrantha. The sequence goes on along the minus strand of CM018685.1, from coordinate 32,100,619 downwards.
TGTATGAAAATTTGCTAGGTAAGTCTCAATTAAGGATACAAGGCTGGATAATGGATAAACATGCATGCTTTACATCCGAAACCCGTTACCACCGTTTTTGTGAGAATTTGAGCCTATGTGGAGCATGAAATAGATGTAGAATTGAATGTTTATTTTCTTTTGATGTGTGATTACCATAATGTTGTTGTCATTTCAGAACTTGCATAACTAATACATGTTAAGACCATGAGCCAAAGTGTGCACAAAAGTGATAGAGGCATTAGGATAACCCCTTGTCTTAGCCTTGTGTTTTTGTTTCACCAACCCTTAACATCATCCCCTAGTCGCCATCTTTGAGCCAATTACCCATTCTGTTGTTAAACCATGCCCATTCCATTAGCCAAAATCAGCCTTTAAAGCCATTTTAGTTTAGACCCAGGTAGTGAATCCATGTTAAGTAGTGTTAATGTCTTGAAAAAAAAAAAATAGAAAAAAGAAGAAGAAAAAAAAAGAAAAAAAAAAGAAGAAAATTTGTTCATAGTGATGTTAGTAGTGTTTAGAAATACAAAGTAATCCAATAAGGGTACACACTTACCCTAGTGATTATGAGTAGTAGTTGTTAGTGTGAACTTAACTTGGATTTCGCCTATTTTAGCCACTTACATTCCTGTTCCATACCTTAGCCTTAGCCAACATTACAACCTTGAAAGACCTCTTGATTTGTGTATACTTTGTGCATAATGGTGGAGATTTGATTACCTTGCAAGCTTATGATAATGATGCATCATTATTGGATTCAGAGTTCAGAAATACTAGTGCATTATTGCTAGTTCAGATACAAAGCCAAGTGGAGTGTTCATTGTGAGAGGTGTGAATATGTGCATGTGAACCATTTGAAGCTAAGTGTCCTTGATTAGAGATTTTCTTGTCAAATTTGCAATATTGCTTGTTGGGATGTAAATCTATTGCACGTTGTAAGTCTTGGGAATTAGGTGTGGTTATGAAGTTTTCCTATTAATCGGTAATGAGATGTGTAAGAGATTGTTTTTGTTGAATTATTTGTTATCGTGCGTAAACGACTTTGCTTGGGACAACCAAAACATAAGTGTGGGGATGTGATGTGTGTCTGATTTTCAGGTGCTTTAACGGTTTAAAGTTGCGTTTTTATGTGAATTTTATGTGTAACAATGATACTTTGAAATACAATTGTGAATTTCAGGTATAAACACATTAGAGTGATGCCTGGGGGTGTTAACGAGGTGAAAAGATGCACAGATGGATCAAAAACTGTCGAGAAAAGCTCAAAACTTCGGAAGCGCATATCTTGAGCTAGAGGAAGAGTTACGGAAGCCATAATATATGAAAACCGAGTTTCTCGATGATACGAAGTCGTTGGTGATATCAGATTGAGCGTAGGCTACGCCCGAGCGTAGGCTACGCCCAAAAATTCAGCGTTGACAGAAATTTGGCACTGTTCAGTTTGGCCCAGCGTAGGCTACGCCTAAAACGCGGAAAACGAATTTTTAACCCTATTTTGCCTATTTTCAAGCCATATTCCAAAAAAGTCGGAAGTTAAGTTTTTTGGGGTCAATTTGGGACGATTTTGGGCAGTTTTTGAGTGGATCCAACCCTCCAAATCAGGATTCAATCCAAGAATTCATCAATGGAATCAACAATCGAAGATCAAATCGCGATGAGGTGAGGCTAGTTTCTTCGTAATCGCTTCCGGTTGATTAGGGTTGTAAGTGAAACGATGTTTGAATGTTGAATCTAGGTTTTTGATTGTAAACTTGATACGATTTCTTTTTGGTTGATTTAAAAAATAGATTTATGTTTTCGTATTATGTGTTATTATCAGTGATTCGGTTTTCTTGCATTGTTTACTCATTGGTATTCGTGTGATGCGTTGTGTATGTCTATTGATAATTTTGTGAATGAGCAAGTCTTAAACGTTCGTTCTATCTTTATCACTTTAATCGAACTGATTGACAACATCAATGTTATATGATTTCAACCTAGGTTTAACTTACATTCATTGTGGAACTTGCAACCTAAAAACCGGAAGTGATTACCTTTTTTCATTAATTGTTTTGAAATCAAAAGTTAAAGTTTGTTTCTTTTAAACGATTCTCTTAATTCAATTCAATCAAGTTTTCATTTTTCTTAGATTAATTAGTTTGTAATGACAATTAGCACTTTCCACTGATTCCCTGTGGAGACGACCTTACTTACCCTTGCTATAGTCAAAGGTAGCTAAGTTCTTAATTATAAATTGTTTTTGATTGACCTACGACACATCGATCAGAACGTTAAACTTTCAGATTTATTCGTACAGATCGTCACCTATACGAATAATTCTTCGATTTAGCATTCTGTAACAACAACCGTTATGGTTTTGTTCTGTTTAACCTCACATACGTTTATACATAATAGCATTAAATCAAGCATCTGTGTGTCAGTTCAGTGTTGTCTGATGTGTTTCTGACTGTTAAACCATTAGGTTTAAGTCAGGTTTCAGAAACAATTCCCTAATAGTGTAGTGTCAAGCATCAAAATATCCATAGCATACAATAGTTCACGTAGTTTGTACCTGAGTTACTGTGCAAGTTGTACTGTTGATTTTACTGTTCCGGTGACGTTTCCGGCACTGATGTTACAGTTGGTTTTTCAGACAGTGATTATGTAGGATGTTCACTCACCAGGATGTCTACCTCAGGAGGATGTCAGTTCTTTGCAAATTGCTTGGTCTCATGGCAAAGCAAAAAGCAAACATCAGTGTCAAATTCAACTGCTGAAGCTGAGTATATTGCAGCAGCACATTGCACTGCCCAAATCCTTTGGCTACAATACCAACTGTTAGACTTTAGAATAATAGAACTAAAAACACCCCTCTTAATAGACAGTGAAGCTGCCAAAAATATAATAAAAAATCATGTCTATCACTCTAAAAGTAAACATATAGAAATAAGACATCACTTTATAAGAGAATGATTTGAAAAAGGACTAATAGTCCCAGAACATGTATCCATATGTGACCAAGTAGCAGAAATATTTACCAAGCCCTTGGACTCTTCAACCTTTTCTAAGTTTGTTTCCATATTAGCATGATAAATATGAGTTAATAAATTAATAAATATGGTTAAGAATACATTTCTTAAACCTTGAATCATTAAATAAAAGGATAATTCTCTAATTATCCTAACAACGGATAAAGGAAAAAACACCGATAAAACAACCGTGATTCTTTTCTTAGTGGTTGTACTAAACCACGGATAGACTTCAGTGGCTATGCTAACCACTGCTTTATATCTATCCGCGATTATAATCCATCCGTTGTTACATTTTAAACACTCCGTGATTTTTGCCACATCCGTGGTTGCCCCCGCGGTAACTTATCCGTGGTTAAAACCATTCTGTGGTTAAAATATTTTTCACTCTGTGGTTATTAAATCTTGATAATTACGCCTGATTTGACTCTCACTAATGACTCTGAAGACTTGAAACCCTACAATTAATAAATTTGACACTCATTAATTGTTTTTACGGCTAAAATATCTTTCCTATTTTCCAATTCTACCCCTTGATCTCATTAACTACTGATCATCTTCCCCTTTATTTAAATCAGTTGTTCATCTCTTCCATGGTTATCTTCATCCACTCTTAACCTAAAATCTCAGAAACTTCATAATCACACTTGTGGTCATGAAGTTCATCTTTCTTAAACTCAAACTAGAAATGCTGCTTATGACAAATGACAACTGCTTGTTTGGGATGTCATCTGGCTCGATGCATTTACACCAATGTTTTTAAAACCGGACCGGACGTCGAACCAGTCTCTTAACTGGTCAGGGGTTGGACCGGTCGAACCGGATTTAAAAAACCGGATGACGTTTTAAATATTTTATTAATATATATATATATATTTGTTAACGGAATATATTCATGTTTTATTGAATATTCATGTATTTCCTAGGTGGTTGTGTAAAACCAAGGTGATATTAGGAAACGTTGTTTGGTCGTGATTGGTGGAAGTACAATTAGACCATGATGTTTCTCTTCCTTGGCCTTTAATATGCTTCAATTTATTGTTAGCTCCAACGTCTTCCTCAGTGCTCTCTCTCTCTAAACAGTAAACACAAATCTCTCTAAAACTTTGAAACCCTAAGTGACGCACCAATCTCCTAGCCGCACCACTCGCCTCGTCCATCGGATTTGAGCTTGCTCTGTCACCCGTCGCCGTTCTTCCAGCCGCACCAGTCACCGATCGCTGCGCTAATCAGATCTGAGCTTCCTCCGGTTCGATTGTTTCTTCCATTTCTAGTCCAACCGCCGAATCATTATGGCCGGCCGGTTCATTTCCTGGAGGTTCTCCTAACCCTTTTGGACCGATTATGTTGGCGGTCTCCATTTCGGCCGGACCGGTCACAAAAACATTGATTTACACTGATCTCGTCTGAGTTTGCTGCTCATGATGATCGTGGTAACGTCATCGGACCAGGCTTCATTCCAAGACAAAACAATGTCTGTACATCAGGGGTGGCATGAAAAGTATTGGTTTGTCTTTTGTCTTTCTTTCTCTTATGCTTACAGGTTTGTCCAATGGGTAAAAACCCTAAGATAAAACTTTAATTTTCTTATAAGTAGTGGCAGTTTCTTCAAATGAAACCTCACACATTTGCCACCGTTATATTTTTCCTTATTTATCTCTCTAAACTTAAGGCAAAATTTGTAATCGTGTTATGCTCTTGAAATTGCTCTTCGATCTTTTCTAGACCCATGGCGTCTTAAGCTTTGAAACTCAAGCCAGTTCACAACCATGTACCCTACCATATAAAGTCTTCGGAATACACTCACTATGATGAGGTCATCGACATTCTGGTAAACTCTTTTGTTCATACTGCTCTTATTCTTGACCCTCATATTTCTGATTCAACCCTAAATCAGTTTTGGGCGAACTCTGCTTTGGTGACGAAGGATAACTCTGTTGAAAGCATCACCTCTGTGGTTGCTGGTCAACAGGTTTCCATCACCCCTTCTAAACTAAGTTCTGCCCTAAATCTAGGTGACACTGATGCACCCACCACTGCTCCTCTCAAACTTCTTCATGTTGCTTTTTTTCAGTGTGATTATTAGGGAGACCTGAAAAATAGAACGTTGCACAAGGCCTACTTATATCCAAGTACAAGTTTCTATATCACACTAGATTGTAGTGTCTTTCTCAAAAGACAACTAGTTGGGGAGAAATGCCATTTGACATGCAATATGTCATGTATGCAATTCTTTCCAACGAGAGGGTCAATCTGTCCCAAATAATATTTGACCACTTGGTGCATCACCAAAAGAGTCCCAAGTTTCTTCTATGCCCTTGTTTTCTGATGGCTTGTTTATTGGCTGAGATTAACACTGTATGTCACATTGCTCCTCTCTCTAATGTTAAGGGCATTGACAAATAGGTGTTCACTAGGTTAAATATTGATGCTAAGATAATGGATGACACTGAGGATACAACCGTCCTTGGTTAACCAATATCCATCTCCTCTTCCACACCTGTCAAGGTACCTACCAAAAGAAAAGCATCTACCAAAGCCCCCAAACCTAAATAGCCCAAATAGATTGTTCAGGAAGTTAGTATCTCTGAACAAGTCTCTGTTCCCACTGGACAGGTAGATCCATCTGTTCCATTGTCACAGGTGGATCCTGAATCTCAAACCCATCTAGCTCCTTATCAATCCTCTCAATAGGATGATGTTGTAACCCAAAGGGATCCCAAACAAACAACTGAAGTGTCGTTTAACACTCAAATGTCAGTTGAATCTCCTAAGGACACTTCTGTTTCTTTACCACAACGAGCCCTTGACTCTATTGCCCAAATTCTCCACGAGATTGACTCAAATTTTGATAAAATTAGTTCTCCTCCCCCCTCACCAATTGAGGAACAACCCCTTCAAACCAAAGCTCAAGATCATCAATCTCCTACCCATGGAGAAGAGGATGAGATCAGAATGTCCAGTCCATATAGACATCATGATCATATATTTGGAGCATCCATTTCACTTGTAATTCCAATGGGTTTTCATCTGGATGGATTAGGCACTAATACTCCAGCTATGGCAACAACCAATGATGTTCTTGAAACTGAGGCTGGACATCCCAGAACCAAGAAAAAGGGGTACATGACACTCTCGAGATGGACTCGGGTCATGCTAAAACTGACTCACTAGTCAGGGATTCGGATGATATCTGTAAAAGGTTGGATGAATCAGATCTCAAACTTAAGAAATTGATGGCTACTGTTTCTCATATTCAGGCTGCTGTGGCCAAGCAACTTGATCTAGTCACAAAAGCTTTGAATAACCAAGTCCTGCAACCCCAATGCAGGCGTCTTCACTTGAAGGTCTCCCAAACACTCCACCCACTTCCACTTCCCCCACCTTTTCAACCCAATCTTTTCAAGAAGTGTTAAACCCACTTCTTTACACCCATCTCACCATTCTCTTCACCAATTTTACCAAAGACTTCCATACCACCCAGAAGCTTCAACTGGATCTACTGAAAATTTCAGTAGACTCCAAAATTTCCTCCTTGGAACATGAGGTAGCTAATCACACTCTCTTTCTGGAGTCTCTCACAGGAATAGCTCCTCCTCCTCCTTGGTTCAAGGAACAGGCTGATGAAGCCAAAAGAGGGAGAATGAAAGGCTCTTGGATGAAGCCCAAGCTTCCAAAAGGGCTCAAGACAAGATTGAACAAAGAAGAATGAAGGAAATAAGATTGAAGAATCAGGAGGCACTTCTCAAAGCTGCATTAGATAAGCAATTTCAGACTGAGGCTGCTAAGGCCAGTTGTGAAAAGAAACAAAGGGAAGATGAAGCTTAAGTGGAAACTGGAGCATCTGGTGTGACCAGAAAACCCAAACCCAAATCCACCAAACTAGTTCCCACTGAACCAATAAAACTCACAACCACAACCCCTTCTTCCTTAGCTTCCACCACTCAGGACATACCAGTTCTAACTGAATCTGTCCAATCTGAATATAACCCAATCTCTCCCAAACAAACCACTCCCACCATATCCATCCCTTCTTCTGCTGTAAAAATCAATAAACTAACCTACCCTTTCTCTAGATCTGCTTCTCAAACCCTTCTAGAATTATCTTCACATACCTCACTTCCCACCATCCTAAATGCATCCAAAATAAGCCAAAAAAAAGTTCCTATAATCACTCGGTCTTTCACAAGAAGACAGAAGAGTGGCCAGAAAATCCAAAACCCCCACCACTAAACCAAAGAAACCTTTAACTCCCATTGAAGAACCAAGTTCAAACTCAAATGATAATCAGCCCATTGCCTATGTAGGTCGAGATCTCGATCAAGACTTGAGCTTTATGAGTCCAATCCACACCAAATTACTCCAAGGAGTGCAGAATCCAAGTTAGAATCATGAGAAGAATTATAAAAATGCAAACTTTGTAGATATTCGTGAACTTGCAAGAACACTGCCTCAATACGTCTAGAGAGCAATGCCTCGGGAATCCAACCCTAGGTCAGTACAAAATACGTATATTTATATCACTCCTCGGAGTACTCAAACCTCTATGCACGAAAATGGTTCGAGTACTTGAAAATCAAAAGTACGCGAAAAGTAAGTACACGAAAACTTGCAAAACTTGGTCTTCATCCGGTCACGGGTTGACTTTGTCAGTCTTTATCTCTAGAATGGGCTCTACAACTTCTCTAATTCCAAGAAAGAGGAGGCTTAGACTGGCTAATGATGATGAGTCTGACACTAACCCATCCAAGTCCACTAAAGCTCCCTCACCAATAAAGCCAGCTGATGTTGAAGGTGAGAAAACTCAAACCTCTCCTCCAAAAGAAACCAATTCTCCTGTAAGGCATTTCTCCACAACTAAAGACCTTCAAGAACTAAAGAAAAAAGAAGTTGAAGGGGAAAAAAGATCTTAGCTGATCTAGAAGCCACTGGTCTTTCAGGAGATGAGCTGGTCAAAGCCTATCAGGAACTGATAGCCCTGATGGACCAGCAACAAGATTAAGCTTATCAGGCTGAAAGGGAGCAACTGATCAGGTTTCAGCTAAATGAAGATAAGTATAAAGTTGAAACCTTCATCAACTGGTATGTGGAATCCTGTGTGAATCACAGCAAGGACCTCAATTGGTATTTTTTCACGAAAAGCAGACAAAAGTGGAGTTTGTGCTTGTGGAAATTATCGAGTAATCGGGGGGATCATATCTATTTTGCGTCTTCCTATATACCAAGTCTTAGAAAGGAAATGAAGTCCTTTCTAAAAGAATAAATGCAGACATCAAGAAGAAGAAGACCATTGAGCAAAGAAAAAGAATAAAAAACATCCTCATTCAAAATCAACGGGAATCAAAGAACATGATCATGAGATGGAAGGATGACGTACTGTTTGATGAATGGTCTAAATTCAAAAGGGTCTATAGTGATCACCTTGAGCTCAGGAAAGAAGCCACACCATCCTCTCGCACTATGGTGTCTAAGCTCAAGGATACAAATCCAAGCACCATGATTGACCATCTGCTTAATGCACCTCTTGGAAGTTTAGGTGTTGGAACTGAGGAATCATCATCTACTGTCACATACAGACCTTGGATTGAAGTTGAGAAGGAGGTTCCGCCTGATCTCTTGAGACACTATAAGCCTTATCAACGTGCTGTAGTCAAGAAGGTACTTGACTCCAGGCATCAAATAAAAAGAAAAGAAATCATCTCTTGGCCTACAACATCTCCACCCATTCTTCCCTTAGATCCTTCTTCTGAATCCCAACCTCTTTAGATCACCAATTCTAGAGCCAGAGTAAAGAGATGGTTCTTTAACCCTGTCACCAAAACTATGATAATTTAAAGATTCAATGGTTTAAGGAATTTTTTTGCAGACTGGGATGCAATTCTTAAGCTCCTTAAGCATGATCTAAAGGAATTGCAACATATGACCTTAGAGAATGCTGACACATAATATGAAGTCTTGAATCAGAAATCAAATTGGTTTGGCTCTAAGGCAAAAACAAATGGTTTTGGCTTCATCAGTCTAGAGAGAGATTGTTGGAAAATAAGGACTGATGAGCAAAACCACTGAAGCCAAACAACGGAATAAAACCATGGATTGACTAACCGTGAATACTTTCTTCCTGCCACTGTATCTCAACAACAGATTGCAATAGCGGATCCCAAAAAACGGATTCAATAACCACTGATCAAGCAACCACGGATCATGTAGCTGATGACAACCATGGAACAAGACCTAAAGACAACAACTGATTCAATAAACTCGAGGAATGACTTCCACGGTTCAACCACTGAAGACGAAAAAACTGATCACAACCGCGGAGAACCACTAAAGACTTAGGTTTCCGTCGTTGTTGACTTTTGTATCATTTTTTGTACAATTTTGTTTTGTTTCAATATCTGTATTTTGAAAGTTGTTTGTCTTATTCTTCTTTCTCTTGTAACATTGAATGTTGGATATTTATACTCCAATATTCTCTGAAATATTTGAATTACATTCCCTGAAAATTCCTTGTGTTACTATTTTGTCTTCTCCATTTCTAGCAAAACTAAACAACCGAAAGTAACTAAGTGTAAAACTTTAGAGGGAGCAAATACCAAGTCTTTGACTGTGACAACCAGTACCTGATCGTCCGGAAAATTCGTACGGTACGTGTACTTTCACTATTTATTACGTGTAAATACAATGTGTAAACAGTTGTGTGACAACAGGACAAGAAAACAAGTAACAGTTGTATGTGTTAAGTGAAAACTTAAATACGGTAAATACAACAACTCACGACAAACAACAGTTGTATGTGTCTAAGTGAAAATTTAAATACAGTTAATACAACAACTCAAGAGAAACAACAGTGTACAAACAAATGACAAGAACATATCGGTTGCGATCTGATATCCACAGATGATAGGAATCAGATGGCCGAAAACTCAGTGAGAAAACAATGTGAATTCAATGTTAACAAGGTGAAAACAGACAAGTTTAGTTGAGTCCGTCAGTGAGGAAATACAATCCAACAAACAACTCAGTTACGTTTACGAACGATGAACTGACAGTGTGTTTGCGTGGGTGACGATTCAGACGAACATATCTGTGAGTTTAAAGTTCTAAAATAATGACTGAAAAATAGAAAACAAGAATCAAAAAGTGAAATCGTCATCGGATTCGCTCGGGTGACGATTCGAACGAATACGAGCGATGGCGGAACAATCTGACGAAACGATGAAACGGTTTAATAATAATAAAATAAAATAATAAAAAAAGATTTACCAGGTATTACCACCCTAAAAACCTAAAGATAAATCTTTTTTTATTTAAATACGTAAAAAACGCGCGTTACGCGCCGGAAACATAACGAAATCGAAAACCAAACAACCGAAACGAACCCGAATACCCGCGGGGTATATAAAGCCTAAATGAGGCCATCTACCTCATTTATTTCTCTCACTCTCTCTCTAAAATCCTAACCCCGATTCCTCTCTCTCTAAAATTTCAAACTTCAAACACTTGGATATCCCTCATTTTTGATGAAATCTTTCTATCTTGGTGCCTGATCGAAGCTACCATCATACTCTACACGAAAGTACAACAGATAGAAACTTGGAACCACTTGCAACGAGGTAATGTGAGCTGCAAAGTCACGAAAACTAGGGTTTTCAAACCCTTGTTCGAACCCCACAACCAAACCGGTTAAAACCCTTTCTCTCAAACCGTACCTACTCGAAAATGGTTCTGGCATACCCAACCACAGAAAACCATCATGGATTCCGGTTAGAACTCGAAAGGAACATCATGTGGATGCCGATTCACGGCCCAGCCGAATGGGGGGGGGGGACGAATGTACCTATGTAACATTTGTGCATTTAGTTATGGTAGTCGTAAACAGTGTTAGAACAGTGTGTGTGTCAATGTCCAGTAAATCAATGTGATTCATGTGTTCATTATGTGATTGTGTGTTAGAATCATTATTTCTTGAGACAAGTATGTATTACTTATTTACAGTCGAGTTCACTAGGCAAGAACAGTATCTTGTTATATCGAAACAGTGGTGGGCAGCGAGAGTGAGCCCTACATATATACTGCGTTCGGTGTAACAGGATAGTGTTAGTGCGTAGTGTTGAGACGAATATTATAACAATTAATTAATTCAACAAAAATCGTAATACGTAAGCGAGACTGAGTATAGTTATGGGTGACGATCCATAATGATACGAATGTTGAACTTATAATTATGATTAAACGACTTTAAATAATTAATACGATCGAAAAACGTACGCGATTGCGGGTATACACGTAATTGTGAATGTTTAACGATCTGACAACGCACGAAGAGTAAAAGTAATTAAATTAATTATTTTATATTTTTACAATTTTGAAACACATCATTTTAATGAGTTTAACATCTAATTTAAATAAAAACCGCGTAAAATACGCGTTACGTGTCGGAAATGCGAACCGAGCGACCGAAACGGACCCGAATATCACTCGGGCTATAAAAGCTTTGAACAAGGCTTAAACCTTTATTTATTACCTCACCAACTCACTCTCTCTCTACAATTTCGTCTACCCTCTCTCTCTCTAAGAAAACCGACTTCAAACGCGCATAACTCGCTTATTTCTCAACGGATTTCGGAGTCCTTGGTGTCCACGCGAAGCTCTCGACATCCTCTACACGAAAGTACAAGAATTTTGCAGGTTCATCCAGCCAAAAGCGAGGTATGAGCCAAAGAAGTTGCGGGAATTAGGGTTTTGTGCGTGGGTTTGTTAAACACACACATAACCGGTTCTCTTGCACCATTTTCTGATTTTCGCACATGTAGTAACCATCTTTGAGATTAGAAGGACCTAGATCGTGGCCTAGAGATGATGATGATGATGATGGAGTTTACAGGTTCGTCGAAGGTTCAGGGGTCGAACCCCCAACCAGCTCTTGGCCGAACCCTTATGAACACAGCAAGTCTTACGAACCCTGTATGGTTCGTTGAATCATCAGCCGAACCCTAGGGATCCTCACGAGCCTGTGTTGAGCCTTCATGCTGCCCACGAACCATTCTCAGTCGAACCCTTTGCGAACCAGTTGATAACAACCGAACCATCATTAGAGTCACGAACTTTCTTGTCCACGAACCCTAGTATTGCATGATGACGAACCCTGCATGCAGATCCTCTCACGAACCCCATGCAACCGAACCTTGCTAGGACCTCATGCTTCACGAACCTGTGGCGAACTCCCATAGCATCACCGAACCCTAATGGGTTTCACGAACCATGCACATCAATACCTAGGAACCACGAACCCTTGCATGCACACAAGAGAACCGAACCTTGTTATGCTGTTGACCGAACCTTGATGTAGCCTCATGACCGACGAACCCTAGGCTAGGATCAAGAAGGTTCGCTGCCCAAGTGGCAACCCGTAACCCTCCTTGGCCCAATGCAGTTCTACGTGGCCCAATTTCGATAGTAACCGACCATTGGACTTAAGCCAAGCCCACTTGAGTCATATAGGCCCATTATGAACTTTAATTAGCCCACATTACCCATGGTATCTTAAAATGACTCATGTATCTATCGTTGGACCAACACCACTTTCAATTGGCTCGATATCATAATCAATTGGCCTTGGTTAACATAAACGGGCCATAGAACTCCATTTGAGCCTATTATCATAATTATGGGCTTAAGGTCCAATGTGAGGCCCTCGATTGTGACAATTGAGAATTGATCATAAATTAGTTAAGTTGTAACTTAACAATAATCATGAAGGTCAATTCACAATCACAAGACTTTAAAACAATTGAACATTTTATCACAAAACATGCTAATCCATGGTTAATCAATTCAAAAGCAATTATCCTTTTATGTACAAGAATTGTGCACAAAGGAACATTTCATATTGTTTCTTGAACCCATGATCAATTAAGTAATTCAAGACATAACTTTCAAGTGTTAATCAACTTCAAGAGAAAACAAGTCAATCAATGAATCAAGATCTATACAATTATAGATCCTATATCTTATGTATGATTACAATGTTATAGGAACCAATTAGAAGTCTTGTTTGATACTTGCTATCTGTTTTAGTTCAGAGTCTACTGCAGACAGGTGAGAACTTTAGCCCCTCTTTTACTGTTTTATAACTGTTTTGGGGTGGAACACGTGATCAAAATCTCTATTCACAATCAGAGTTCATTACACAGGTTGTGTGTATTAATATAAACATTTCAGGTTCATCTTACGAATCCAAGGGGTTCATCAATTGTTTAAAGAATTGGTCCACCGTTTTAAAGGAATTATCAACTATTAAACTCTTATTACTGAAAAGGATTTATAAAGACTCTTTGAAATTGTTTTATAACAGATTTATTCAAACGTTCTTATAAAGGATAAACACTTTTAAATAAATGATTTTATAAACTCTTTTGTTACAAACCTTGTTATTATACAAGGTCACTATATCATGGTAATCAAATCAAGATGTTCAATTCATGGTATTCAAATCAAGTGGTTCACATCATGATATTCAAATCAAGTGGTTCACATCATGGTATTCAAATCAAGTGGTTTATTTCATGGTATTCAAATCAAGTGGTTCACTTCATGGTATTCAAATCAAGTGGTTTATTTCATGGTATTCAAAACAAAGGATTTAATTCGTGGAATTAAATTTAGGTTTTCAATTCATGTTATCAAATAAGGCATTAACACATCCGGTTAAAGTAAGGTTCAGAAAACATGGTGTCCATTGTTGTAAACAAACTTGTAAAAGCATCAAGTATCATATTCATTAGCGTTAGTACTGGGTGATCACAACAAGGGAAAGCGGACACATTGGTTCTTATCCAGGATGGAGTTAGCTTTTAAATCTGTTTTAAAAGCTAACTGCAGGTCTGGTGTCATTTGGTTTTCAAAACTGCTATACATAATCTAACTCCAAACGTAGTTTGGGACTTGATATTATATGTTGGCTTTCGTGTGAACAGTGATTGGACTGTTTACACTCATTTTCTTACTTGATGTTAGTTTGGGTTGCAGCTCATCCGTGTGAATCTTATGTTGCTTTAACTTACCTATGTCTTATATCATATAGTTATGTTTACAAATGTTTAAACCTATTGTTCTCACCAACTACGTCTGTAGTTGACAGTTACTTTTCACGTGTTTCAGGAAATCTGGTTTAAGACTTTCGCAGGGACAACTAAGGAGACCATACTAAGATAGAACAAGATGAAGAAACATGCTAGGATGGATTAGAAACACACTAAATCCTAATTGTTTAATTGTCTTGTTTGAAGTCTTATTTTGTAAACTATATTTTGGGTCTATAGTTGTCTTTCTTTTGATAGATAGTTGTCTGTAACTAAACAATTGTCTTAACATTATGGAACATAGTAATCCGTTGTGGTTGTTCTTATTCAATACTTGTGCATGATTCAACTGTTCATACGTCACCGCGCCGTGGATTCCGCACGCGGCGCAGGGGTGTGACAGGTTGGTATCAGAGCCAAGGTTGTAGGGAACTAGGAAAAACCCAATGTTTAATGACCTAGACTATAACCTAAGCTACCCAATAGGACTAAGTGCTATAGACTTGAGGATACTTAGGATCTAAGTAACTTAAGTGAGCATTAAGTCTAAATCAAGCTTGAAAGATCTTAGGGACATTTTACTAAGATTAGATATCAAGTCAAAGAATTTGAATCGGACTTCTATAATTTTAGAAACCGAATTAAATTCTCACACATATGCATTTAAGGATTTCAGAGGCAAGGATCTGTATTCTTAGTATCCTTGATCTGAAATTCTAACACAGAGATCATTATGGGATTTAGAGGCAAAGATCTATTAATTTAGTATCTTTGATCTAAGATCCTTGTCATATTCATTATAGGATTTAGAGGCAAAGATTGATATCTTTGATCTAAAGTCCTTGTCATATTCATTATGGGATTTAGAGGCAAAGATCTATTAATTTAGTATCTTTGATCTAAGATCCTTGTCATATTCATTATGGGATTTAGAGGCAAAGATTGGTATCTTTGATCTAAAGTCCTTGTCATGCTCATTATAGGAATTCAAATGTCAAGATCTATTAATTTAGAGTCTTGATTTGAAATCCTTGTCATGCTCATTATAGGAATTCAAAGGTCAAGAACTATTAATTTAGAATCTTGATTTGAAATCCTTGTCATTGTTATCATTGTTATCATTATCAGGTGTTCATTATCATAGGAACTTTATAACTTAGAATCTGTGTAACAGTATTGTTTAGTTGAAGTTCTCACAAGAGATCATTATACTCGATACTGTAAGTATTGAGAACCTAGGTTAATTAACCTAGGACACACATGCTAAAACCTAAGGTTTTAATTTCAAGCAAATTAAGAACCATGGTTTACATAATCATAAACATATCCACAGAACAAGAGGCAATCATGAAACAATCATAATCAATCAACAGTTGGAATCTTAGCCCCAAATATAGACGACGGATTAACGCTGATGTGTTGAGGTAAGTGGTGGGTCGGTGAGAGCTTACCCTATATATAAGCTTATTTCAGTATGTTAGGGGGAATCCGGCGTTTGTATTTGGAGGGAGGATTCGGGATCAACTGGAAACATGGAACATTAGTCAAACACATGGGATACAAACATTTGGGAAACAATCATTGGTGAATCAAATCATAGTGCAATTCAAACTTGGATGAACCAAACATTATGGTGAATCAATCAAGTTGTGAACATTCTTTAGATGTAAACCTTAAGTGAAATTCTTAAGTGATTACATCATTAGTACTTACTGACATAGGTTAACAGGAAAGTGTAGAACACACGTATGACTTAGTTCTACATGTTAACAACTGTTAGTAGGTGCACACATAACATAATCATAGTTCAATCATGGAATCAATCATAGTTCAAGTTGATCAAAGATCATGAGATTCTTAATCAATGGAACACACTTGGAAATCAGTACAAACGTGTTGCCAAATGCTAGCAAGGGCATGATCGTGGTATATCGAAACGGTGGTGGGCAGCGAGAGTGAGCCCTATATATAAGCTATTTTCGGTATATCGGGAAAGTGTCAGTGTGTAGATTTGGTGGTGAGATCATGAGACATCGTACATATTCACATGATAAGTATGCAAATAAGTTGACAACTTATACGTGTACTGGATCATATTACAATTGAATGATAATACTAGTAGTATGGATATATTACTGATCTTATCATGAAAGTTCAATTGTATCATTTCTCATTACTGACCCACTTGCGGCTTCTATTCGTAGAATGCCTCCTCGACGTGACCCTAATGCTGGGGACTCGACAAGTGGTAATGATGATGAGATCAACAAGATTGCTCGAGCTATCGCGGTTCATATGCGGGATGTGATTCCTGGTATGGTCACTGATATCACCCAGAATCTTAGGGGAAGTACCAGTGATTCTGCACACAACTCAAATGCCACTAACGCTGGAACTGCTAACTTTACTTTCAAGCAGTTCAACGATGCTAAGCCTCCTAAGTACTCTGGTACCGAGGGAGCTACCGGCCTACTGCAATGGCTGGAAAGCATTGAAGACATTCTCGATTTCACTGGATGTCCTGAGAATCTGAAGGTCAAGATGGCCTCAAGCGCTTTTCACAAAGGCGCACTCACCTGGTGGAATTCTGAGAAGAACACCAGAGGATGTGAAGTCGCTCTAGCTTTACCGTGGGACGGTTTCAAGAACTTACTCGTGGAAAAGTTTTGTCGACGTCATGAACTGAAGAAACTCGAGGTAGAGATGTGGAATCTGGTGCAAGATAGTGGAGAGAACGCAAAGTATACAACTTGATTCCATGAGTTGTGCATTCTGGTACCCCATTTGGTTACTCCTCTATCCCGCAGGATAGATAAGTACATTGAAGGTTTACCCTTAGTAGTTAGGGGAACTGTTATGGGGAATAACCCCACTACTCTGGAGGCAGCCATTCAACTTGGTGCTACCCTTACTGAAGAGTATGTGAAGTCTGGAGTGCTCACCCGAAAGGGATTCAAGAGAGCACAAATTGAAGAAGGCAAGAAGCGTGAACAGCATCATCACAAGAGGAAGAAGCAAAAGACAATCAAGAACTTTGCAGCGTTGACTGCGGCTGCACCTACTCATGCCACACCTATCACTGCTATGCCACAACCTGCTAATACCAGAAAGCCTTACACTGGCCCGTTTCCACTTTGCACCAAATGCCAGTATCATCATCTGCCCAACACTCCATGCAAGAAGTGTCTCAAATGTGGGCGAATGGGACACTTTGCAGCTACATGCCGAGCTACTCATCTTGCTGCTGCAACAACTGCTACCACTACCACTACTGCTACAGGTGGAAGGGCCTGTTATAATTGTGAGCAGAGGGACACTTCAGAAATCAGTGTCCAAAACTCAACAACAATACTGCTGCTGCTCGTGCTTTTGTTATTGGAACGGCTGAAGCACGTGAAGAGCCGGCAGTCATCACGGGTACATTTCTTATCAATGATCATTATGTTCCTATCATATTTGATACTGGTGCCGATAAAAGTTTTATCTCTACTCATACTGCTTCTTTGCTTAATATGCAACTATCCACACTTACTGCTCCTTATACTGTAGAAGTAGCGAATGGTAAGACCATAGTTGTAGATTCCATAATTCATGCTTGTGAGCTAAGATTAAATGACCATCTCTTTTCCATCGATCTCATTTCTATGACTCTCGGAAGCTTCGAAGTTGTAGTAGGAATGGATTGGTTATCCAAAAACAATGCTGAAATCGTATGCTCGGAGAAACTTATCCGAATCCCCTTACCGTCCGGCGAAACGATGATAGTCTACGGCGAGAAACCATGCCGCGGATTGAAGATTGTATCGTGCATGAAGGCGAGGAAGTACTTGAAGAAGAAATATTATGCTTTCCTAACTCACGTGGTGGAAAAGAAACCTGAAAAGAAAGCAGTTGGAGATGTTCCAGTTATCAAAGATTATCCAGACGTATTTCCAGAAGACTTGCCTGGACTACCACCAGTCCGACAAGTGGAGTTTAGAATCGATCTCGTCCCTAGAGCAAACCCAGTGGCGAAGTCACCGTATCGATTAGCACCGTCTGAGATGCAAGAACTGTCTAGTTAGCTTCAAGAACTTTTAGACAAAGGTTTCATAAGACCGAGTTTCTCTCCATGGGGAGCTCCGGTTCTCTTTGTCAAAAAGAAAGACGGTTCATTTCGTATGTGCATCGACTATCGTGAGCTGAACAAGTTGACAATCAAGAATAGATATCCTCTGCCCAGGATCGATGATCTGTTTGATCAATTGCAGGGAGCAACTTGCTTCTCTAAGATTGATTTACGGTCCGGGTATCATCAGTTAAGAGTAAATGATGAGGATATACCAAAGACTGCATTTAGGACTCGATATGGACACTATGAGTTTGTGGTTATGCTATTTGGGCTGACCAATGCACCCGCAGTGTTCATGGACTTGATAAATCGAGTCTGTAGGCCTTACTTGGATCAGTTTGTTATCGTCTTTATTGATGATATACTGATTTATTCCAAGTCAGAACAAGAACATGAGGATCATTTGAAGAAAGTCTTGGAACTACTAAGAAAGGAACAACTTTATGCTAAATTCTCAAAGTGTGAATTTTGGCTAAAGGAGGTTCACTTCCTAGGACATGTCATAAACAAAGATGGGATACATGTAGATCCGGCGAAGATTGAGGCGATTAAGAACTGGACTACCCCATCTACTCCAACAGAGATTCGTTCATTTCTGGGTTTGGCAGGTTATTACAGAAGATTCATTGCAAACTTCTCTAAGATAGCCTTGCCACTTACCACACTAACTCAGAAAAGTCAAGCGTTTATATGGGGACAGAAACAGGAAGATGCATTTCAACTTCTTAAACAGAAGTTATGCAACTCCCCTATCCTTAGTCTCCCAGAAGGCAGTGATGATTTCATTGTCTACTGTGATGCTTCAAACCTTGGTCTCGGTTGTGTACTTATGCAACGGGACAAGGTCATTGCTTATGCTTCAAGACAACTTAAGGTTCACGAGAAGAATTACACTACTCATGACCTTGAGTTAGGGGCTGTGGTCTTTGCATTGAAAATTTGGAGACACTACCTTTATGGTACTAAATGTGTCATCTATACAGACCACAAGAGCCTACAACACATTCTCAATCAGAAAGAACTCAACATGAGACAACGGCGTTGGGTTGAGCTTCTAACTGATTACGACTGTGAGATTCGTTACCATCCGGGTAAAGCCAATGTGGTGGCGGATGCTCTTAGTCGCAAGGAACCAGTCAAACCAATTCGTGTAAGAGCCATGGAGATCAACACACAGCCAAACTTGAAAGACTTGATTCGCATTGCACAACAACAGGTAGTAACAGACAATCAACTCAAGACAGACTTGGATTGTGGCATTGAGAAGAAACTAGAACCTCGAGCTGATGGGGTGTTATATCTCAACGGCCGCATTTGGATTCCGAAGTCTGAAGAATTGCGCACACTCATCTGTGATGAGGCTCATAAGTCGCGATACTCAGTTCATCCTGGAGCCGACAAGATGTATCAGGACTTGAGGACATCTTACTGGTGGCCGGGAATGTAGAAAGACATATCACTGTACGTGGGAAAATGTCTTACCTGTTCAAAAGTCAAAGCAGAACATCAAAAGCCTTCGGGACTTCTACAGCAACCTGAAATTCCCCAATGGAAATGGGAACAAATTTCCATGGATTTCATAACCAAGTTGCCGAGAACTCCGCGAGGATTCGATTCGATTTGGGTGATCGTTGATCGACTCACCAAATCTGCTCATTTTCTCCCTATCCGAGAGGATTACAAGATGGAGAAGTTATCCACATTGTACATCAACGAAATCATTGCACGTCATGGTACACCAACATCAATCATTTCTGATCGTGATAGTCGTTTCACTTCTCGCTTTTGGCAATCATTGCAAAAGGCTTTGGGAACGCGTGTTAATCTTAGCACGGCGTATCATCCCCAAACCGACGGTCAAAGCGAAAGGACTATCCAAACACTCGAGGACATGCTTCGTTCTTGTGTCATTGACTTCGGTGGAAGTTGGGACACTCATCTCCCACTCATTGAGTTTTCATATAACAATAGCTATCATACGAGCATCCAATGTGCACCATTCGAAGCTTTATATGGTAGAAAGTGCCGATCACCGGTCTGTTGGACCGAGATTGGTGACTCACAGGTCGTAGGACCAGAACTCATTCAGGAAACATCAGACAAAATCACAATCATTCAGTCACGGCTTAAGGCCGCACGAGATCGGCAGAAGAGTTATGCTGATCGACGTCGGAAACCGCTTGAGTTTCAAGTCGGTGACCGAGTTCTACTCAAGGTTTCTCCCTGGAAAGGCGTTGTCCGATTCGGGAAGAAAGGGAAACTTGCACCAAGGTACGTTGGACCTTTTGAGATCCTGGAACAGATTGGTCCCGTAGCCTAGAAACTCAAACTTCCAGTGGAGCTAAGCAATGTTCATGATACTTTTCATGTATCAAATCTTAAGAAATGCTTGGCGGATCATGATGTTCAGATTCCACTGGAAGACATACAGATTCAGAACAACATGCAATTCATTGAACGTCCAGTTGAAATCATGGATCATGGGGTCAAGAAACTTAAACGCAGCCGTATCCCGATCGTAAAGGTACGATGGGAGGGCAAACGCGGTGCTGAGTTCACCTGGGAACGTGAAGACCAGATGAAGCTTAAGTACCCTCATCTTTTTACAGTATCTTCGGCTAGTTAATTTCGGGACGAAATTCCCTTAACTAGGGGAGACTGTAACATTTGTGCATTTAGTTATGGTAGTCGTAAACAGTGTTAGAACAGTGTGTGTGTCAATGTCCAGTAAATCAATGTGATTCATGTGTTCATTATGTGCTTGTGTGTTAGAATCATTATTTCTTGAGACAAGTATGTATTACTTATTTACAGTCGAGTTCACTAGGCAAGAACAGTATCTTGTTATATCGAAACAGTGGTGGGCAGCGAGAGTGAGCCCTATATATATACTGCGTTCGGTGTAACAGGATAGTGTTAGTGCGTAGTGTTGAGACGAATATTATAACAATTAATTAATTCAACAAAAATCGTAATACGTAAGCGAGACTGAGTATAGTTATGGGTGACGATCCATAATGATACGAATGTTGAACTTATAATTATGATTAAACGACTTTAAATAATTAATACGATCGAAAAACGTACGCGATTGCGGGTATACACGTAATTGTGAATGTTTAACGATCTGACAACGCACGAAGAGTAAAAGTAATTAAATTAATTAGTTTATATTTTTACAATTTTGAAACTCATCATTTTAATGAGTTTAACATCTAATTTAAATAAAAACCGCGTAAAATACGCGTTACGTGTCGGAAATGCGAACCGAGCGACCGAAACGGACCCGAATATCACTCGGGCTATAAAAGCTTTGAACAAGGCTTAAACCTTCATTTATTACCTCACCAACTCACTCTCTCTCTACAATTTCGTCTACCCTCTCTCTCTCTAAGAAAACCGACTTCAAACGCGCATAACTCGCTTATTTCTCAACGGATTTCGGAGTCCTTGGTGTCCACGCGAAGCTCTCGACATCCTCTACACGAAAGTACAAGAATTTTGCAGGTTCATCCAGCCAAAAGCGAGGTATGAGCCAAAGAAGTTGCGGGAATTAGGGTTTTGTGCGTGGGTTTGTTAAACACACACATAACCGGTTCTCTTGCACCATTTTCTGATTTTCGCACATGTAGTAACCATCTTTGAGATTAGAAGGACCTAGATCGTGGCATAGAGATGATGATGATGATGGAGTTTACAGGTTCGTCGAAGGTTCAGGGGTCGAACCCCCAACCAGCTCTTGGCCGAACACTTATGAACACAGCAAGTCTTACGAACCTTGTATGGTTCGTTGAATCATCAGCCGAACCCTAGGGGTCCTCACGAGCCTGTGTTGAGCCTTCATGCTGCCCACGAACCATTCTCAGTCGAACCCTTTGCGAACCAGTTGATAACAACCGAACCATCATCAGAGTCACGAACTTTCTTGTCCACGAACCCTAGTATTGCATGATGACGAACCCTGCATGCAGATCCTCTCACGAACCCCATGCAACCGAACCTTGCTAGGACCTCATGCTTCACGAACCTGTGGCAAACTCCCATAGCATCACCGAACCCTAATGGGTTTCACGAACCATGCACATCAATACCTAGGAACCACGAACCCTTGCATGCACACAAGAGAACCGAACCTTGTTATGCTGTTGACCGAACCTTGATGTAGCCTCATGACCGACGAACCCTAGGCTAGGATCAAGAAGGTTCGCTGCCCAAGTGGCAACCCGTAACCCTCCTTGGCCCAATGCAGTTCTACGTGGCCCAATTTCGATAGTAACCGACCATTGGACTTAAGCCAAGCCCACTTGAGTCATATAGGCCCATTATGAACTTTAATTGGCCCACATTACCCATGGTATCTTAAAATGACTCATGTATCTATCGTTGGACCAACACCACTTTCAATTGGCTCGATATCATAATCAATTGGCCTTGGTTAACATAAACGGGCCATAGAACTCCATTTGAGCCTATTATCATAATTATGGGCTTAAGGTCCAATGTGAGGCCCTCGATTGTGACAATTGAGAATTGATCATAAATTAGTTAAGTTGTAACTTAACAATAATCATGAAGGTCAATTCACAATCACAAGACTTTAAAACAATTGAACATTTTATCACAAAACATGCTAATCCATGGTTAATCAATTCAAAAGCAATTATCCTTTTATGTACAAGAATTGTGCACAAAGGAACATTTCATATTGTTTCTTGAACCCATGATCAATTAAGTAATTCAAGACATAACTTTCAAGTGTTAATCAACTTCAAGAGAAAACAAGTCAATCAATGAATTAAGATCTATACAATTATAGATCCTATATCTTATGTATGATTACAATGTTATAGGAACCAATTAGAAGTCCTGTTTGCTACTTGCTATCTGTTTTAGTTCAGAGTCTACTGCAGACAGGTGAGAACTTTAGCCCCTCTTTTACTGTTTTATAACTGTTTTGGGGTGGAACACGTGATCAAAATCTCTATTCACAATCAGAGTTCATTACACAGGTTGTGTGTATTAATATAAACATTTCAGGTTCATCTTACGAATCCAAGGGGTTCATCAATTGTTTAAAGAATTGGTCCACCGTTTTAAAGGAATTATCAACTATTAAACTCTTATTACTGAAAAGGATTTATAAAGACTCTTTGAAATTGTTTTATAACAGATTTATTCAAACGTTCTTATAAAGGATAAACACTTTTAAATAAATGATTTTATAAACTCTTTTGTTACAAACTGTTATTATACAAGGTCACTATATCGTGGTAATCAAATCAAGATGTTCAATTCATGGTATTCAAATCAAGTGGTTCACATCATGATATTCAAATCAAGTGGTTCACATCATGGTATTCAAATCAAGTGGTTTATTTCATGGTATTCAAATCAAGTGGTTCACTTCATGGTATTCAAATCAAGTGGTTTATTTCATGGTATTCAAAACAAAGGATTTAATTCGTGGAATTAAATCTAGGTTTTCAATTCATGTTATCAAATAAGGCATTAACACATCCGGTTAAAGTAAGGTTCAGAAAACATGGTGTCCATTGTTGTAAACAAACTTGTAAAAGCATCAAGTATCATATTCATTAGCGTTAGTACTGGGTGATCACAACAAGGGAAAGCGGACACATTGGTTCTTATCCAGGATGGAGTTAGCTTTTAAATCTGTTTTAAAAGCTAACTGCAGGTCTGGTGTCATTTGGTTTTCAAAACTGCTATACATAATCTAACTCCAAACGTAGTTTGGGACTTGATATTATATGTTGGCTTTCGTGTGAACAGTGATTGGACTGTTTACACTCATTTTCTTACTTGATGTTAGTTTGGGTTGCAGCTCATCCGTGTGAATCTTATGTTGCTTTAACTTACCTATGTCTTATATCATATACTTATGTTTACAAATGTTTAAACCTATTGTTCTCACCAACTACGTCTGTAGTTGACAGTTACTTTTCACGTGTTTCAGGAAATCAGGTTTAAGACTTTCGCAGGGACAACTAAGGAGACCATACTAAGACTTTCACTTGTTTGAAGTCTTATTTTGTAAACTATATTTTGGGTCTATAGTTGTCTTTCTTTTGATAGATAGTTGTCTGTAACTAAACAATTGTCTTAACATTATGGAACATAGTAATCCGTTGTGGTTGTTCTTATTCAATACTTGTGCATGATTCAACTGTTCATACGTCACCGCGTCGTGGATTCCGCACGCGGCGCAGGGGTGTGACAACCTATGACCGAAAGGGGTGTTCTCATTCGCATGCATTGGCTCGACCGAATGAGACCTGATTCGGGTGACCCACATTCGGGCCTCATATCCTTTCGGATACTCTTTCGCAGGGAGTAACCTTCATTCGCATGGGGACACTCGGTCGAACCACATTTTCATTCGTTCGGGGTTGACAACCTCATTCGCATAGTGATGGTTATTCGGCTTGGGTACTCATTCGTATGATAGGTTCAATGCTCCATGCCATGAGAGGGAAGTTCTTGAGCCAACTCAAATAGTCACATGCACAACATAAAGATGACAATTAGGGTTACTACAAACGTGGTGGGGAGTGTTGGTTAAATAAAACATACAAGACCTAAAACCTTAAGTTACTACAAAGCTTATGACATGGTTATTTAATTACTAAGTAACAACTAAATTCTCTTTTATAATGTGTTAAAGAGTTAAGTTGCAATGGGTCACCCACATTAACACAATACAAATAAGGATAATTCTTACACGCGAACCACAATTGGAGTTAAAACAACTTAAATTTCTAAGTGTTATACTTAGAAACTAATTTGGGTTCAAACTTTCATAACGTATGATGGGTTATGTCAAATTAAACACGAAACATAAAGATACGATATGCTAAGTTAACCTAGTTGGTTAAATGATTGCATATACCACGACAAGTGAACGGGGATCAAAGAACAACAAGGACCATTAAGTGTTAGCCAACTTTAGGGCTAACACACACACACCATCACACAAATATCTATAACTTATAGTTATAAGTTACAAACATCGTGAAATCAATACAGGATCGTGAAAACAACACCAGGAACAACAAAGAGCACGTGCATTTCTTGTTAATACTTAGTCAACCACATCAACTACAAGGTGAGTTCATACGCCCCCTTTCTAATCTTAACTGATTTCATATCTCGGGGTAGAGAAACATGCTAATTCTTTTAATTACTTAAAATTTTTAGTACCACATATTGATTATACTATGATTTAGATAATATTGTTTGTCTTTATTATCGCTTATCATTGTATGTATGCTTGTGTGATCATAACATAACAGAGATTTCTAGGATGAAACATGATAATGTAGTTCATGAATCATCAACACAATAGAATAATAGAAGTTGTAAGATTATCTCTTATAACATCTTATTATTCTTACATGAATGAAAAATGAGATAATCACGAGGTAACATGCTGACAATGACAACAACTAACAAGAATGATATGATGATAACAAAATTTCACAATATCATTCACCACCGGAGTTAGCTAAGTGTAATAAGACAAGCTCTTATAATACTATGCTTACAACTTGGTGAAGACTATGGGATGATATGAGACAAATACTAATGAGAACAAGAATGATGATCATGTCCACATGACTTTATGACATCATTCACCACCTGAGCTAACTAGGTGTAGTAAGACTAGCTCTTACAACACGGTAGTTACAACTAGGTGAAGACTACGGGATGACAAGGATGATAATCTTGATAATGTAATTTCATGATAACAACATCATTCACACATTTACTAACATCGTGTAATAAGACAATTAAAGACTATGGGAACACATAACAACGAGAACACACAACAATTGAATACTATTAAACTGTCTGTATTATATCACAACAATCATGTGCCATGTTATTCAAGATCAATTGTAAGTCCCTTCTATAGAATCGTTTACCAGTTAATTTAGTGGGACTAAACCGACGATAACGTAGTGGTACCATAGGTTTGACAAACCGCCGGCGAGTGAGGTCGGTACGTTGATCTTAATTATCATTGGCCGGTAATGTATCATCGGTAACAAGGCGACATCAGTCAGGTTTGGTAAACGACATATGGTGATATTAATCTACAGTAACTAATTGTAGTTAATCCTTCGATTCTATTGACTAGTAGACTGAGTGTTGGACCAAAAGAACCAATGAGCCTGATCAGAAAATCCTCTAAGTCCCACAGGCACACAACAACTGAAGAAGAGCACAACAGCTGAAGACAAACGACTGTTGAAGAGAAGATCTGAAGAGTTACAAGCTCTGAAGAACAAGTCTTCAGATGTTGTTCACAACAGCTGAAGTGTTAGTTTTCAGATGTTGTAGTTAGCCTTCAGTAGTTGTAGTTTTATTTCAGTAGTTTTAATTCTTCAGTAGTTGTAAGAGGATGCTTTCAGATGTTGTAAACATTCTCAGTAGTTTAGTTATTTCAGTAGTTATCTTTTGTCTGTTAGGTGTCAACATCATGTGACATCATCAGACGTCACTGCTTCTATATAAGGGCAGTTGACATATTGTATCTTTAACGAAGTTAGTGCGAATTGAATGAATTATTACTTTTGCAGAATTCTCTTTCTATAACAACTTGTGCTTTACTGTTTTATTAGATTAACTTTGTTCTTGCTAATTTTGAGCTAATTCATCTTTGAATTCCGCTGCTATAACCTAATATTGATCAAATGAGAACATCTGATCCTACAATTGGTATCAGAGCGGGTAAATCATTGATCGATTAAACAATTGATCTCTGAAACTGCTCAATTCAGTTCTCTGGTTGATCGAATTAGCCGATTAGTAAGAATTTGTTATAGTTTGAAGATTTCTGATAACTTCTGTTGATTTGTTTTTCAATATCAATTTGTTTTGAATCAATTGGTTGAAGTTTGTGTTAATTCATTTGAATTTTGTTGATATTGATTGAATCTGAAATCATGACAACTCCAAACAATGATCCGCACAACACAGGCTCCGCAACCAAGCCTCCGATGCTGGTTCGGAGTGAGTACAACATTTGGCAACGTAGAATGCTACATCACCTGTCAATTAACAGTGCAGGATGTTGGAAATCTGTAGTGCATGGTCCGTATAAACCCATGATCACTGATCCTGAAACTAAAATCATGATTCCGAAACCATCGGATATGTATTCAGATGAGGATATCAAATTGTTTGAAATTGATGCGAAAGCTCATGGTATTCTAGCCATGGCTTTGCCGAATGAGATTTATTCAGGCTTGATGCATCATGATACTGCTCATGATCTCTGGGTTGCACTGAAAGAACAATTCGGTGGAACCGATGAGGTTTTAGCAAACACAAGAGAAATCCTCGCCCAACAGTATGAGACATTCTCTCATAGGAAGGGTGAGTCATTGACTCAACAGTTTGAGCGGTTCTCCTGTCTGATTTCTGAGTTGAAAATGGTTAAACAGGAATATACCAATAGTCAGATGAACAACAGGTTTCTTAGATCATTGCCTGAGAGATGGGACACTTATACTATTGTCCTACGCTCCAGTGCAAATCTAGAACATCTATCCCTCACCCAACTCCATGGGAAACTCTTAACATTTGAGAGAGAGGTAGAACAGAAAAGAAAGCTGTCTTCGTCTGGCAAGCTCACTGATGATTTTATTCCCGGCAATACTGCTTTGATTGGTCAAGAGTCCGAGTTTAATGGGTCTGAATGTTCTTATGATGAACATATTGATTTCTCTACTAACAATGTTGAACATGCTTTTGTGAGAGTTGATGGAAATGCAGGAAATTATGGTGATAATCTGTGTTTTGTGATGGATGATTTGAAAGGAATTCCATATGATGATCTGGAGGAAATGGATATATTAAGTCAGATGGCATTAATCAACATAAGATCTCAAAAATTCTACAAAAGAACTGGAAGAAAATTTCCCGGATTATCTGGCAAAACCAAAGTTGATTTTGACAAAGGGAAGTTGAGGTGCCACAAGTGTCACAGGCTTGGTCATTTTGCTAGAGAGTGCAAATCTACTGGACCTAGTTCCTCTGCACCCTTTGTGACCTTTCCTAGCAATAACCCACAAAACAAAGGACAACAATCTTCTGGGTCTGGTCAACAACAATTTTATCCAGCTCATTTTGTACCACAAAGTCCTATGCCTTATCCATATCCTTGCTTCTATATGCCACAATCCACTCACACTCCAGCACTAATACCCTCTCAATCACCTGCTCTTCCTGACCCCAGCAATTCTCAAACAAATCAACAGCCTCAACAACAACAACAACATCAGAGCTTCTTCACCCCTGGAGTAGCTGATTGGAGTAGTTTACCTGATGACTTATCTGATTTCAATATGCAGTTATACTCTGAAGCTGGTCCACATGGTGGAGACAATCCATTTGGGAATCTTGCTTTGATGGCTATAGATTCAACTGACACCTCAGGTCCAACTTCTTCAACATCTCAGGTATCATCTGAATCAAAAGCTAAGTTTTGTTCAGAATCATGTATTTCAGCATTTGCTTCCATTAGAGAAATAAATGTTGAATTAATCAATGAGAAGTTGGATTTAGAAAAGGTTGTGACTAAGAATAAAACTGAATTTGAGAAAGTTTTGAATGAAAAAGAGTCTGAAATTTATAAACTCAAGTGTCAATTGTCTGATGAAAAGGCTAGGGTGGAAGTCATGCTTGTAAAACACAATGATCTGAAACAAACACTTGTAGTAACCCAAATAGAGTGTGAAAAATGGGTTGAGTCTTGCAAGGGGTTTGAGATGTTATTAAACAAACAAACAGCATCAAATGTGAAGTTTGGTATTGGATACAATCATACTGCCCCTCCAGCTGATTATACACCAAAAAATCTTGACTGTGAGTCTGAAGGGGACATTGTATTCCAATCCACCAAATCTTCAGAAAAGTCTGATGCTGAAGAATACTCTGAAAGTGAGTTAAGTGCATGCAAATCTGAGTCTGAAACTGTGGATATTGAGACATATTCTTACTCTATTGGATGTACAAATGTCATTCAGGGTGAAACATGTCAGGATAGTGTTTTAATTGAGATTGATCCTGATGAAAATGTTTCAAATGAATTAAATTTAAAACTGGTTGAGTCAGATGGGCATGGCACTGGAGAGAAAGATGCACGGCTTCTGATAAGCCAGAGTGTCTCATCAGCAGTTATAGAAAAAACTGGTAATGTTACAACTGCTGATGAAAATCGTGTTGATTGACAAGTGCTGAAGAATAACTCTTCAGAGGTTGTCAACACATCAGCTGTTGTTAACATGTCTACAAAGACTGATGTTAAACAAGTACTGAAGAAGACAAATTCAGTATCTAAGTCTTCAGTACTTGTCGATACTCACAAGGAGAAACACAAGAGGGTGCCTTGTGAAATTTGTAGGTTGTTTAATCATTCCTCTGATGAATGCTGGTACAGAAAAGGTTCTAAATTCAATAAAATAAAGCATAAAAACAAGAACATACTCAAAATGAAAAATGAATTTAGTTCCAAGTTTGTACCAGAATCATCAGTAGTTTCAAAATCTGAAAAAACCTCACAAGGAAATGAATCAAGTAAATCCAAGAAAGGTAAAGGGGTTGTTCCAGATTCAAAGAAACAACACTTGAAAGATTCTTCGTCAATTAAAGAAACTAAGTTGACAAAACACAAAAATCAAAAGTCAAGTCCTGATGTGTCTGATGAAATCAAAATTTTGACTCAAAACCATAATCAACTGATGTTAATGATGCAACAACTGCTAGGAAGAGTTAATCTAGCAGAAGTATCTGTTGCTTCATTTCAAAAGAAGAAACCAAAATCAAAAGTTAAGGCTCAACTTTCTGATAAGAATGCTTCAAGTGTTGCTTCAACTGAAAATGCTACTTCTATTTCCTCATATGTTACAAGACCCAAAACCAAAATGGTTTGGGTCCAAAAGTCTAACTGAGTGTGTTGATGTATGCAGGGTCCTTTAGCATGCCAAAATAGCATCTGGTATGTTGACAGTGGAGGATCCATGCATATGACTGGGAGCAGATCTCTTCTTAATGACTATTTTATAGGAAGGAAGGGATTTGTGTCTTTTGGAAATGATGCTAAGGGTTATATTATAGGGAAAGGTTATGTGACAAATGGTGAGATAAGGTTTGATGATGTGAATCATGTGGAGAATCTCAAGTATAATCTTCTGAGTGTTAGTCAGATGTGTGATAAGGGGCACATTTCTCTTTTCACCAAGCAAGACTGCAGAATACTGTCTTCTGAAGTGTTGCCTCTGATTGGCAAAGTCTTAGATGAGTACACTCTCCTTAAGGCTAACAGAGTGGGAAAGGTTTATGCCTTTGATTTGTCAAAGAAAATCTCTGTTAAAGGTCATCCTTGTTTATTCTCTAAGGCTTCTTTCAAGGAATCAAATCTGTGGCACAGAAGATTAGGTCATGTGAATCTCAAAAACATGAATCAACTGGTGAAACATGGGTTGGTTCGAGGTCTTCCAATGAAGGATTTTAGTTGTGATGAGAATTGCACTGCTTGCTTGAAAGGGAAGCAACACAAAGTTTCTTTTCCTCCAATTGGTGATCCCAAATCCACTGGTTGTTTGCAAATGTTGCACATGGATTTGTTTGGGCCAGTGAAGGTCATGAGTATGGCAAAGAAGAAGTATTGCTTAGTAATTGTTGATGATTACTCAAGGTTTGTCTGGACCTTCTTCTTGCACTCAAAAGATGAGGTTGCCAAGTCCATTATAAACTTTGTGTTGTATGTTGAGAAGCAATATTCTCTCCCTATCAAGTGTGTAAGGAGTGATAATGGCACAGAGTTCAGAAATCATATTCTGGATGAATTTTATCTGGCTAAGGGAATCAAGCTGCAGTACAGCATTCCTAGAACTCCAGAACAAAATGGAGTAGTTGAAAGGAAAAACAGAACCTTGATTGAAGCTGCCAGAACAATGCTGGCTGATTCTGGCTTGCCATTGACTTTCTGGGCAGAAGCTGTCAATACTGCTTGTTATGTGCACAACAGGGTTTTGGTGAATCAAAGATGGTTGAAAACTCCTTATGATCTGCTTCATAATTTGACCCCTTTGATTTCCTTCTTCAGAGCTTTTGGGTGTCCTTGCTATCTCCTCAATACCAAAGATCAACTTAAAAAGTTTGACTCCAAAGTTGATGCAGGATATTTTGTTGGCTATTCTTCAACTTGCAAGGCTTACAGAGTGTTCAACTGCAGAACAAAGATGGTTGAAGAAACTCTTCATGTCAAATTCAATGAATGTCCAAAAGATTCTATTCCACAAAATCCTGTTGAGATGTTTAATCTAGACATCTTGCAACATGAATCCTATCAATCTCCAGTTGAGTCTATTGTTGTGACAGATGATGCATTTAAAGCAGTTCCACCAACAGCTTCTACAGCAACCACACAAGGAAGTCTTGATGATGAAGATGAAAGTACTCATCTGTTCAGATTTAGTGATAATCTGCCAATGTCTGCTAAATCTGATGCTCCTCCTGCTCCAGTTGTTCCTCCCAATACCAATGCTGATGAAATTCTAGAATCTTCTACATCATTTGAAATTCCTGCTGCACTGTTCCCGGGTTCTTCATCAACATCTGCAGTAACTGGACCTCTAGTAAACACTTGCACTGATCTTATTCCATATCAAGAACTGAAGGATCATCCATTATCTCATGTTCTGGGTGACATTTCTGCTGGTGTTTCAACAAGAAGTCAATTGTCAAACTTTTGTCTCTATGCTTTATTTGTCAGTCACCAAGAGCCAAAGAACTATCACACAGCACTTAGAGACAATAGCTGGGTGGAGGCTATGCAGTTGGAGTTGTTGCAGTTCAAGAAACAACAAGTCTGGGAGCTGGTTCCTTTACCCCAAGGTAAGTGTGCAATAGGCACTAAATGGGTGTTTAGGAATAAAACTGATGAAAATGGTCAAATAATTAAGAACAAGGCCAGACTGGTTGTACAGGGGTTCTCTCAGGAAGAAGGTATTGATTATGATGAAACTTTTGCCCCTGTAGCCAGATTAGAAGCAATTAGGTTGTTTTTAGCATATGCTGCCTTACACAAATTAAAAGTTTTTAAATGGATGTCAAAAGTGCTTTCTTATATGGTAAAATAAAAGAAGAAGTGTATGTGTGCCAACCACCAGGCTTTGAGGACACTAAACATCCTGATTGGGTGTATAAGCTTGATAAAGCTCTTTATGGGCTGAAACAAGCACCTAGAGCCTGGTATGACACTCTATCCAATTTTCTTCTTCAAAATAATTTCACTAGAGGCTCCATTGATAAAACTTTGTTCATAAAGAAAGTAGGACAGCATAAGCTACGTGTTCAAATTTATGTTGATGACATAATTTTTGCTTCATCTGATCCAAAGTTGTGTGCTGATTTTACTGAGTTAATGACCAAGAATTTTGAAATGAGTGCCATGGGGGAATTACAATTTTTCTTGGGTCTTCAAATCAAACAGACTCCTGATGGAATTTTCATTCATCAATCCAAATACACAAAAGAGCTGTTAAAGAAATTTGATTTGCAAAACTGTAGACAATGTTCTAACCCCATGAGCAGCACCACACAACTTGATGCAGATTTGAAAGGTAAATCAGTTGATGAAACACTTTATAGATGTATGATTGGTTCCTTGATGTATCTCCCAGCATCTAGGCCAGACATTATGTTTGCTACATGTGTTTGTGCTAGATTTCAGGCTGCACCTAAAGAATCTCATTTGATTGCTGTTAAAAGAATTTTCAGATACTTGCAGGGCACTCAATCACTGGGAATTTGGTATTCCACTGGGCATTCCTGCAAGCTTGTTGCTTTCTCTGATAGTGACTATGCAGGATGCAAACTTACCAGAAAATCAACTTCTGGTGGTTGTCAGTTTCTAGGAAACTGTTTGGTTTCTTGGCAAAGTAAGAAACAAACATCTGTGGCTACCTCCACAGCTGAAGCCGAGTACATTGCTGCTGCAAGCTGTACTTCACAAATTCTCTGGCTTCAGACTCAACTTTTGGATTATGGCATCAAAGAGTCTAAGACACCATTGTTAATGGATAGTGCCTCAGCTCTTTGTATTGTCAAGAATCCAGTTCAGCACTCTAGGACCAAACACATTGAAATCAGACATCATTTTATAAGGGATTGTTTTGAAAAGGGTCTGATTGATCCAAAGTTTGTTCCTAGTGCTGATGAACTTGCAGATATCTTTACTAAGCCTTTAGACACTTCAACCTTTCAAAATTTAGTTCTAAGGCTTGGTATGCTGCAACTTGAATAATTTGGCTTTCACACTAATAAAATTTCATTTCCCAGTTTAAAAGTTTCAAAAATACAAAAATATTTATTTCTTCTCACCTTGCAACTTCTGATATTTTTAGTAAATACTGATAAGTATCAGAAGTACTGATTCAAGGAAACATCTGACCTTTACCAATATTATCAGTTAAAAGTACTGATGGGTTTTGGTTGACAAAGTACTGAAGGTCAAAAATATTTCACAAAGTCTGATGAACAACTTTTGTTCACAAGTTCTGATGACAAATTTTTCACAAAATCTGATGAGAAAATCTGATGATTCACAACGTCTGATGATCAATTAATGAAAACAGCTGATGAACAAAAATTGTCAACAACACCTGATGAGTAACTTTACTCTTCAGCTGTTTCAACCACTGCTGTTTTCTCTTTATAACATCTGAAGAACAACTTCCAATATCTATTTAATCCAAATCCTCTTCAGTTGTTTCATTACCGCTTCATCAGAACTTTCAATTTTTTTCAAAAACCTATCTTCCCTCTCAAGTCTCTGCTTCCATGGCGACCATGAACCTTAAACCTCGTCATAACTCAGTCGCATATCTCACCAAATCATCCTTCAGGTCCAAGTTTGATGAAGTTGTTGATCTCATGAATGCATCTCAATTTCAAACCGCGTTTCTTCTCAATCCAACAATTCATGTTGAATCTATTCATCAATTCTGGATGAATGTCGAGCTCATTAACGTCGGCACGGGTGTTATC
Organism: Mikania micrantha; assembly: GCA_009363875.1. Taxonomy (NCBI): domain Eukaryota; kingdom Viridiplantae; phylum Streptophyta; class Magnoliopsida; order Asterales; family Asteraceae; genus Mikania; species Mikania micrantha. The sequence goes on along the minus strand of CM018685.1, from coordinate 32,066,324 downwards.
TCCCTTCGCTCAACAGTAAATGGACACAATGTGCACATCAGTCCAGCCGAACTGAGGGAGGTTCTTCAACTTGATGATGCAAACTTAGTCACTCAATTCCCAAAGAACCTAACTGACCTCTGTTTCACAAGTCATGAATACCAGGGTGACTTGAGTGACTCAACTCTGTACAAGAAGAATTTCAATGATCCTGAGCGTCTTATCTTTCACATGATCAACATCTGTCTAGCTCCAAAATCATCCTCTTGGGACCAGATGTCATCAAGGTGGCAGCAGGTATTATTCTCTGTCCTAGAATCCCAAAAACTAAATTTTTCGCAAATTTTATTCTCAGAATTAACTGAACATGCTGCTAAACCTGTTTCTTCTAGATGGCTTCTTTACCCACGTTTTATCATGGCCATCATAGAAAAACAGTTAAAGCAAAATGGCCTTGTTGGTCAGGGGATCTCTGCTCCAGCAGTTTTACTGGAGGTATATTCCTGACACAACACTAACCTTACACTCAAAGAGGCTGCCCGAAAGCTAAAACCCAGGCATAGGGAACCCACAGTCTCCACTTCCAAATCAAAATCCAAAGTCCCCACCAAACCACATTCCAAAAGGCCCAAAAAGGCTGCTCAGGGAAATGAGTCCCCTGAGTCTGCCCATGCCTCACCAAGGCATGACATGGTCACTGGAAGTAGTCAGCCAGTGGTCCATCAGACTCCACCAGCCGAAACCGCCCAGGCTTCCTCTCAACAGGAACTTGGTGCAACCATGGAAGGGGTAGACACACTTCTAGAGCCTCTTTCATTTGAAAAGGATTCTATTGAACAACACCATTCTCCCCGGGTGCAATCTGCTTCACAGCCTTTTACTACTGAAGCCACCCAACAAAGCCCAACTTTTGTAATTGAACAAATCCTGGATCAGCTAAACACTCCTATCCCCACCCAGACACCTATTACCACTGGGATTAGCTCCAACATTGAGGGGGAGGATCAAAGTGTTTCTGATAACCCACATGATTCTGACTACCATATCAGATCTCCTAGTGTGGACAGAGAGATTCTGACATCTGACAGGGCTGCTACTTCATCACCTCCATCATTTGGAGTGATTGATAGTAGTATCATATCTAAGACCCTGCCAGAGGCAACAACTGATGAAGGGTTTATCCCTGAGGTTGGAAGTCCCCAGTACCAAGACAAAGGGGCACCTGAACATGTTGAGCCACACTCAACTCAGGTACATCCTGATACTATCAGGAGGTCAGATGATTTAGCCACGGCTAATGATGACCAACGGACCCTAACTGATGTTCTACATCAAAACAAATTCCTTGAGGCTGAGGTCTGCAGACTCAATGAGCTGCTCACCAAAATGTCCAAGGATAAAAGTCCATCTGCCCTTTCTAACCCACAGATGGCACCTTCAACTTCTGGAGGTCCCCAAAACACTTCATCCTCCACACAAAAACAACAACAGCCACCTGCCTCTGCTTCAGGCACAAATCCTTTGGGCTCAAACCCCCCAGAAGCATTTGTTGCTGCTTTCATTTCTGCTCTTCCTCTCATCACTCCCATCCTCCAAACCCTTATTTCTCAATCTCTTGACAAGCTACTTCCCTCACAAACACAAATCCAAACAATGATAGATGGTGCAGTTCAAACAATTCTTTCTAACCTTAAACCTCCTACACCAACTGCAGCCAAAAAGGGGGAGTCTAGTTCTGTCATAGAGACAAAAAGGAAAGATTCTGGTGATGTACAGGAAGTGGGTATACAAGTTGAAGCTATAGACTTTGAAAAGCCCGCCTCTCCTCTGAAATTTACCTACAAAAGGCAGAAGAAATCTTCCAAGGCTGATGTGGTTGAAAAAGTTGTAGAGAAAGAGATTGCAAGTGAAAAAGCTGAAAAGATTATAGTTGAAAAGGCTGCTGATGTGATAGAGCCTGAAATGTCTGAGCTTCAGAAGCTAGTACAACAGGTTGATCAAGTCCATTTTCAAGCCATGGATGAAATCATAAGCCAACTTTTCAAGGAGGATGCTGAACCTGAAGATCTGAATAAGAAGATCAGGGAATTGGAAATAAATCACATAGACAACATTTGGAAGCAATATGACAAGGAAGAAAGTGAGAGACTTCATGTCATGGCTAGGTTTGTAGCCAAATTCTTAGGGAGATCAGTTGCTGAGATCAGGGCTTAGGATAGGAATAATCTTATCAAAGTTACAACAAAGATCTGCAGCTCTGAGACTCCTAACAAAGAACTGATAGTTGAAGCAATGGATGTGGTGGGCCAGAAGAAAAAGAAGGAGCTGCTTAAAAAGTCTCAACAGGAACTCACTTCTAGCATGCTTAATTTTCATAAACCTGCTCCAAAATCAGCCACTTCCATCCCAAAATCAAAACCTGTCAAAACAATTGATGCAACTCTCAAGAAGAGGAGAAAGCTGATGATTCAGGAGGAAGATGATGAAGATAGGCAACCACTGTCAACTGTTCTAAAACTGAAAAAGCCTGAGTCTTCCATTGTCCCTGTAATGACTCCTGAATCTCAGATGCAAGCTGTAAAAGTGATGATAGAAGAAGAGGAAAGTCAGAGACTATATGATGACAAAATTCTGAGATTGGTAGACAAAGACTACCCTCAGACTTCCTCGCTAACAGCTATGAGGAAGGAAGCACAAAGGTTATTTGCACTAAGGCATACCTTCCAGTACAGGAAAGAAGTAATCCGGGTATGGCCTGACCCAAGGGTACAGCACAGGATACACAAAAGAAACATTCCACAAGCCTACAGAGGAAGAATCAAAAAGGTGATAAGTGCTGACATTATGGCTGGGTTTGTGATGGACCCTTGGGAAATAATTGAAGATTTTAAGAAGGTTTACAATACTAAACTGCCAGTTTCCAAGCTATTGGAAAACAAAATGATCAAGAAGGGGCTGGTATACAATAGAATGGAAGGGTTAAAGAAGAATGAGCTACAATTGTTCCTGGAAGGAAAACATCCAGATGAATTTGTATACAGAGAAATCACAAGGATTGAACTGCACAATGGGTCTACAAGCAGGTACCTTTCTGAATACTATGGACCTGAGTTCTTCTTTGAAGGTGAGCCAGAGCTACTAAACATTGAAGATCAAGTAGTCCTTCTGGAAGCCTATGTCAGAGAATCTTTTAGACTCGTGCATGGGCAGTAGCTTCAATGAGAGAGGCAACAACTCTTAGTCCATTCCCCAATTGGAGTTCTCTCTCATCCTTCAACTGTTAGATCTTCTGAAGCTGCTGTCATCCAGGCCTACACTTAATTGGTCATCTTAGAAGCTGATCTCTAAGGAAAAAGACACATCTTTCTGCCTGGAAAATCAACAATAAGTGGGACAACTAATAATTAGAGGTTTTGGCTGCATTGGTTCAGGGGGAGTTTGTTGGACCAAAAGAACCAATGAGCCTGATCAGAAAATCCTCTAAGTCCCACGGGCACACAACAACTGAAGAAGAGCACAACAGCTGAAGACAAACGACTGTTGAAGAGAAGATCTGAAGAGTTACAAGCTCTGAAGAACAAGTCTTCAGATGTTGTTCACAACAGCTGAAGTGTTAGTTTTCAGATGTTGTAGTTAGCCTTCAGTAGTTGTAGTTTTATTTCAGTAGTTTTAATTCTTCAGTAGTTGTAAGAGGATGCTTTCAGATGTTGTAAACATTCTCAGTAGTTTAGTTATTTCAGTAGTTATCTTTTGTCTGTTAGGTGTCAACATCATGTGACATCATCAGACGTCACTGCTTCTATATAAGGGCAGTTGACATATTGTATCTTTAACGAAGTTAGTGCGAATTGAATGAATTATTACTTTTGCAGAATTCTCTTTCTATAACAACTTGTGCTTTACTGTTTTATTAGATTAACTTTGTTCTTGCTAATTTTGAGCTAATTCATCTTTGAATTCCGCTGCTATAACCTAATATTGATCAAATGAGAACATCTGATCCTACCCTGAGGAATTGACTTTCTTTCATGTCACATTACTGGTAAAAGTTTCGTTGAAGGATGTGAGAACACAAATGTGATAGAGGTAAATCGGATGCATTGTGATCTGATTACGTGGGGATCACCATGGATTCCTTTTAGGCTCTATGCATTCCAAGATGAGAACAATATCAATAGGATAACTCTCACTACTATTATTAGAAGTGAATTATAGTTAACCACACAATGAGAGAATAATAAAAAGGATAAGATGAAATAAATCTACTTTCCTTAAAACATTGAGGGTTCATCAACACTTCAGTTTTGATAACTTGAAATCCCTCATATTCTATTATTCTACATATAACACAGGGTGATGAACACAAACATATGGGTGAATATCAGACGGGTTAAACACATGTGAGATGGAAATGGGTATCCATAGTTGTATTGCAAGTGGTGTTAAATTCTGTTAAGTTATTTGGTGGGATGCCAGTTGAGGCTTGTTCCCGTACGTATGCCCTATATATAAACATAACTGATAGGGTGAAATACTACTTGTAAATATAGCTATGGAGAGGCCATTGTGTGAGACAGATGAATCAAACATTAACAGGACTTGTGTATGATATTGTGAATGTGTATGATAACAAATCAATGTTTTCAATTACTAAACTTATGAACTCACCAACCTAGTGTTGACTTTGTTTAAATGCATGTTTTCTCAGGTGACGAACAGGTTTAGTCACCAGCATTCAGGGATTAAGCTAGTGGAATTTTAGAAGACCTAGCTTCATTTTGTGATGTGCATATTTTGAATGACAAAACCATGAATCACCTTTTGTAAATCTTGTGCAGATACAAGATAGAAACTCATTGATTCTTTTTGATAGAATTACTTAGTTAAATTATGAACATAACAATGTAATTTAACTTTGTAATTCTGTATCAATGACATGTTAGCATTTCTCATTTATATATCATGTGCTGTGTAAACAATCTGATCACTTTGATTATCAAACGATATCACGCCCGATGGGAAAGTCGATCCAGCCCGCCGGCTCAGGGTGTGACATTGACCGTGAGTATAAAGTCCTTTTCCTGGTTAAATAGCTCCTACTAGGTTCAACAGTTTAATGTTAAATTTATATTGAATTAACTTTATCTTATTTTAAAATTGTAACATCCTAGGCAATCCCACATCGGCTGTGAATAGGAGAGATTCCTGTCTCGTAAGTAACGATCCGCCTCTTACATCACCAACGCGTTTTCGGCTTAGCTGGCTGTGAATCACATGAAAACTCCACAGTTAAGCATGCTCGAGTTGCAGAATTCCAGGGATGGGTGACCTCCCTGGGAAGTTTTCACCCGGGCAGCCGAATGCAAAACCGTGAGCTCCGAGTGGGCAAAGCGGACAATATTGGTGGCTGACGGGGCCGGATGTTACAAAATGGTATCAGAGACACTCCTGTTTTACACGGGATGATGGGGCAAACCTCATCGAGGATGATGAGTCCTTAAGCGGGGGGGGGGGGGGGGTGTATGTAACATCCTAGGCAATCCCACATCGGCCGTGAATAGGAGAGATTCCTGTCTCATAAGTAACGATCTGCCTCTTACATCACCAACGCGTTTTCGGCTTAGCTGGCTGTGAAACACATGAAAACTCCACAGTTAAGCGTGCTCGAGCTGCAGCAATCCAGGGATGGGTGACCTCCCTGGGAAGTTTTCACCCGGGCAGCCGAATGCAAAACCGTGAGCTCCGAGTGGGCAAAGCGGACAATATTGGTGGTTGACGGGGCCAGATGTTACAAAAATGATTCAGATATACTGAGGGAACACCCCCATACCGTCGTGGTCCGGCCGCTCATCTCTGAGAGTGTTACGCTAATCCAACCGACTGGTTGACAGGGTTTACCAACACAGTAGCCTTCTAACATTTTAAAATATGATTTCGTCTTATCAATAAAATTTTGCCATTATAACAGGTACAAATAATTATTATTATCAAATATACTATATATAATAAAACTACTACCATCATGGCTCCGATACCATTTGCCATGTATCGAAGAGCATGAAGATTTAAACATGAATTCTTTAGAAATTAGTATTTCTCAAATTGAAAATAATTTATTAAATTTAAATATACCAAAACAAGATGTTATATATATATATATATGTATATGTATATATAGTGTTAGGATCAAATACAAATTGATAGTTTTGTAAAAATTGTTAAAATAAAGGGTTATTATTAACAAGAAACTTGTAAATATTGTAATTACACTTTTTATTGATAATAACACTTTGCTTTTTACACTTTTTTTTTACCAAACTAACACTTTGACAAATAACCTCACCCTATATATATATATATATACATAGGAGCCGGATCAAATACATGTTAAACTTAACGTACTAAACGTAAGAAGCCACAAAAAATATGACACGTGTAATTCTAAAATATGTACCAGAGGGTTATTTTTGTAATTGACACACAACGTATTTTAAGAAATGATTACCTCAATTACAGTATCGCACGACAAACGTGGAATCAGTTACTTTTTAAAAATTTTCATACGAATTCAGGAATTCACTATAAATTTTGCTGCAATTTTAAATTGAGAAAAAAAGTTAGAGAAACGTTTGTTGTTAAACGTTAAATGGACGTTGATAGAGATCGCGAGGTACGTTGTTTGATCTAAACATGTTTTTTTTTGATATTTTAGCAGATGATTTTTGTAATTAGGAGTATCATGATGATAGATGAATCAAGAACGACAGAATTTTTTTTTTGTATTAATATATAAAATTAGTTCGTGTCATTATGCGTATTTGAAGTTTTAGATCTATTTTTTATGTTATTGATCATATCTTATATCTGATATAGATGGTACATAATATATAGTTTTTGATTTACAGAGTATGAACGTAATTAATATTGATTTTTAAATGTGTATTGAATTTTATTTGTTACCGATCGTCAATTGTACACTATATAAGTGGTACGTTATTATTAGTTTATTATTATGATTAAGAACATAATTAATATATACGTGATGGATTTTTTTAAGTTATTGATGACTTTTTTATTTATGTTTCAATCGGTATGTGTGTGGTACGTGATTAAGTAAATGCAGCATGTATAATGTCACACCTCAACCTATGGCTGAATACATTGGGGCGTAATTGTGATTATTCATAACTCATGGTGCTACTTCAATAGTTAATAATCAAATTTATATTTAACATAACATCCATTCAAACATTCAAAATAATCCAAACAAACAAACAAAAATCGAACAATACAATTCCAAACAAACCTAAATAAATAACATTGTCTTTTTATTAAACTAGGTCCAAGAAGCCTAAATCTGTCTTCATCCAAGCAAACTAACTTGTTACACATATAAAATAGAGTTTTGATCAACTATTTGCATAGTTGGTGAGAGTCTCATACAATTTGATATATGTATGTTTGAAATAAAATGCAATAATAGTCTAATAAGAATTGATCTAAATATATATATGTTCCACAATGTTTGTTAATATGATTTTGGCAATTTCACCTTTGCTAATATAATGAAAAGTCATTAAAGAAAGGTTACTAGTGATACTCATAGTTTTTGACAATTTCACCTTTAATATTAAACAATGACATAATTCATGTTAATTAAAGGCTACTAGTACTAATGTACTATATATGATAATCCAATAATAATAACATATTGATATACAAACAAAGAGGTAACACATAACATTTGTTGGACCAAAAGAACCAATGAGCCTGATCTAGAAAAACCTTTAAGTCTCACATACACATAACAACTGAAGAAGAACACATCAGCTGAAAGCCATGTTGAAGAATTACAAGACCTGAAGTTATTCACAACAGCTGAAGTGTTAGTCTTCAGATGTTGTGATGTTTGTTTTGTCTTCAGTAGTTTACTTTCAATAGTTGTAAAAGTCTGATGAATAGTTTACTCATCAGATGTTGTAGTTTGCTTTCAGTAGTTTAGTTATTCAGACTTTGTAATAGGATGTCTTCAGTCTTTGTGAACATCCTCAGTAGTTTTGTTTATTTCAGTCGTTGTCTTTTGTCTGTTAGATGTCAACATCATGTGACATCATCAGATGTCACTGTTTCTATATAAGGACAGTTGACATATTGTAATTGTTAACGAAGTTAGCTCATTGAATGATTTTATTCCTTTTGCAGAATTCTCTTTCTATAACAACTTGCTCGTTACTGTTTTATTAGATTCAAAGTGTTCTTGCTAATTCTATGCTAATTCATCTCTAAATTCTGCTGCTATAATCTAATATTGATCAAATGAGAACAACTGATCCTACAATTGGTATCAGAGCAGGTTAATCATTGATCGATTAAACAATTGATCTCTGAAACTGCTCAATTTAGTTCTCTGTTTGATCGAATTAGCTGATTAGTAAGAACTTATTATAGTTTGAAGTTTTCTGATAACTTCTGTTGATTTGTTTTTCAATATCAATTTGTTTGAATCAATTGGTTGAAGCTTGTGCTTAATTCATTTGAATTTAGTTGATATTGATTGAATCTGAGATCATGACAATTCCAAACAATGATCCGCACAACACAGGCTCCGCAACCAAGCCTCCGATGCTGGTTCGGAGTGAGTATAACATTTGGCAACGTAGAATGCTACATCACCTGTCAATTAACAGTGCAGGATGTTGGAAATCTGTAGTGCATGGTCCGTATAAACCCATGATCACTGATCCTGAAACTAAAATCATGATTCCGAAACCATCGGATATGTATTCAGATGAGGATATAAAATTGTTTGAAATTGATGCGAAAGCTCATGGTATTCTGGCCATGGCTTTGCCGAATGAGATATATTCAGGCTTGATGCATCATGACACTGCTCATGATCTCTGGGTTGCATTGATAGAACAATTCGGTGGAACCGATGAGGTTTTAGCAAATACTAGAGAAATCCTTGCTCAACAGTATGAGACTTTTTCTCATAGAAAGGGTGAGTCATTGACTCAACAGTTTGAGCGGTCTTCCTGTCTGATTTCTGAATTGAAAATGGTTAAGCAGGAGTATACAAATAGTCAGATGAACAACAGATTCCTCAGATCACTGCCTGAGAGATGGGACACTTATACTATTGTCTTACGCTCTAATGCAAATCTAGAGAATCTATCTCTCACCCAACTCCATGGGAAACTCTTAACTTTTGAGAGAGAGGTAGAACAGAAGAGAAAACTGTCTTCATCTGGCAAACTCACTGATGATTTCATTCCTGGCAATACTGCATTGATAGGTCAAGAGTCAGAATATACTGGGTCTGAGTGTTCTTATGATGAACATATTGACTTCTCTACCAATAGTGCTGAACATGCTTTTGTGGGAGTTGACGGTAATGCAGGTACATATGGTGATAATCTGTGTTTTGTGATGAATGATTTGAAGGGAATTCCAGATGATGATCTGGAGGAAATGGATATATTAAGTCAGATGGCCTTAATAAACATTAGATCTCAAAAATTTTACAAAAGAACTGGAAGAAAATTTCCCGGATTAACTGGCAAAACCAAGGTTGGTTTTGACAAAGGGAAGTTGAGATGCCACAAGTGTCACAGGCTTGGTCATTTTGCTAGAGAGTGCAAATCCAGTGGACCTAGTTCCTCTGCACCCTTTGTGACCTTTCCTAGCAATAACACACCAAACAAAGGACAACAATCTTCTGGATCTGGTCAACAACAATTTTATCCAGCTCATTTTGTACCACAAAGTCCTATGCCTTATCCATATCCTTGCTTCTATATGCCACAACCCACTCACACTCCAACAATAATCCCTCCACAATCACCTGCTCTTCCTGAACCTAGCAAATCTCAAACCAATCAACAGCCTCAACAACAACATCAGAGTTTCTTCACCCCTGGAGTAGCTGATTGGAGTAGTTTACCTGATGACTTATCTGATTTCAATATGCAGCTGTACTCTGAAGCTGGTCCACATGGTGGAGACAATCCATTCGGGAATCTTGCTTTGATGGCTATAGATTCAACTGACACCTCATGTTCAACTTCTTCAACATCACAGGTATCATCTGAATCAAAAGCTAAGTTGTGTTCAGAATCGTGTATGTTAGCATTTGCTTCTATCAGAGAAATAAATGTTGAATTAATCAATGAGAAATTTGAGCTAGAAAAGGCTGTGGCTAAAAACAAAAATGAATTTGAGAAAGTTTTAAATGAAAAAGAGTCTGAAATTTATAAGCTCAAATGTTTGTTATCTGATGAAAAGGCTAGAGTGGAAGTAATGCTTATGAAACATAATGATCTGAAGCAAACACTTGCAGCAACCCAAGTAAATTGTGAAAAATGGGTTGAGTCCTGTAAGGGGTTTGAGATGTTGTTAAACAAACAATCAGCATCCAATGTTAAGTTTGGGATTGGATACAATCACACTGCCCCCCCAGCTGATTATACACCAAAAAGTTATGAATGTGAGTCTGAAGGGGACAGTGTATATCAATCCACCAAATCTTCAGAAATGTCTGATTCTGTAGATATATCTGAAGGAGAGTCAAGTGCTTGCAAATCTGAGTCTGAAACTGTGGATATTGAAACATATTCTTACTCTATTGGATGTACAAATGTCATTCAGGGTGACACATGTCAGGATAGTGTTTTAATTGAGATTGACCCTGATGAAAAAGCTTCAAATGAATTAAATTTAAACTTGATTGAGTCAGATGGGGATGGGACTGGAGAGAAAGATGCACGGCTTCTGATAAGCCAGAGTGTCTCATCAGCAGTTGTAGAAAAGCTGGTAATGGTACAACTGATGATGAGAAATGTGTTGATAGACAAGTGCTGAAGAATAACTCTTCAGAGGTTGTCAACACATCAGCAGTTGTTAAACAGTCTACAAATACTGAAGTTCCAAATGTTCTGAAGAACAAAAATTCAGTATCTAAGTCTTCAGTACTTGTAGATACTCACAAGGAGAAGCACAAGAGAGTGCCTTGTGAAATTTGTAGGTTGTTTAATCATTCTTCTGATGAATGCTGGTACAGAAGAGGCTCTAAATTCAATAAACTTAAGAATAAAAACAAGAACATAATCAAAATGAAAAATGAATTTAGTTCCAAATTTGTACCAGAATCATCAGTAGATTCAAAATCTGGAAAACCCTCACAGGGAAATGATTCAAGTAAATCCAAGAAAAGTAAAGGGGTTTTTCTAGATTCACAGAAACAGCACTTGAAAGAATATTCATCACCCAAAGTAGCTAAGGTGATAAAACACAAAAATCAAAAGTCAGGTACTGATGTTTCTGATGACATCAGAATCTTGACTCACAACCATAATCAACTGATTATTATGATGCAACAATTGCTAGGAAGAGTCAATCTAGCAGAGGCATCTGTTGCTTCATTTCAGAAGAAGAAATCAAGATCAAAAGTCAAGGTTAACTCTTCTGAAAAGAATGGTTCAAGTGTTGCTTCAAATGACAATGTTAATTTTGTTTCTTCATGTGATAACAGACCCAAAACCAAACTGGTTTGGGTCCAAAAGTCTAACTGAGTGTGTTCATGTATGCAGGGTCCTTCAGCATGCCAAAATAGCATCTGGTATGTTGACAGTGGAGGATCCATGCATATGACTGGGAGCAGATCTCTTCTTAATGACTATTTTACAGGAAGGAAGGGATTTGTTTCATTTGGAAATGATGCTAAGGGTTACATTATAGGAAAAGGATATGTGTCAAATGGTGAGATAAGGTTTGATGATGTGAATCATGTAGAGAATCTTAAGTATAATCTCCTGAGTGTTAGTCAGATGTGTGATAAGGGTCACATTTCTCTTTTCACCAAGCAAGACTGTAGGATACTGTCTTCTGAAGTGTTGCCTCTGATTGGCAAAGTTTTGGATGAATATACTCTTCTTAAAGCTAACAGGGTGGGAAAGGTTTATGCCTTTGATTTGTCAAAGAAAATTTCTGTTAAAGGTCATCCATGTTTATTTTCAAAGGCCTCTCTCAAGGAATCTAATCTGTGGCACAGAAGGTTGGGTCATGTAAATCTCAAAAACATGAATCAACTGGTGAAACATGGTTTGGTTCGAGGTCTTCCAATGAAGGATTTTAGTTGTGCTGAGAATTTCACTGCTTGCTTGAAAGGAAAGCAACACAAGGTATCTTTTCCTCTAATAGGCGATCCCAAATCAACTGCTTGTTTGCAAATGTTGCATATGCATTTGTTTGGGCCAGTGAAGGTCATGAGTATGGCAAAGAAGAAGTATTGCTTAGTAATTGTTGATGATTACTCCAGGTTTGTCTGGACCTTCTTCTTGCACTCAAAAGATGAGGTTGCTAAGTCTATTATAAACTTTGTGTTGTATGTTGAGAAACAATATTCTCTTCCTGTCAAGTGTGTAAGGAGTGATAATGGCACAGAGTTCAGAAATCATATTCTGGATGAATTTTATCTGGGAAAGGGAATCAAGAGGCAGTACAGCATCCCTAGAACTCCTGAACAAAATGGAGTAGTTGAAAGGAAAAATAGAACCTTGATTGAAGCTGCCAGAACAATGCTGGCTAATTCCGGCTTGCCATCGACTTTCTGGGCAGAAGCTGTCAATACAGCTTGTTATGTGCAAAACAAAGTTTTGGTGAATCAAAGATGGTTGAAAACTCCTTATGAAATGCTTCATACTTTGACCCCTTTGATTTCCTTCTTCAGAGCTTTTGGGTGTCCTTGTTATATCCTCAATACCAAAGATCAACTTAAAAAGTTTGACTCCAAAGTTGATGCAGGATATTTTGTTGGCTATTCTTCCACTTGCAAGGCTTATAGAGTGTTTAACTGCAGAACCAAGATGGTTGAAGAAACTCTTCATATCAAATTCAATGAATTTCCAAAAGATTCTATTCCACAAAATCCTATTGAGATGTTTGATCTAGATATTTTGCAACATGAATCTTCTCAATCTCCAGTTGAGTCTATTGTTGTGGCAGATGATGCATTTATAGCAGTTCCATCAACAGTTTCTACAGAAAACACACAAGGAAGTCTTGATGATGAAGATGAAAGTACTCATCTGTTCAGATTTAGTGATAATCTGCCAATTTCTGCTAAATCTGATGCTCCTCCTGCTCCAGTTGTTCCTCCCAATACCAATGCTGATGAAATTATAAAATCTTCTACATCATTTGAAATTCCTGCTGAACTGTTCCCTGGATCTTTATCAACATTTGCAGCAACTGGACCTCCAGCAAACACTTGCACTGATCTTATTCCATATCAAGAACTGAATGATCATCCATTATCTCAAGTTCTGGGTGACATTTCTGCTGGTGTTTCAACAAGAAGCCAATTGTCAAATTTTTGTCTCTATGCCTTATTTGTCAGTCAGCAAGAGCCAAAGAACTATCACACAGCACTTAGAAACAATGGCTGGGTGGAGGCTATGCAGTTGGAGCTATTGCAGTTCAAGAAACAACAAGTCTGGGAGCTGGTTCCTTTACCTCAAGATAAGTGTGCAATAGGCACTAAATGGGTGTTTAGGAATAAAACTGATGAAAATGGTCAAATAATTAAGAACAAGGCCAGACTGGTTGTACAGGGGTTCTCTCAGGAAGAAGGTATTGATTATGATGAAACTTTTGCCCCTGTAGCCAGACTGGAAGCAATTAGATTGTTTTTAGCATATGCTACCTTACACAAACTAAAAGTTTTTCAAATGGATGTCAAAAGTGCTTTCTTATATGGTAAAATAAAAGAGGAAGTGTATGTGTGTCAACCACAAGGTTTTGAGGACAATAAACATCCTGATTGGGTGTACAAGCTTGATAAAGCTCTTTATGGGCTGAAACAAGCACCTAGAGCCTGGTATGACACTTTATCCACTTTTCTCCTTCAAAATAATTTCACTAGAGGCTCCATTGATAAAACTTTGTTCATAAAGAAAGTAGGACAACATAAGCTCCTTGTTCAAATTTATGTTGATGACATAATTTTTGCTTCATCTGATCCAAAGTTGTGTGCTGATTTTACTGAGTTAATGACAAAGAATTTTGAAATGAGTGCCATGGGGGAATTACAGTTTTTCTTGGGTCTTCAAATCAAACAAAGTCCTGATGGCATTTTCATTCACCAGTCCAAATATACAAAAGAGTTGTTAAAGAAATTTGATCTGCAAAACTGTAAAAATTGTTCTAACCCCATGAGCAGCACCACACAACTTGATGCAGATTTGAAAGGTAAATCAGTTGATGAAACACTTTATAGATGTATGATTGGTTCCTTGATGTATCTCACAGCATCTAGACCAGACATCATGTTTGCTACATGTGTTTGTGCTAGATTTCAGGCTGCACCTAAAGAATCTCATTTGATTGCTGTTAAAAGGATTTTTAGATATTTGCAAGGCACTCAATCATTGGGAATTTGGTATTCCACTGGGCATTCCTGCAAGCTGGTTGCTTTCTCTGATAGTGACTATGCAGGAGGCAAACTTACCAGAAAATCAACTTCTGGTGGTTGTCAGTTTCTAGGAAACTGTTTGGTTTCTTGGCAGAGTAAGAAACAAACATCTGTGGCTACATCCACAGCTGAAGCCGAGAACATTGCTGCTGCCAGCTGCACTTCACAAATTCTCTGGCTTCAGACTCAACTTTTGGATTATGGCATCAAAGAGTCTAAAACACCATTGTTAATGGATAGTGCCTCAGCTCTTTGTATTGTAAAGAATCCAGTTCAGCACTCTAGGACCAAACATATTGAAATCAGACATCATTTTATAAGGGATTGTTTTAAAAAAGGTCTGATTGATCCAAAGTTTGTTCCTAGTGCTGATGAACTTGCAGATATCTTTACTAAGCCTTTAGGGACTTCAGCTTTTCAAAATTTAGTTCTAAGGCTTGGTATGCTGCAACTTGAATAAATTGGTTTTCACAATAATAAAATTCCATCCACCAGATAAAAATTTTCAAAAATACAAAAATTTTCCCCTTTGTCAAAACACAAAATTTTGTATCACCTTGCAACTCCTGATATTTTCAGTAAGTACTGATAAGTATCAGAAGTACTGATTCAAGGAAAGATCTGACCTTTACCAATATTATCAGTTAAATGTACTGATGGGTTTTGGGTGACAAAGTATTGAAGGTCAAAAATATTTCACAAATACTGATGAACAACTTTTGTCACAAGTTCTGATGACTAATTTTTCACAAAATCTGATGAGAAAATCTGATGTTTCACAAAGTCTGATGAGGAACTGATGAAAACAGCTGATGAACAACCAATGTCGACAACACCTGATGAGTAAACGTACTCTTCAGATGTTTCAACCACTGCTGTTTTCTCTCTGTAACATCTGAAGAACAAAATTCCATTATTTCAGTATTCTATTTAAACCAAACCCTCTTCAGTTGTTTCATTACCACTTCATCAGAACTTTCAATCTTTTTCAAAAACCTATCTTCCCTCTCAAGTCTCTGCTTCCATGGCGACAATGAACCTTAAACCTCGTCACAACTCCGTTGCATATCTCACAAAATCATCTTTCCGGTCAAAATTTGATGAAGCAGTTGATCTGATGAATGCATCCCAATTCCAAAAAGCTTTTCTTATCAATCCTACAATCTATGTTGAATCACTTCATCAATTCTGGACAAATGTTGAGCTTATCAATGTCCGCACCGGTGTAATCTCCCTCTGCTCTACAGTGAATGGACACAATGTGCATGTCAGCCCAGCCGAACTGCGGGATGTTCTCAATCTAGATGATGCTAACTTGGTCACTCAATTTCCAAAGAACCTCACTGATCTCTGTTTTACAAGTCACGAATACCAGGGTGACTTGAGTGACTCCACTCTTTACAAGAAACACTTCAATGATCCTGAACGTCTCATTTTCCACATGATCAACATTTGTCTAGCTCCAAAATCATCTTCATGGGACCAGATGTCCTCAAGGTGGCAGCAGGTACTTTACTCAATTCTGGAATCCCAAAAACTTAATTTTTCACAAATTTTATATTCAGAATTAACTGAACATGCTGCTAAACCTGTTTCCACAAGATGGCTTCTTTATCCCTGTTTTATAATGGCCATCATTGAAAAACAATTAAAACAAGCAGGCCTTGTTGGTCAGGGAATCTCTGCTCCAGCAGTACTGCTAGAGGTATATTCCAGACACAACACAAACCTCACACTCAAAGAGGCTGCCCGAAGGCTAAAACCCAAGCATAGGGAACCCACAGTCTCCACATTCAAATCCAAATCCAAAGTCCCCACCAAGTCACATCCCAAAAAGCCCAAAAAGGCTGCTCAGGGAAATGAGTCCCCTGAGTCTGCCCATGCCTCACCAAGGCATGACATGGCCACTGGCAGTAGTCAGCCAGTGGTACATCAGACTCCACCAGCCGAAACCGCCCAAGATTCCTCTCATCAGGAACTTGGTGCAACTCTTGAAGGGGTAGACACTCATCTAGAGCCTCTTTCATTTGAAAAGGTTTCTATTGAACAGCACCATTCTCCCCGGGTGCACTCTGCCTCAAAGCCTACCACTATTGAAACCACTCAACAAAGCCCCACATTTGTTATTGAACAAATCCTGGATCAGATTAACACTCCAATCCCTACCCAGAAACCTATTACCACTGGGATTAACTCCAACATTGAGGGGGAGGATCAATGTGTTTCTGATAACCCACAGGATTTTGACTACAATATCAGATCTCCTAGTGTGGACAGAGAGATTCTGAATTCTGCCAGGGCTGCTACTTCATCACCTCCATCATTTGGAGTGATTGATAGTAGTAACATCTCTAAGACCCTGCCAGAGGCAACAACTGATGAAGGGTTTATCCCTGAGGTTGGATGTCCCCAGTACCAAGAACAAGGGGCACCTGAAAATGTTGAGCCACGCTCAACTCAGGTTAATCCTGATACTTTCAGGAGGTCAGATTATTTAGCCAAGGCTAATGATGACCACAGGACCTTATCTGATGTTCTAAAACAGAACATGCTTCTTGAGGCTGAGGTCTGCAGACTCAATGAGCTGCTCACCAAGATGTCCAAGGACAAAAGTCCATCTGCCCTTCCAAACCCACAGATGGCACCTTCAAGTCTTGAAGGTTCCCAAAACACTTCCTCCACTACTCCACAACAAGATAAACCTCCAGCCTCTGCTTCAGGCACTAATCCTTTGGGTTCAAGCCCCCAGAGGCATTAGTTGCTGCTTTTATCACTGCCCTACCTCTCATCACTCCTTTGTTAAAGAATATAATTACCCAAGCTCTTGATGAGAGGCTTCCATCCCACACTCAACTTCAGAAAATGATTGATGATGCAGTTGATGCAAAACTTTCTAGCTTTCAAACTCCTTCTTCCCCTGCAGCCTAAAAGGGGGAGTTAGTAAAAGATTCAGCAGCTGAGAGAAAAAGATCAAGAAATGAGGAGGAGGAAGATGCTTCTGAAAAGTCTCCAGTTATACAAGTCACTTATAAGAGACAGAAGAAGACAAAGACTATTGATGTTGCTATTAATGTTGAGAAGGAGGATGCAACAACTGAACCTGAAATGCAATCTGAAGATCAAGAGATTGAAACAGAGGATGATCAGGCAAAGGATGATCAAGATCATATGATTGGGGTGGAGAAGGCTGGTAATGATCAAGAACTTGAAGTATCTGAGGTACAAAAAGAACAAGTCAATCCTTCTACCCATTCAACTCAACTTATTGCTGATGATGCACCTCCCAAGAAAAGGATAATGTTAAGAGTTCAAGAAGAAGAAGAAGATACTGATGAAGAAGACAGGCTTCCAATTTCTACTGTGCTGCAAACAAAAGTCCATAAGCCTGAGTCTTCAAAAGCTGGTTCAGAACAAATGGCTCAGAAAAGGATAGTCAAGTTGCCAGATAATTATGTACCAGAAAAGGGGTTGGTTTTTGGTCAACATCTCAAGATAACTCCAGAATCTCAGAGACTAGATATAAAGATTAAACTTGAAGAAGAAGAGAGTCAGAAGAAACATGATAAAAATATTCTAAGGTTAGTTGATAGAGAGTACCCTCAGACATCAACAATCATAGCAATGAAGAAAGAAGCACAAAGGTTGTATGCTCTGAGGTTTACCTATCAATATCGAAAAGAACAAATCAGGATGTGGCCTGATCCAAGGGTGATAGACAGAATTCACAGAAGAGATGTTCCAGCTGCATATGCAAGAAAAATGAAAAAGGTAATCAGTGCTAATATAATGTTGGGATCTGTGCTTGATCCTTGGGAAATAATAGGAGATTTTAAAAGTTTTTACAACTCTGGATTGAAAGCTCCTAAGTTTTTAGAGAATAAAATGATCAAGAAAGGTTTAGTGTACAGAAAATTGGAAGGAGTGAAACAGAATGAGTTATCACTATTCTTAGAAGGAAAGCATCCAGATGAATTTGTATACAGAGAAATCACAAGGGTGGAACTCTATGATGGGACAACGGCCAGGTACTTATCTGAGTATTATGGGCCTGAGTCATTCTTTGAAGGAGAACCAGAAAGGCTTACACCTGAAGAGAAAATTATTCTGTTGGAAGCATATGTCAGGGAGTCTTTTAGACTCATTTATGATCAGTAGCTTCAATGAGAGGGGTAAATGCTCATAGTCCATTTCCCCAATGGAGTTCCCTCTCATCCTTTGCCATTCAGATTTTCGGAAGCTGCTGATTGCCAGGCCTGTACTTAGTTGGTCATTTTGAAGCTGATCTCAAAGAAAAAGACAAGATCTTTCAGCCTGGGAAACCAAAATAAGTGAGACAGTTGATAATTAAAGGTTTTGGCTGCATTGGTTCTGTTGGACCAAAAGAACCAATGAGCCTGATCAGAAAAACCTTTAAGTCTCACATACACATAACAACTGAAGAAGAACACATCAGCTGAAAGCCATGTTGAAGAATTACAAGACCTGAAGTTATTCACAACAGCTGAAGTGTTAGTCTTCAGATGTTGTGATGTTTGTTTTGTCTTCAGTAGTTTACTTTCAATAGTTGTAAAAGCCTGATGAATAGTTTACTCATCAGATGTTGTAGTTTGCTTTCAGTAGTTTAGTTATTCAGACTTTGTAATAGGATGTCTTCAGTCTTTGTGAACATCCTCAGTAGTTTTGTTTATTTCAGTCGTTGTCTTTTGTCTGTTAGATGTCAACATCATGTGACATCATCAGATGTCACTGTTTCTATATAAGGACATTTGACATATTGTAATTGTTAACGAAGTTAGCTCATTGAATGATTTTATTCCTTTTGCAGAATTCTCTTTCTATAACAACTTGCTCGTTACTGTTTTATTAGATTCAAAGTGTTCTTGCTAATTCTATGCTAATTCATCTCTGAATTCCGCTGCTATAATCTAATATTGATCAAATGAGAACAACTGATCCTACAACATTCAAATCTAAATCTAACTTCAACTATAGAATTGCATCATTGTATTTGTTTATGACTCTAGAATAACATGTTTGATATGACATATGCGACATTCCAAAAATTTACAAAAAGGTAAAAAAAAGGAAGAATAAGAAAAACTCACATGTTCTTGAATTAGAATTCCCAAGAGTGATTGATTTTGTATATGAATGAATGAATCAAGAATAAACCTAAGTATAGAGAAATTTATAACTTAGATCCTTCTATCTTAATGTATATGTGAACCATTGTCTTTGTAGATAAAAGATTAGAATATATAAAAAGAACGTATGATGTCTTTTTAAAAATATTGTAAGACTTTCGTTATAAATATTAAAGTTAAAAAATATATAAGAATGATAGTCAAATGTTTATACTTAGTTTTACATTAAAAAAATCAACATTTTGAATATGTGTAACAATTTATAAGTGTTTCAAATATGTAAATTTTAAAAGAAATAAAATAATTTTATAAATATTTATGAATATTTAACAAAATATAAAAATCTTAAAAAGATTTTTATATTTTTAGAGAATTTTATTGATATGATCTTGTTTTTCTTGTACATATTCTCAGATTCATTATCTTGTTAAAACCGTATGAACCCAAGAATTCGATTTTATCGCTGTGTTGATTTTAGGTTGTTAAAACCATAGTGCTAATGATCCCCATGTAAAACCAAGTAGGGTGAGCCTATTACTTACTTGGTTTGATTTCGAGTTGAAGGATTTCGAATAAAACTCAGTCCGTAATGCTCGAAGGCTTCGATTGAGAGATTGAGAACGATTCAGAAGATGTTCTTGGTGTCTTTAGTTTCAGAATCACGTCGCCTAGCCTCCTGTAGAATGAATTTAGTTTTGGTGTTGGTTTGAGTCGAATTCAAGTTTTATTTTGCATGTATTCATTCGGTTGTGATTTAAACCTGTCACACCCCTAGCCGGCGGCTGGATCGACTTTCCCGTCGGGCGGAAAATTCTCGGGGCGCGATATCGTTTGATAATCGAAATGATCAGATTGTTTGCATAGCACATGATATATAAATGAGAAATGCTAACATGACAATGAAACAGAATTACAAAGTTAAATTACATTGTTTCTTCATAATTTAACTAAGTAAATATAATCAAAAGAATCAATAAGTTTATATCTTGTAACTGTACAAGATTCACAAAAGATGATTCATTGTTTGTCAATCCAAAATATGCACGACACAAAATGTAGCTAGGTCTTCTAAAAGTCCACTAGCTATATCCCTGAATGTTTGATGACTAAACCTGTTCGTCACCTGAGAAAACATTCATTTAAACAAAGTCAACACTAGGTTGGTGAGTTCATAAGTTTGATAATTGAAAACCTTGAATTGTTCACATACACAATCACAATATCATTAGTGTTACTTGTAAGTTGTTACATGTTCACCCAATGACCTCTCCATAGTTATATTTACAAGTGGTATCTCAGCCAATTAACTATGCTTATATATAGGGCATATGTAGGGGAACAAGCCCCAGCCACCGTCCCACCACATAGCTGATAGAATTCCACACAACTTGCAATACAACTATAGAGTTCCATTTTCCTTTCACCTGTTCATCCCGTTTGATATTCATCCGTTGTATCATATGTAGAATAATATATCGAGAAGGGTTTAGTTATCAAACCAATGTATTTATACACCCTCATTGTATTAAGGAAATTAGATTAATTTAATCTGCTCCTTGTTATTATTCTATTACTAGTGGGGTTAACTGTTAATCACTGTTAATAATAAAAGTGTTAGTTAACCATTTGATATTTGTTCTCAACTTGAAGTGCATAGAGCCTAAAAGGAATCCATTGCAATCCTCACGTAATCAGATTACAATGCATCCGATTTACCTCTACCACTTTGTATTACCGTAGTCCTCATCGAAACGGTTACTAGTAATATGACATGAGAGAAAATAAATTCCTCAGTCTACTAGTCAACATAAATCAATGGATTAATTACCATTATAACTGCAGATTAATATCACCATGTGTCATTTACTAGACCCTGACTGTTCGTCGCCCTGTCACGGGTCATACGTTACCGGCCAATGATGAATACGATCAACATACTAGCCCTACAAGCTAGAGGTTTGTCAAACCTATGGTACCACTATGCTATCGTCGGTTTAGTCACATCAAACTAACTGGTCAGCGATTTGTGAATGGACTTACAATGATCAAACTTGAATACATGGCACATGATTGAAATGATATAATGCAGACAGTTCAATAGTAATCAATTGTATTGTGTTCACCAATGTTGTTTGTTCTCAATGTTGTGTGTTTCTCGTTGTTGTTAACAAAGTTAAATAAGATCTTGTCTTATTATACGATGTTAATTGTTGTGTGAATGATGTTGTTATCATGAAGTTACATTATCATGATTATCATTCTTTGTTGTTCCATATAGTCACCCTGTTGTCACTAAGATGTGGTAAGAACTAGTCTTACTACACTTAGTCGACTCAGGTGGTGGATGATACTTGTTTCATATTATCTTGTAGTTTGCACCGAGTTATAAGCAGAGTGTTATAAGAACTTGTCTTATTACACTTAGTTAACTCTGGTGTTGAATGATATTATGAGGATATATTATCTTCATATCATTCATGTGTGTTGTTGTTGTCATCATGTTCACCTGTGATAATCTCAGTGTTTGTTCTTGTAAGAATAATTAAGTGTTGTAAGATATAATCTTACAACTATGTTATTCTATTGTGTTGATGAGTTATGAAGTTATATTATCATATTCATCTTAGTTGTTCCTGTCATATCATGATCATACAAGCATGCACACAATGATAAACGATAATAAGTCAAGCAATATTATCTAAATCAAAGTATAAGCAATATGTTAAACTAAAACTTTTAACTAAATAAAAGTTAAGCATGTTTCTCAGCCCCGAGAGTTTAAAATCAGTTAAGATTAGAAAAGGGGCGTATGAACTCACCTTGCTGTTGATGTGGTTGACTAGGTATAAACAAGAATGCACGCGCTCGTTGTTGTACTTATTGTTGTTTTTCACGATCCTGTATTGATTTCACGTCGTTTGTAACTTGTAAATATATGTTATAGAGATTCGTGTACGTGTATGTGTTAGCCCTAAGTAGGCTAATAGTAGTGAGTCGCGGTCCTTGTTCGGCCCTTGTTCATTGGTCATCAATTTTTTACTACGCTTAAATATCTTAGGTTAAGCTTAATACGTATTGTTATAGATTTTTATGTCTCACTTTCCTTAACTCCTTCTTGAAATTCCAAAACCTATCTTTACATGTTTGTTACTTGTATTGATGGAAAACTTTACAAAGTCAACCTAAAATTCACTTAGGTTTATAGTTTAAAGTCTTTGCAAGTTTTGTTTAACCAATTAGTTACCACCTTTGTAGTAAATCATCCAAAAATCCCATGTATAATTATCCTTAGCCTTTGTTTTTAAAAAACATGTTAATTACTCTTGTCATTTGGGCCAATCAAGCAATCTTGGGCCGTATCCAATAATTCTGGCCCTAAACAGTCCCATGGGCCCAACAGATGGGCCTAAGCCGTTTGGGTGTATCTTGGGCCGAATGATATGTAAGTGGGCCGATCGAGATTTGGCATAAGCCGAACCAACTGATATTTGGCTGGATAGACGGGTTGCTTAACCAAATAAAGGGAAGCATAACTCTTTTCCAGCAAACCTCGTGGTCCCATGGGTTGGAGGTTCGGCTCTCCTAGGATTTGGCTAGGTGGTTTGTGTGTCCAAGGTTCGGTCAGCCTCTAGATTCGGCCATGTCCCTAGGTTCACAGCTCATGCACTGGTTCAGCATCATGAGGGTTCGATCAACTCTTTGCCCAGCCATGCCAAGGTTCATTGGGTGGAGTTTCGGCTGGTCTAAGGTTCGGCTATCCTTAGCCCAAGTCAACAGGTTCGGTGGTCCTGCTATGGGTTCGGCGAACCCTTTTGGTTCGTTCAGGTGGGGTTCGGCCATGGGGTAGGTTCGCGACTTGCATGTTTCCCGACAACATAGCTTCGCATGGGTGGAAGGTTCGCAGTATACTAGGGTCGTTGGTCCTAGGCTCGGCTACCCTTGGTTCGTGAGAAGGAAGGTTCAGCCAGCCTATTTCCTTTGCGACCAGCAACTGTTCACCATCATCTTCATTGAAACTAGCTGTTCCAGATCTTTTCCACCCTCCTGCTGGTTGGTTCTAACCTTCTTGATGTTCGAATGAAAGCCTAGAGTCGGGTAGGTTATGGTTTTAAATCGGTTGCATGTGTGGTCGGCCAAAGGTTGTGAAAATCCTAGTTTTTCAGATTTTCAAGCTTCTATACCTCGATTTTGGCTGGACAAATGCTCAGATCTGTTGTACTTTCTTGTAGAGGAGGTCGAGAGCTTCGTTCAGACACCAAGAATGCTTGATTTCATCCACGAATGAGCAAGTTATTATGATTTGAAGGTGAAAAGTTTAGAGAGAGAGAGAGTGTGTGAATTAAATGAAAGAAATGGGTTCATTTAGGGTATATATACCCCGTGCGTGTTCGGTTTCGTTTTGTTTGCTCGTTTCTCGTCTCCGTTGCGTTTCCGGATTGTTACGCGCATTTTACGTATTTTAAAATAAAAAGGTTTTATTTAAATATTAAAAAGGTAATTATTCCTAGTAAATGTTTAATATTTAATTTTTCTTAATTTATTTTCGTTCTAATCGATTATTTTAAACGATTCGTCAGAACACGTCACCTTCGCGCGTATTCGTTCGAATCGTCATCCGAACGAACACGACGATGGTTTTGCTTTTCTGACTTTTGTTTTCTACTTTTCAGTCATCATTTCAGAATATTAAACCACATATATGTTTGTGTGAATCGTCACTCACGCAAACACACTGTCAGTTCGTTATTCTGAAATAACACTGCAATTGTGTTTGAATTGTGTTTCCTCACTGACGGACTCAACTAAACGTCCTGTTTTCACATTGTTTTCATACTGAGTTATTGGTCATCTGATTCCTGTCATTTATGGATATCAGATCGCAACCGACATGTTCTTGTTGTTTACTTGTACACTGTTGTTTCTCTTGATTCGTTGTATTAATTGTACTTAGGTTTTCACCTAAATACATACAACTATTGTTTATCGTACGTTGTTGTACTTACAGTATTCAAGTTTTTTAAAAAAATACGTACAATTGTTCCTTGCGTTTTGAATTTTGTTATCGCAAACACTGTTCATATATTGTATTTACACACAGTAAATAATGAAAGTACACATACCGAACGGACTTGCCGGACGATTAGGTACTGGACGTCACGGTCTCCCCTTGTTAAAGTAATTTCGTCCCGAAATTTAAGCATCAATGTCGGGCTCTACTTCTCGAACAGGGGGGATACTTTGTCTTCATGTGATCCTCACGCTCCAAGGTAAATTTTGGTCCGCGCTTGGAGTTCCAACGAACCTTTACAATATGGATACGGCTTCGCTTCAGTCTCTTGACTTCATGATCCATAATCTCTACAGGTTCTTCAATGAAATGTAATTGTTTATCAACTTGTATCTCTTCCAATGGTGTGATCAATGATTCGTCCGCGAGACATCTCTTGAGGTTTGATACATGAAATACATCGTGTACTCCGTTGAGTTCATCCGAGAGTTTGAGTCTGTATGCCACAGGACCTATGCGTTGAGTTATCTCAAACGGTCCGACATACCTTGGTGCTAATTTTCCTTTAGCCCCAAAACGAACCACGCCTTTCCACGGGGACACTTTCAACATGACTCGGTCACCAACATGGAATTCCAAAGGCTTTCTCCGTTTGTCTGCGTAACTCTTTTGGCGGCTACGTGTTGCTTGTAGTCTCTGTTGTATCTGGGCTATCTTATCAGTAGTCTCCTGAATAAGTTCAAGCCCAGTGATTTTGTTATCTCCTACTTCAGTCCAACAAATTGGAGACCGACATTTTCTACCATATAGTGCTTCAAACGGAGCACATCCAATCTGCTGTGGTAGCTGTTGTTGTAGGAGAACTCAATGAGTGGTAAATGTTTATCCCAACTTCCACCGAAGTCTAGGATGCATGTTCTCAACATATCCTCCAAGGTTGGAATTGTTCGCTCGCTTTGTCCATCCGTTTGTGGATGATAAGCGGTGCTCAAGTTTACACTTGTCCCTAAGGATTGTTGCAATGACTGCCAGAACCGCGATGTGAATCGACTGTCTCGGTCTGAAATCATAGACAATGGCACTCCGTGCCTCACTACTATTTCATCAACATAAAGCCTTTCTAGTTTTTCCATCTTGTAATTTTCTCTGATTGGCGAGAAATGAGCGGACTTGGTCAATCGATCAACGATGACCCAATCGAACCGTGTCCACTGGGAGTGCGGGGTAGCTTGGTAATAAAATCCATAGCTATTTGTTCCCACTTCCATTGGGGTATCTTTGGTTGTTCCAGCAAACCTAACGGTTTCTGGTGTTCTGCTTTGACCTTGGCACATGTTAGGCATTTGCCAACATAAATAGCAACATCCTTCTTCATACCCGGCCACCAATAAAATGACCTAAGATCTTGGTACATCTTATCAGCACCAAGATGAACAGAATAATGTGTCTTGTGTGCCTCGTCAAGTATGAGTGTTCGAAGTGCATCTACTGCCGGGATCCAAACACGATCCTGATAGTAGATAACTCCATCTTGTTTTGTTTCAAAATGTTTCTCGGCTCCACAATCGAGCTCGCGTTTCAAATTGTCTCTTGGCATTGCTTCTTGTTGCGCTTGTATGATTTGATCTCTCAAACTTGTTTGCACGGTCATTCCCATTGCTCGAAGCGCAAGGGTTTGACTCTTTCCTTTCGACTCAAAGCGTCTGCTACAACATTCGCTTTGCCCGGATGGTATTTGATCACACAATCGTAATCGTTCAGGAGCTCAACCCAACGTCTCTGTCTCATTTTAAGCTCCTTCTGATCAAATATGTGTTGTAAAATCTTGTGATCTGTGAAGATAGTGCATTTGGTACCATACAGGTAGTGTCTCCAAATATTTAGAGCAAAGACAACAGCTACCAGTTCTAAATCGTGTGTTGTGTAGTTCTTCTCGTGGATCTTAAACTGTCGTGAGGCATAAGCAATGACTTTGTCTTGTTGCATTAAAACACAACCAAGTCCCTGATGAGAAGCGTCACAGTATACCACAAAGTCATCATTGCCTTCTAGGAATGTTAGAAGTGGAGCATTGCACAGTCTTTGTTTCAATGTTTGAAATGCCTCCTCTTGTTTCTGTGTCCACACGAAGGGTTCACTCTTCTGTGTGAGTTTGGTGAGAGGCAAGGCTATCTTAGAGAAATTCGAAATGAATCTCCTGTAATAACCCGCCAATCCCAAGAATGATCTGATCTCTGTCGGGGTTGTGGACACATACCAGTTCTTGATTGCTTCAATCTTGGCAGGATCCACGTGAATACCATTACTGTTAATCACATGACCCAAAAACTGAACTTCTCTTAGCCAGAATTCACACTTGGAGAATTTGGCATAGAGTCGTTCTTCTTTCAGGAGTTCCAAGACTGTCCTGAGATGTTGTTCATGTTCCTTCTCGTTTCTTGAATAAATCAGTATATCATCAATAAAGACGATAACGAACTGATCTAAGTACGGCTTACACACCCGGTTCATTAAATCCATGAACACTGCCGGTGCATTCGTCAATCCGAATGGCATCACCATGAATTGGTAGTGACCATATCGGGTACGAAAGGCCGTCTTTGGTATGTCTTCTTCTTGAATCCAGAGCTGGTGATAAACTGAACGCAGGTCTATCTTTGAAAAGTACTGAGCTCCCTATAACTGATCAAACAAGTCATCAATCCTCGGTAACGGGTACCGATTCTTGATGGTGAGGTTGTTTAGCTCTCTGTAATCGATGCACATTCTGAACGATCCATCCTTCTTCTTAACAAAAAGAACCGGAGCTCCCCACTGTGAGAAACTTGGTCGGATGAATCTCTTGTTGAGTAGCTCTTGTAATTGATTGGACAACTCCTGCATTTCTGATGGTGCAAGTCTATAAGGAGACTTAGCTACAGGAGTCTCTCCCGGAATTAAATCGATTCGAAACTGCACCGATCTCTCGGGTGGCAGTCCCGGTAAATCATCCGGAAACACGTCCGCATAGTCCTTCACAACTGGTACGTCTTGAATCTTGATTGCTTTCTTGTTTATCTCTACCACATGAGCTAAAAATGCGATACACTGTTTTCAGAGGTTCTTGCGAGCCTTCATGCACGATATTACCTTGACACTACGGCTTGCTTGATCTCCGTGAATTTGCAAGACTTGATTGTTCTCCACTGGAATACGTAATAGCTTTTCGGAACAGATGAACTCAACTCTGTTAAGAGATAGCCAATCCATTCCAATGATGACATCGAAACTGCCCAGCTCCATCGGTATCAAATCGATGGAAAAATTGTGATCGCCAAGTGTTAGTGGGCAATTCCTAAGTAGTGTGTCTACTGTTATCGGTTTGCCGTTTGCTATCTCTATAGTATAAGGGGAGTCTAAAGATTCCTCAACATGATTAAGATGGCATGCAAAGTCGGATGAGATAAAACTCTGATCCACACCAGTGTCAAATAATATGGATGCATAAAATTCAGATAAGAGAAATGTACCCGTGATCACATTCGGGTCCTGTCGAGCTGCAGCTGCTCCAATCTGAAAGGCTCTACCTCTTGCTACTGGAGCTCGTTGTTGATTCTTCTTGGGGCAATCCCGAGAAAAGTGTCCAGACTCACCACAGTTGTAGCAAGACCTGTGATCCGTAGCAGCAGCAGTAGCTGCGTTGTTGTTTCTGTTCGGAGCCCCTGTGCTCCTGCAATGGTTGGCCTAGTGACCAAACTTCCCACAGTTAGTGCATTGCCTGCACTGGGTGTTTGGTGGATGATGATACTGGCAGGTGTTACACAAAGGTGCTGTGCCAGTGTAGGGCCTCTTGATCTGCAGTGGTGGTGGTTGGTTAACCATCAGGGTCTGAGTGGTCGCAGCAAAGTTTCTGACAACCTTTTGTTTCTTCGCCGGACGTTTATTCAGCTTTCTGGAAGTTCCAACCTTAGCTGAGTCAGCTTCTTTCTTGAGTGCCCCGGAGGCAACCATTACATCTGTCAATGTTGCTAACAGTGTAACAGCCATCTCCATAGTAGTGGGATGGGCAGAAATCACATGCCCTTGGATACAAGACGGTAATCCACCAACATACCGGTCTATCATTTTCTCTAGTGTTGGCATCACATCCGGTGCCAAGGTAGCTAACTCGTGAAATCTCGTGGTGTAGGTTAGATGCCCAGCACCAATCATAACAAGGTTAAGTAACTCAGTCTCAACCTTCTTCAGTTCATTCCTTGGGCAAAACTCTGCCCTCAGCATCGCCTTGAAATCATCCCAAGGCATAGACAAAGCCTCATTCCTATCCCTGGTCTGAACTTGAGCGTTCCACCATGTCAGTGCTCGCTTGTTAAACGAACTAGCGGCATATCTCACTCGATGCTGATCAGGACATCCACTAATGTCAAGGGTTGTCTCCACTTCTCGATCCACTGGATCAATCCAACGGCACCCTCACTGCCACTAAAACTTGGTGTCTTGCATCCTACAAAATTCTTGTAGGAGTAGTCCTGATGGTGTCGGGTGTTGCCATTGCCTTCTCCCGATGAGTTGGCTATGTTGTTGCTGTTGTGGCTGTTGATTCTGTTCATCATCCCGTATCACATCCCTCAGTCGGCTGGTCAGCAGAGTGGCCAGTGCTATAGTAGCAGGATCCAACTCATGTGCAGGTGGTGGCGGAGGAGGAGGTGGAGGTGGTTGTGTAGGGGAGTCAGGTGGTGTCGATGTCGAAAAATGAGTTGCTGAATCTTGAGGCGGTGGCAGTAAAGCTGGTGGTGGTCTTCTTGGCGGCATTCTGATCATAACCGAAAGAAAATCGGTTAGTGCAGTGATCAGATGCAGAAGACACAAGCAAATATAATCCTATATTGTATGTTCACTACATGAGGGTCCCTAGGTTATAGTCTAGGCGAAACTGTTTAAGCAATATGACCTATATTTCTCTAGAACCATGGCTCTGAAACCAACCTGTCACAACCCGAGCCGGCGGGCTGGATCGACTTTCCCGTCAGGCGGAAAATTCTCGGGGCGCGATATCGTTTGATAATCGAAATGATCAGATTGTTCGCATAGCACATGATATATAAATGAGAAATGCTAACATGACAATGAAACAAAATTACAAAGTTAAATTACATTGTTTCTTCATAATTTAACTAAGTAAATCTAATCAAAAGAATCAATAAGTTTATATCTTGTAACTGTACAAGATTCACAAAAGATGTTCATTGTTTGTCAATCCAAAATATGCACGACACAAAATGTAGCTAGGTCTTCTAAAAGTCCACTAGCTATATCCCTGAATGTCTAATGACTAAACCTGTTCGTCACCTGAGAAAACATGCATTTAAACAAAGTCAACACTAGGTTGGTGAGTTCATAAGTTTGATAATTGAAAACCTTGAATTGTTCACATACACAATCACAATATCATTAGTGTTACTTGTAAGTTGTTTGATTCACCTGTTCACCCAATGACCTCTCCATAGTTATATTTACAAGTGGTATCTCATCTTATTAACTCTACTTATATATAGGGAATATGTAGGGGAACAAGCCCCAGCCACCGTCCCACCACATAGCTGATAGAATTCCACACAACTTGCAATACAACTATAAAGTTCCATTTTCCTTTCACATGTTCATCCCGTTTGATATTCATCCGTTGTATCATATGTAGAATAATATATCGAGAGGGTTTTAGTTATCAAACCAATGTATTGATACACCCTCATTGTATTAAGGAAATTAGATTAATTTAATCTGCTCCTTGTTATTATTCTATTACTAGTGGGGTTAACTGTTAATCACTGTTAATAATAAAAGTGTTAGTTAACCATTTGATATTTGTTCTCAACTTGAAGTGCATAGAGCCTAAAAGGAATCCATTGCAATCCTCACGTAATCAGATTACAATGCATACGATTTACCTCTACCACTTTGTATTACCGTAGTCCTCATCGAAACGGTTACTAGTAATATGACATGAGAGAAAATAAATTCCTCAGTATACTAGTCAACAGAAATCAATGGATTAATTACAATTATAACTGCAGATTAATATCACAATGTGTCGCTTACCAGACCCTGACTGTTCGTCGCCCTGTCACGGGTCATACGTTACCGGCCAATGATGAATACGATCAACATACTAGCCCTACAAGCTAGAGGTTTGTCAAACCTATGGTACGACTATGCTATCGTCGGTTTAGTCACCTCAAACTAACTGGTCAGCGATTTGTGAAGGGACTTACAATGATCAAACTTGAATACATGGCACACGATTGAAATGATATAATGGAGACAGTTCATTAGTAATCAATTGTATTGTGTTCACCAATGTTGTTTGTTCTCAATGTTGTATGTTTCTCGTTGTTGTTAACAAAGTTAAATAAGATCTTGTCTTATTATACGATGTTAATTGTTGTGTGAATGATGTTGTTATCATGAAGTTACATTATCATGATTATCATTCTTTGTTGTTCCATATAGTCACCCTGTTGTCACTAAGATGTGGTAAGAACTAGTCTTACTACACTTAGTCGACTCAGGTGGTGGATGATACTTGTTTCATATTATCTTGTAGTTTGCACCGAGTTATAAGCGGAGTGTTATAAGAACTTGTCTTATTACACTTAGTTAACTCTGGTGTTGAATGATATTATGAGGATATATTATCTTCATATCATTCATGTGTGTTGTTGTTGTCATCATGTTCACCTATGATAATCTCAGTGTTTGTTCTTGTTAGAATAATTAAGTGTTGTAAGATATAATCTTACAACTATGTTATTCTATTGTGTTGATGAGTTATGAAGTTATATTATCATATTCATCTTAGTTATTCCTGTCATATCATGATCATACAAGCATGCATACAATGATAAACGATAATAAGTCAAGCAATATTATCTAAATCAAAGTATAAGCAATATGTTAAACTAAAACTTTTAACTAAATAAAAGTTAAGCATGTTTCTCAGCCCGGAGAGTTTAAAATCAGTTAAGATTAGAAAAGGGGCGTATGAACTCACCTTGCTGTTGATGTGGTTGACTAGGTATAAACAAGAATGCATGCACTCGTTGTTGTACTTGTTGTTGTTTTTCACGATCCTGTATTGATTTCACGTCGTTTGTAACTTGTAAATATAAGTTATAGAGATTCGTGTACGTGTATGTGTTAGCCCTAAGTTGGCTAATAGTAGTGAGTCGCGGTCCTTGTTCGACCCTTGTTCATTGGTCATCAATTTTTTACTAACGCTTAACTATCTTAGGTTAAGATTAGTACGTATTGTTATAGATTTTTATGGCTCACTTTCCTTAACTCCTTCTTGAAATTCCAAAACCTATCTTTACATGTTTGTTACTTGTATTGATGGAAAACTTTACAAAGTCAACCTAAAATTCACTTAGGTTTATAGTTTAAAGTCTTTGCAAGTTTTGTTTAAC
Source organism: Mikania micrantha (assembly GCA_009363875.1). Classification (NCBI taxonomy): domain Eukaryota; kingdom Viridiplantae; phylum Streptophyta; class Magnoliopsida; order Asterales; family Asteraceae; genus Mikania; species Mikania micrantha. The sequence goes on along the minus strand of CM018685.1, from coordinate 32,034,278 downwards.
CAATTAGTTACCACCTTTGTAGTAAATCATCCAAAAATCCCATGTATAATTATCCTTAGCCGTTGTTTTTAAAAAAGATGTTAATTACTCTTGTCATGTGGGCCAATCAAGCAATCTTGGGCCGGATCCAATAATTCTGGGCCGAAACAGTCCCATGGGCCCAACAGATGGGCCTAAGCCGTTTGGGTGTATCTTGGGCCGAATGATATGTAAGTGGGCCGATCGAGATTTGGCATGAGCCGAACCAACTGATATTGGGCTGGATAGACGGGTTGCTTAACCAAATAAAGGGAAGCATAGCTCTTTTTTAGCGAACCTCATGGTCCCATGGGTTGGAGGTTCGGCTCTGCTAGGGTTCGGCTAGGTGGTTCGTGTGTCCATGTTCGGTCAGCCTCCAGATTTGGCCATGTCCCTAGGTTCGCAGTTCATGCGCTGGTTCAGCATCATGAGGGTTCGGTCACCTTTTTGCCCAGCCATGCCAAGGTTCGTAGGGTGGAGTTTCGGCTGGTCTAAGGTTCGGCTTTCCTTAGCCAAAGTCAACAGGTTCGGTGGTCCAGCTATGGGTTCGGCGAACCCTTTTGGCTTGTTTAGCTGGGGTTCGGCCAAGGGGTAGGTTCGCAACTTGCATGTTTCGCGACAACACAGCTTCGCATGGGTGGAAGGTTCGCAGTATACTAGGTTCGTTGGTCCTTGTAACATCAGTGCCGGAAACGTTTCCATAACAGTGATCTCTACAGTAACTTGCACAGTAACTCAGGTACAAACTACGTGAAACTATGTATATGCTATTGACACTTGATGCTTGACACTAAACTATTATGCAATTGTTCTGAAATCTGATTTAAACCTCATGGTTTAACAGTCAGAAACACATCAGACAACACTGAACTGACACACAGATGCTTGATTTAATGCTATTATGTATAAACGTATGCGAGGTTAAACAAAACAAAATCATAACGGTTGTCGTTACAGAATGCTAAACCGACGAATTGTTCGTATTGGTGACGATCTGTACAAATAAATCTGAAAGTTTAATGTTCTGAAATGATGACTGAAAAGTAGAAAACAAGAATCAGAAAGTGAAATCAACGCCGTGTTCGTTCGGGTGACGATTTGAACGAATACGCGCGAAGGTGACACGTTTTGAAGAAACGAAAACGAACTACGAAACAAACGATAATACTCTAAAACTCTTTTTAATTAATTTACAAAACACGCGCGTAGCGTGCCGGAAACGCGACGAAAACACGAACCGAGCAACAAAATCGAACCTGAACTCACTCGGGGTATAAATACTCTAAATGAGCTCAACCTACTCATTTCTCTCTTCTCCTTCTCTCTCTAAAAACCCATTTCCGGCCACACACTCTCTCTCTACAACTTGAACTTCAAATTCACATAACTCACTCAATTCTTGATGAAATTTGATGATTCTTGAGCCTAAACGACGATCTTGATCTCCTCTACATGAAAATACAACCAATCTAGAGCCAAATCCACTGAAAATCGAGGTATGGTCAAAGGAAAACCACGAAAAATAGGGTTTTCATACTCCTTTTTGTTCGACACATACACTTAACCGACTAATCCTCCTTCTACTTTGCACCCCACGCCCACAAGGATTCCTTTGCACATAACATAGTCATGGGAACCGACCTACAACTGGAAAGGCTTGATGGTGGTGGGCTGAACCGCTGCTGGTTTGATGGAGGCTGGTCTGGACGAACCTCCTAAGGACCAGCCGAACCTTGAGTTCGTGAGCCAAGTAGGGTCGAACCTGTGTTGAGCTGGGCAAGAGGCGAACCAACCTGACCAAGCCGAACCTAGCATGCCACACCATCATCACCGAACCAGTTGCAGGGGTACCGAAACGTCCAGGAACGAACCATTCATGCATGATCAGGACGAACCTAATACCTACGAACCAATTCTTGCTTGGGCCACGAACCTTCCAGATGATCTGATTCTCTAGCCGAACCCATGCTGGATCAACCTGTCATCAGCCAAACCTGTGCATGGAGCAGCGAAGCATCTAAACCAAGTGACCTTCTGGCGAACCTTTGACATTAGCCGAACCCAATTGAGATCACCGAACCACCCCGAACCAACACTTGACGAACCTTGGTGATTTGACGAACCCATGCACATCAAACTGGTGGCCGAACCTTTGGCTAAATAACCACCGAGGTTCGCTGATATTGGGACCATGCCTAAATTGATAGGAATAGACCCCTTTTGCTGCGGCCCACCAAGAACTTGTTAGCCCAACTCCTTCTTCTAACCAAGCATTTCACTTGGCCAAACCAAGTTAGCCAGCCCAAACACCGTGTGCATTAGGCCCACATTTGTTCTCGGCCCAAACACAAATGATAGCCCACACAACACAACCGGCCCAAGGCCCACCTATATTTGGCCCAAATGATTTTTGGCCCTCATGGGTTAAACTAAAACAAACACTTGAATCAATTAGTCTTAGTACAAATTGCATTGGAATTCTTAACATTTTAATACAAAGGTGGTGACAAGTGTAGACAAATTGATAAAAACCTAGAAAACTATCATTCTCTTGGAGGTCAACTCACTTAATTCATTTTGGTTACGACAAGTGAAACATGAAATCAATAACATTACGTGCTAACTTAGCTTGATTGGGTTAAGTGTTAGCCAAAGTTATAACAAGGAAACCAGGGCCGAATAGTGAAGACCAAGACCGAGACTCACGAGTGTTAGCCAAATTAGGGCTAACACATACACATGCACAAATCCGTACGACCTATACTTATGAATTACAACAACATGAAATCAATACAGGATCGTGAACATAACAACAAATACTACAACGAGCGCGTGCATTCTTGTCTATACTTAGTCAACCACTTCAAACACAAGGTGAGTTCATTTGTCCCTTTTCAAACATATTTGTTTTACCTCGGGACTAAGAAGAATGTTATACATTTTAAACAAGTATTGAAATGTTTTATAAATGCTCTTACACTTATTCATAATTCAAATACTAATGCTTATGCTTGTTACACTTGTTGTGAAAACTAGAAGCTAAGACTTGGACATAAATGCTAATGCTACATGCTTAAACTATATGCTCAATGCTAACGCTGTAAACTCTATGCTTAAACTATATGCTCAATGCTAATGGTATAAACTCTATGATTAAACTATATGCTCAATGCTAACGCTATAAACTCTATGCTTAAACTATATGCTCAATGCTAATGCTTAAACTCTATGCTTAAACTATATGATCAATGCTAATGCTATAAACTCTATGCTTAAAACTATATGCCCAATGCTAATACTACAAACTATATGCTCAAACTATATGCTAATACTAGATGCTACATGCTACACGTTATGATTATGTGCGGAATGCTAAGCTTGTATCTATGCATGAGATACGTAAATGCCAAACTATGATATTGCAAGCTGGTATCTATGCATGAGATATGTGTAAGCTAAACTATGTGAATGCAAAGCTTTTATCTATATATGAGATACGTAAATGCCAAACTATGCTAGAGCAAGGCTTGTATCTGCATATATGAGATATGTAAATGCTAAACTATGTGTGTGCACAGCTTGTGTCTATATATGAGATACGTAAATGCCAAACTATGCTAGAGCAAGGCTTGTATCTACATATATGAGATATGTAAACGCTAAACTATTCTGATGCTAAGCTAAAATCAATTCATGAGATACGTAATGGCTAAACTATGCTAGAGCAAAGCTTGCATCTAGTCGTGGGATACGTAAATGCTAAACTATGCTAGAGCAAAGCTTGTACCCATGCATGAGATTGGTGGAAGCTAAACTATGATTTGTGAAACTCTTATCCTTGTACAACAGACTTAAAAGCTAATATATGTGAATGCTATAAACTTGTAAACTTTTAACATTATGCAAAAGCTATGATGAAGACGGGATTGGGATGTAGGTAAGACGCTTAATTTTCATTAACAACAGTGTCATATGTGGATTAGTATGTCGTGGGATGGCGTCTGGGCTTGTTGTAGGCTCGACCCTTTCGTATACCCTATATATAAGCATATTGATTTGAATATTACATGTGATGTTAATGAGGTTAAGGTTTTATCGAAAGAGGATTGCTAAAACTATTTTTCAACATTAAACTATATGAACTTACCAACCATTGTGTTGACTTTGTTTTCTTACATGCTTTCTCAGGTGACGTACAGGAGTAAGCTAGGGCTCAGGATTGCATGCTAGGATGCCCAGTTAGAGGACCTAGTAGAGTTTTGGAAATCACATATTTTGGATACTAATGCTAGTCAATTTTGATATCTTGTACAGATACAAGATAGAAACATTTAATTCTTTTGATAGGTTTACTTAGTTAAATTACCAAACATTGATATTGTAATTTAACTCTGTAATCCTAGTTTAATGCTTTATTGTGCTTTAGTTATTCTCAATGTTGATGCTATGTAAACAAATTGATCATCATGATTATCACTCACGATATCGCGCCCCGAGAACTTTCCGCCCAGCGGGAAAGTTGATCCGTCCCGCTGGCTCGGGGTGTGACAGATTTGTATCAGAGCTCAAGGTTATAGAGAATAATAGGTCATTTACTCAAAACGGTTTGGTCTAGACTATAACTTAAGGACCCTCATGTAGAGAACATAGGATCTAAGTTTGCATTGTGTCTTCTGCATTCGATCACTGCACTAACCAATATCCTTTTGGTTATGATCAGAATGCCGCCCAGAAGACAACCGACTCCGCAAGCCTCCGCACCTCACTCATCGACACCTACACCACCTGATTCACCACTGCCACCTCCTCCTCCTCCACTAAATCTACCTCCTAACCCGAATGCAGCTCCAGTCCTCGATCTTGCTACTGTTGCTTTGGCAACACTTCTGAGTAGCCAACTGACAAACCAACTGAAGGATGTCATCCCAGAGATGATAAACAGGATACAAGGCCACGACAACGATTCTGGTCACACAACGGGGGAAGCTAGTGGAAACACTAGCACTACTTTAGACTGCTCCTACAAGTCATTTGTAGGATGCAAACCGCCAGGTTTTAGCGGCGTTGAAGGAGCTGTTGGGCTGATCCAATGGCTAGAAAAGATGAAGACCACCCTGGACATTAGTGGTTCTCCAGAACATCATAAAGTTCGCTATGCAGCTGAGTCTTTTAGCAAGCGATCTTTGACGTGGTGGAACTCCCAGATCAGAGCTCAAGGTAGAGATTAAGCACTAGCCATGCCTTGGGCAGATGTCAAAATCCTCTTGAGGAATGAATTCTGTCCCAAGCACGAAGTACAGAAACTGGAAGTTGAACTCTCAAACCATGTGATGAAGGGAGCTGATCACATGACTTTAACCACCCGCTATCACGAATTGGTAGCCTTGGTGCCAGAGATGGTGCCAACTCTGCTACTCTAGAGTCAGCCATCTCTCTATCAGCTAAACTCACGGACGTGATGGTGAAGTCAGGAGTTTTGAAGAACGACTCGGGTAAAGCTAAGGATGAGTCATCAAAGAAGCGCGAGCACCACCAAAAGAAGAAGCAAAAGGTTGTCAAGAACTATGCGATGGCCGCACCTCTGAGACAAGCCCCTGCGGTACCTGTTAATGCTGCACCTAAAAACTATGTTGGAGTGCATCCTCAGTGTACCCACTGCAAGTATCATCATTCTGCTACGGTGCAGTGTAGGAAGTGCAAAAACTGTGGTCGATTCGGCCACTGGGTTACGCAGTGCCGCACTCCTGCAACACAAGCTACCAACAATGCTGCTAGAGCATTACCACCACCACCAAACCCAGGCAACAACAACAACAACAGGGGATGCTATAACTGTGGAGAAGTGGGTCATTTCTCCTAAGACTGCTCAAAGAGAGCTCAACAGGGAGCCCAAGCACCTCGTGGAAGGGCTTTTGTTATCGGAGCCACTGCAGCACGCCAAGACCCTAATGTGGTCACTAGTACATTTCTTTTACATGACTCTTATGCATCTATTCTGTTTGACACTGGTGCAGACCAGAGTTTTATTTCATCTGACTTTGCACGCCAACTTAGTCTTACTGAGGAAACTTTAGACTCCCCTTGCATTATCGAAGTAGAAAATGGGAAACAAATCACCGTTAGCACTATACTTAGGAGCTGCCCACTTACACTCACCGATCACACATTCACCATCGACTTGCTACCGATGGAGTTGGGCAGTTTCGACATCATTGTTGGGATGGATTGGCTATCTCTCGATAGAGTGGAAGTCATCTGTTCTGAAAAGCTACTTCGGATTCCATTGGCGAGTGATCGTGTATTGGAAGTTCGTGGGGATCAAGCGAAGCGAAGTGTCAAAATCATATCCTGCATAAAAGCGCGTAAGTGTCTACAGAAGAAATGTATAGCTTTCTTGGCTCACTTGGTGGAGAAGGAGAAAGACAAGAAAACGATACAAGATGTGCCGATAGTAAAGGAATACCCCGAAGTGTTTCCTGAAGACCTACTCGGTTTGCCACCGGTGCGACCGGTAGAATTTCGTATTGATTTAATTCCTGGAGCAACACCTGTTGCTAAATCTCCTTACAGGTTAGCACCTTCGGAGATACAGGAATTGTCGAACCAACTACAGGAGCTACTCGACAAAGGTTTCATCCGACCGAGCTACTCACCTTGGGGAGCTCCGGTTTTGTTCGTGAAGAAGAAGGATGGATCCTTTCATATGTGCATATATTACAGGGAGTTGAACAAACTAACCATTAAGAATCGGTATCCATTACCGAGGATTGATGATTTGTTTGACCAACTGCAAGGAGCTCAATACTTTTCGAAGATTGACTTGCGGTCTGGATACCATCAGCTCAGAGTTCAAGACGAAGACATACCTAAGACGGCGTTTCGTAGCAGATACGGGCAATACGAGTTTATGGTGATGCCTTTTGGTTTGACGAATGCACCTGCGGTTTTCATGGATCTCATGAACTGAGTGTGCAAGCCGTACTTAGATCAAGTTGTCATTGTTTTTATTGACGACATATTGATCTATTCCAAAAGCAAAGCAGAGTACGAGCAACATCTTAGAATGATCTTGGAATTGTTGAAGGAAGAGAAGCTCTATGCCAAATTCTCCAAGTGTGAATTCTGGTTAAAAGAGGTTCAATTTCTGGGTCATGTAGTCAACATCGAGGGAATAGATGTTGACCCTGCCAAGATCGAGGCAATAAAGAACTGGGATACTCCGAAGACACCGACGGAGATACGTTCCTTTCTAGGATTGGCAGGCTATTATAGAAAATTCATCTCGAACTGTAACAGCCGAAAAATTTAGCAGCTTCATGATAAACGTGCGAGATTTCGGTAACTGTTGATATTCGAAGAATTGCGTTATCAAAGAAATAAACACATTTGATCGTGCTTGAAATCCAAGATGATATGTGTGACAAATCAAAATTCTCAGGTTAGAATCATAACTCGAAAATGAAGATAATGAGTGTAAGCGAAATCGTGAAACGAGGCTCCGATTTCAAGATACACTGAATCGAATATAGCAATAGATTAGAGGTCAAATATTTTGAACTCTTTAGGTCTTGACATTATAACCATTGGAAAGAGCTCGAAAAATCGTGAACGTAGGCGAAAACCGTGCGCAAAACGGAGTTCGTATGCTCCCGGAATCGCGAAACGAAGATAAGACAAAAATCTGGCCGCCATGGATCCGCGCGATACGCCCCAATTCGGCGTCCCGAGTGGGGCGATGCGCCTAAGACTAAACAGTCGGAAATTTTGCTTAAAAAGTCAATTTTCATCAAGAAGCTTCATTTTTCTTCTTATCTTCGACGGTTTTGACCTCACACACACCAAATCAGCATCTAATCCACCAAAACATCAATTTTGAAGGCTTCTCAAGGTTTAGATCTAACCAGGGAACGTTTCTGCAAATCCGGATCATCTTTTTACCCGCAGAACTCCGCCGAATAGGTAACGGTTCATCCTAACCTTCTAGATTGATTATGATTGATTAAATCTTGTTTCTGAACGTGATAATATAGTTAGGGTTGTTGATTATTGCCTAGATGATGGCTAGGATTGATTTTAAGTGAAGAACTCGAACTGTTAACGGGTAAATCCTTGTTTTGAGCCGTTGTAATGCCCGAATTGTATGGAATCATAACAATGGTTACAGTGGTTTAAACCATTTGATTATGACAAGGTAGATGATTAGTTTGATTAATCCTTGACACGTAAGGTTAAATCCAAGTGTTTCAAACTAATCACAATCAATAACAAGGATTGATAATTCCTAAGCCATTAAACAATATAGAGACTGTTTTAGCTTGATAATCAACAACATTAATGATTTGATGGTTATTAAGGCAATGTCTTTGACATTGGACGTTCAGAAAAGATTTAATCAGTATGTTAAAACGTATATAACGTATTATACGTAAACCAACGCAGGATTATACCATTAGCACCAGTTGTGAGTGATCTCGCTACCGTGAGACATCAGGTGAGTTCTAGACGCCCTGTTTTTATGTTTAATGTTTTGGGCTGGCATACATGCTTTCATGATGTTATGTGCTTAAGATGATGATAAATGAATAAAGATATGCTATGACTATGTATGCGTGTTAATGTGTTAATATGATTTGTATATGAAGATATGCTAAGTATGATGTGTTCATATTAGCAAGACATGATGATGAGAGATATGATAAAACGCTATGAGGATAATTACAGATGTTAAGCTATGATGAAATCCTAGGCTGCTAGGATGAAGGTATGATGTGGAATACGAGGAATAGGTTTTATTGTAACATGTAAGTGATGATATGATGATTAAGATGCTAGCAAGAGATGTTATGATAGGATATGTGCTTTTGCTGCTAGGGCAGAATGCTATGATGATAAGATGCTAGTATGAAAGTTCATGAATGCCAGAATGTATGATCGTAGGATATGATGATAGCATGATATATATTCATTGCTAGGATGTTATGATAGTATGATGAAAAGATACTGGCATGACATAATATGATGATTCCTAAGATGTTAGGACAACGTGATGATGTCATGATGATAAGAGACTAGCATGTAATGTTATGATGTTATGATGAATACGATGAATGATCATATGACGCTAGTGTGTCATGAATGAAGAAGGAATGATGTTCCTATACGTGTTATAGGAAGATGAATGAATGAGAGTCAACCAAGACTATAACTGGGTATGAGAGTCAACCAGGACTATAACTGGGTATGAGAGTCAACCAGGACTATAACTGGGTATGAGAGTCAACCAGGACTATAACTGGGTATGAGAGTCAACCACGACTATAACTGGGTATGAGAGTCAACCACGACTATAACTGGGTATGAGAGTCAACCACGACTATAGCTGGGTATGAGAGTCAACCACGACTATAACTGGGTATGGAGTCTTATGCCGGTATAAGCCCACTGTTAAAAACGGTGGATATGATGAGGACAACGGTCCTGATGATGTAAATTAATGTGTGTTATGAGTATGCATATGTGGTGTATGAATGATTTATGTAAAGAAGTCTTGTACCGGTATTAGTTGTCAACTTCGGTTGATAGTTAAAGAAATCTTATGCATGCATGAGTTATCAGCTGCGGGTTGATAGTTATAGAGTTTTGTGCTGCGCAAGCCTGTCTGACTTCAGGTCAGCAGTTGACGGTGAAGTTCCTTCACCGTATGATTGATGTAATGATGTCATGTATGTTATGTATATGAAATGTGCTATGTTCAGGGTGATTGAGACTGTTGACTTCGGTCAACAGTGAATGGTATGTTATGTGTTTGAGCTATGTCATGTGAAGATATGTATGTTATGAATAAGATTATGTTATGTTAGGTGATGATGTTTTATGTTCAGTATATTTTAAATTAACAAAACGTTTATGAGGTTTTACGAAAACTAGAACTCACCAGCGTAAGCTGACTTGATTTAGCATGTATGTCAGGTTAAGCTTTGGTCAGAGAAGGTATGGAGCTCAGGCATTCAGATAAAGAGAGTCCGGTGGCATTGGCAATCAATTATGTTTTAATTAAGACATTATTTCATGTTTATCAGACGATGTTCAAATTTCCGCTGCATGTTTATGAAAGTTTTTAGTTTAAGGGCTATGTGTTATGACGAGACCAACGTACGTGGGGTCGCCTGGAATCGGGGCCTCACAAGTTGGTATCAGAGCCATAGTTTGAGAGATCTTGGCGTCCCAAATGCCAAGACTTAAACTGAAAATGGGATTAAGTGATGCGGATTGCCAACCACGGATGAACGGATGCCACGAGCTGAATGTTATGTATGAATGTTGTGTATGAGTTAAGATGTAGGTGTAAGGTTAGAAAGGTGGTTAGTGTCATGCACGTTGAGGAGATGGGATGGGAAACGTTTAGAGCCTATGAGTTGGGTAAATGGTTAATAACACCTGATCAACGTCATTAACGATTTACAAAGCTTATTTCGTGCTAAGCTGATTCTGTACTGACTCCTCAATTGTTGCATTATGTAGATAGTTAGATGGCTGGACAAGAGGGTAATCCACGTAAGCAACCACAGGAACCTAAAGAACCACATATTGAGAATGAAGAACCCGTCAACGAAGATGACCACGAGCACAACGAGCAACCGGAAAGTGAAGATGAGTTTACTCTAGAGCCTATCGTGGTGAAGGCTATTTCTGACGAGGTGAACCGGATTATGGATGATAAACTGCCAGCGATAATTGCTAAGGCAATGAAGGATGCTCTGAAAGACAAGTCGGAGGAGACTAAGGAGAGCACCAAGGAAGATGAGGTTGTGATCATCGAGACTAAGAGTGGTGATGCTATGTCAGAGAAACTGAAGGGTTGTGACTACAAGGCCTTCAAAGGATGCAACCCACCGACCTTCGATGGAAAGAAGGATGCTGTGGCCACCTGCCACTGGATATCTGCTATGGAGGTTGTTATCTCCATCAGTGAATGCCGAGTCGACCAAGCTGTTAAATTTGCAGCTCACTCTTTTGTTGAGGAGGCACTTCACTGGTGGAACACTATTAAGCAGTCCAAGGCTACAGCTGATATGGAGAAGATGACTTGGGATGATCTAAAGGAACTGGTTACTAAGCAGTTTTGTCCCAAGAACGAACTGGATAAAGTTGAAAGAGAGTTTCTGGTGCTGAAAGCGGGGAGTCTAAACCACAGGCAGTACACTTCACGATTTAACGAGATGGCTAGGCTCGTTCCTCATCTAGTTTCTACTGAAGAACGTAGGGTGAAGATGTACATGGAGGGTTTGCCTCCAAAGGTCAGGATTCATGTCAAAGCGAACGCCTCAAAGACTTTTGACTCTGCTGTTGAACTCAGTGGTATTGTATGGGATGATGTGATGGATGATGAGCCACTGAAAGAGGAAACAAAGGTGAAGGAGTCCTCCGGGACTAAGAGGGGACGAACTGACCAACGAAAGATGTCAGGAAAGAAAGTGAAGAGTGAGGAGACGAACCAATGCAACAAGTGTGGGAAAACCCATTACGGGCCGTGCCGGGTGGGCACAAACTTATGTTTTAGATGCGGGAAGATGGGGCATTTCTCCAGCAATTTCCCAAGTGGCACCAGATGCTTCAACTGCAATAGGTTTGGACATCTGTCCAAAGATTGCAGACAGCTGCGAGCCGATGCTTCGGTCTCTGGAAAGAAAGATGACAAGGGGAAAGAGAAGCAGAAGGCTAAAGCCCGAGCCTTTATGATGACGAAAGACGATGCGGTCGTGGACCCGGACGTGGTCACAGGTACCTTTTCTATCAACAATATTACTGCTTTTGTATTGATTGATTTTGGTGCCAGTATGAGTTTTGTATCTTCTACTTTCTAAGATGGGTTATCTGGGAAGGTTAAGAAGATAGATCGGGTATTTGATGTAGAGACGACTATTGGTAAGATGACCAGGGTGACTGAGGCTATAGATGGTTGTTATGTTGAGATAGGAGGTCATCAGTTCCCAATACGATTGTTTCTATAACCTTGGAAGGTTTCGATGTAGTCTTGGGCATATACTGGTTAGCCAAATACGAGGCTAACATTGTATGTCGACGTAAGTTGATATGTTTATGTGCGATGGATGGGAGCTCCGTAACGATTTATGGTGATAAAGCGATGTATGCGCCGAAGATCATTTCGATGATCAAGGCTGATGTTATGATGAGGCGAGGGTGTGTAGCCTACTTGGCCTATGTGATTGAGGAACGTACGGATATGAGCACGATTGATGATGTACCCGTGGTGTGTAACTCCCTTGATGTATTCCTAGAGGAATTGCCTGGATTACCACCGGAACGGGAAATTGAGTTTCAAATCGACATAGTGCCGGGGCCGCAACCCGTTGCCAAAACACCTTACTGTTTAGCTCCCATCGAAATGAAGGAAATGATGGCCCAGCTACAAGAACTCCTTGATAAAGGTTTTATACGACCGAGTGTCTTTCCTTGGGGAGCCCCGGTGCTGTTTGTAAATAAGAATGATGGTAGCATGCGAATGTGCATCGACTACAGGGGACTGAATAAGTTGACCGTAAAGAACATATATCCTTTACCTAGAATTGATGACTTGTTCGATCAATTGCAAGGTGCGAGCTGGTTCTCTAAGATAGATCTCCTATTCGGTTGTCATCAGTTGAAAGTTCGAGAGCAGGATATTCCAAAGAGTGCTTTCGGTACACGTTATGAACACTACGAGTTTCTCGTTATGTCATTAGGGTTGACGAATGCTCCTGCAGCATTTATGTATTTGATGAATAGGGTATGTCAACCGATGTTGGACCGATCGGTGATAGTATTTATTGACGATACTTTGATTTATTCAAAGAACGCGAGAGACCATGCTTGCCACATACGTGTGGTATTGGAGATCCTGAGCAAAGAGAAACTTTATGCTAAATTCTCCAAATGCGTTTTCTGGTTAGGAGAGGTACAATTTCTGGGTCACGTGGTGAACCCTGAAGGCGTTATGGTAGATCTAGCTAAAGTTGAAACGGTTATGAAACGGAGCCCTTTGAAGTCACCTACGGAAGTACGCAGTTTTCTTGGTTTGGCCGGTTACTATCGGAGAGTTTATTAGGAGTTCTCCAAGATAGCAACACCACTGACGAAGCTCACGAAGAAAGATGTAAAGTACGAATGGGGCCCGAACCAAGAACAAGCGTTTACAGTGCTAAAAGAGAAACTTTCCCAAGCTCCTGTCTTAACACTGCCAGATGGAAATGATGATCTTGTTGTATATGATGGTGCATAACAACATAGTTTATGCTTCACGTCAGACTCTCTGGACGAACTCAAGCAGGCGCAACAGGAAGGATTGAAAGAAGAGAATGTAAGTTTTGAACGTGTCTTTGGACAAGTCAAGAACTTGGAATACGAGATGAAACGACTCTACCCACATTTGTTTGAGATGTAATAGGTTTCGAGGACGAAACCTATTGTAAGGAGGGTAGATTTGTAACAGCCGAAAAATTTAGCAGCTTAATGATAAACATGTGAGATTTCGGTAACTGTTGATGTTCGAAGAATTGCGTTATCAAAGAAATAAACACATTTGATCGTGCTTGAAATCCAAGATGATATGTGTGACAAATCAAAATTCTCAGGTTAGAATCATAACTCGAAAATGAAGATAATGAGTGTAAGCGAAATCGTGAAACGAGGCTCCGATTTCAAGATACACTGAATCGAATATAGCAATAGATTAAAGGTCCAATATTTTGAACTCTTTAGGTCTTGAGATTATAACCATTGGAAAGAGCTCGAAAAATCGTGAACGTAGGCGAAAACCGTGCGCAAAACGGAGTTCGTATGCTCCCGGAATCGCGAAACGAAGATAAGACAAAAATCTGGCCGCCATGGATCCGCGCGGTACGCCCCAATTCGGCGTCCCGAGTGGGGCGATGCGCCTAAGACTAAAAAGTCGGAAATTATGCTTAAAAAGTCAATTTTCATCAAGAAGCTTCATTTTTCTTCTTATCTTCGACGGTTTTGACCTCACACACACCAAATCAGCATCTAATCCACCAAAACATCAATTTTGAAGGCTTCTCAAGGTTTAGATCGAACTAGGGAACGTTTCTGCAAGTCCGGATCATCTTTTTACCCGCAGAACTCCGCCGAATAGGTAACGGTTCATCCTAACCTTCTAGATTGATTATGATTGATTAAATCTTGTTTCTGAACGTGATAATATAGTTAGGGTTGTTGATTATTGCCTAGATGATGGCTAGGATTGATTTTAAGTGAAGAACTCGAACTGTTAACGGGTAAATCCTTGTTTTGAGCCGTTGTAATGCCCGAATTGTATGGAATCATAACAATGGTTACAGTGGTTTAAACCATTTGATTATGACAAGGTAGATGATTAGTTTGATTAATCCTTGACACGTAAGGTTAAATCCAAGTGTTTCAAACTAATCACAATCAATAACAAGGATTGATCATTCCTAAGCCATTAAACAGTATAGAGACTGTTTTAGCTTGATAATCAACAACATTAACGATTTGATGGTTATTAAGGCAATGTCTTTGACATTGGACGTTCAGAAAAGATTTAATCAGTATGTTAAAACGTATATAACGTATTATACGTAAACCAACGCAGGATTATACCATTAGCACCAGTTGTGAGTGATCTCGCTACCGTGAGACATCAGGTGAGTTCTAGACGCCCTGTTTTTATGTTTAATGTTTTGGGCTGGCATACATGCTTTCATGATGTTATGTGCTTAAGATGATGATAAATGAATAAAGATATGCTATGACTATGTATGCGTGTTAATGTGTTAATATGATTTGTATATGAAGATATGCTAAGTATGATGTGTTCATATTAGCAAGACATGATGATGAGAGATATGATAAAACGCTATGAGGATAATTACAGATGTTAAGCTATGATGAAATCCTAGGCTGCTAGGATGAAGGTATGATGTGGAATACGAGGAATAGGTTTTATTGTAACATGTAAGTGATGATATGATGATTAAGATGCTAGCAAGAGATGTTATGATAGGATATGTGCTTTTGCTGCTAGGGCAGAATGCTATGATGATAAGATGCTAGTATGAAAGTTCATGAATGCCAGAATGTATGATCGTAGGATATGATGATAGCATGATATATATTCATTGCTAGGATGTTATGATAGTATGATGAAAAGATACTGGCATGACATAATATGATGATTCCTAAGATGTTAGGACAACGTGATGATGTCATGATGATAAGAGACTAGCATGTAATGTTATGATGTTATGATGAATACGATGAATGATCATATGACGCTAGTGTGTCATGAATGAAGAAGGAATGATGTTCCTATACGTGTTATAGGAAGATGAATGAATGAGAGTCAACCAAGACTATAACTGGGTATGAGAGTCAACCAGGCCTATAACTGGGTATGAGAGTCAACCAGGACTATAACTGGGTATGAGAGTCAACCAGGACTATAACTGGGTATGAGAGTCAACCACGACTATAACTGGGTATGAGAGTCAACCACGACTATAACTGGGTATGAGAGTCAACCACGACTATAACTGGGTATGAGAGTCAACCACGACTATAACTGGGTATGGAGTCTTATGCCGGTATAAGCCCACTGTTAAAAACGGTGGATATGATGAGGACAACGGTCCTGATGATGTAAATGAATGTGTGTTATGAGTATGCATATGTGGTGTATGAATGATTTATGTAAAGAAGTCTTGTACCGGTATGAGTTGTCAACTTCGGTTGATAGTTAAAGAAATCTTATGCATGCATGAGTTATCAGCTGCGGGTTGATAGTTATAGAGTTTTGTGCTGCGCAAGCCTGTCTGACTTCAGGTCAGCAGTTGACGGTGAAGTTCCTTCATCGTATGATTGATGTAATGATGTCATGTATGTTATGTATATGAAATGTGCTATGTTCAGGGTGATTGAGACTGTTGACTTCGGTCAACAGTGAATGGTATGTTATGTGTTTGAGCTATGTCATGTGAAGATATGTATGTTATGAATAAGATTATGTTATGTTAGGTGATGATGTTTTATGTTAAGTATATTTTAAATTAACAAAACGTTTATGAGGTTTTACGAAAACTAGAACTCACCAGCGTAAGCTGACTTGATTTAGCATGTATGTCAGGTTAAGCTTTGGTCAGAGAAGGTATGGAGCTCAGGCATTCAGATAAAGAGAGTCCGGTGGCATTGGCAATCAATTATGTTTTAATTAAGACATTATTTCATGTTTATCAGACGATGTTCAAATTTCCGCTGCATGTTTATGAAAGTTTTTAGTTTAAGGGCTATGTGTTATGACGAGACCAACGTACGTGGGGTCGCCTGGAATCGGGGCCTCACACGAACTTTTCTAAGATAGCCCTGCCACTCACAAAGCTAACACAGAAAAGCGAGCCGTTTGTTTGGGAACAGAAGCAAGAAGATGCCTTTCAGACTTTGAAGCAAAAGCTATGTGATGCTCCAATCTTATCTCTCCCAGACGATTGCGATGACTTTGTAGTGTACTGTGATGCATCCCATCAGGGACTCGGTTGTGTACTGATGCAACGGGACAAATTCATTGCGTATGCCGCGAGACAACTATAAATTCATGAGAAGAACTACACTACTCATGATCTGGAACTGGGAGCAGTGGTATTCGCATTGAAGATCTGGAGACATTACTTATATGGCACCAAGTGTACCATATTTACTGATCATAAGAGTCTGCAGCACATATTCGATCAGAAGGAACTCAACATGCGACATCGACGTTGGGTTGTAACTTCTGAATGATTACGACTGTGTGATCAAGTACCATCCGGGCAAGGCAAACGTTGTAGCTGATGCCTTGATTCGGAAGGAGCGGGTCAAACCCTTGCGCGTCAGAGCAATGGGAATGACTGCGCAGACAAGCTTACACGACAACATTATGCAGGCACAACAAGAGGCTGTTGAACGAGGAAACTTGAAGAAAGAACTAGATTGTGGAGCAGAAAAGCAACTGGAGACAAAGCCTGATGAATCATCTACTACAAGGATCGAGTATGGATTCCTGCAGTGGATGAATTGAGAAGGCTTATCTTTGATGAAGCACACAAGACCAAGTACTCTGTGCATCCCGGTACGGATAAAATGTACCAAGACTTACGGCCATTTTATTGGTGGCCGGTATGAAGAAAGACATAGCCGAGTACGTTGGTCGATGCCTTACGTGTGCCAAAGTGAAGGCGGAACACCAGAAACCGTTAGGTTTACTGGAACAGCCTGAAATTCCACTTTGGAAGTGGGAACAGATAGCTATGGATTTTGTTACCAAGCTGCCCCACACTTCTAGTGGTCATGACACTATTTGGGTTATCATTGACCGATTAACCAAATCTGCTCATTTCTTGCCAATGCGAGAAACATACATGATGGACAAACTGGCAAAACTCTACATCAACGAGATAGTGGTACGCCACGGTGTGCCATTATCTATCATCTCAGATCGTGATAGAAGATTTACATCGAGGTTCTGGCAATCATTGCAGAAATCCTTAGGTACACACTTAAATATGAGTACAGCCTACCATCCACAAACGGATGGTCAGAGCGAACATACTATACAGACCCTAGATGACATGTTGAGAACTTGTGTTCTAGACTTCGGTGGGAATGGGATTCTCATTTGCCACTGATCGAATTCTCCTACAACAACAGCTATCATAGTAGCATCGGATGTGCACCGTTCGAGGCTCTTTATGGTCGAAAATGTCGATCGCCAATCTACTGGTCTGAAGTGGGAGATAATCGAATCACCGGGCCAAAATTCATTCAAGAAACTACATAAAAAATTGCTCAGATACAACAAAGACTACAAGCAACTCGAAGTAGGCAAAAGAGCTATGCCGACAAACGGCGCAAGCCGTTGGAATTCCAGGTGGGAGATCGCGCCATGTTAAAGGTATCCCCATGGAAAGGCGTAGTCCGTTTTGCAAAGAAAGGCAAACTAGCACCTCGGTACATAGGACCGTTCGAGGTCATTGAGCGTTTTGGTCCTGTGGCGTATAGACTAAGGTTACCTGATGAACTTAGTGGTGTACATGACTTGTTTCACGTCTCAAACTTAAAGAAATGCCTTGCTGATGAATCACTCGTTCTACCAGTTGAAGAAATTCAATTGGATGAACATCTACACTTTGTCGAAGAAGCTTTAGAGATTATGGATCGCAAGGTTAAGAAACTGAGGCGAAGGCGTATTCCGATCATCAAGGTTCGTTGGAACTCAAAGCGCGGACTCGAGTTCACTTGGGAACGTGAAGATCACATGAAGCTTAAGCATCCCCAACTGTTTACAGAGGAAGCCGTAGCGAATAACGATTTTTAAATTTTGGGACGAAATTTCTCTAACAAGGGGAGACTGTAACATCAGTGCCGGAAACGTTGCCGGAACAGTGATCTCTACAGTAACTTGCACAGTAACTCAGGTACAAACTACGTGAAACTATGTATATGCTATTGACACTTGATGCTTGACACTAAACTATTATGCAATTGTTCT
Organism: Mikania micrantha; assembly: GCA_009363875.1. NCBI lineage: Eukaryota > Viridiplantae > Streptophyta > Magnoliopsida > Asterales > Asteraceae > Mikania > Mikania micrantha. The sequence continues at coordinate 32,015,701 of CM018685.1, read as the reverse complement.
GAAATCTGATTTAAACCTCATGGTTTAACAGTCAGAAATACATCAGACAACACTGAATTGACACACAAATGCTTGATTTAATGCTATTATGTATAAGCGTATGCGAGGTTAAACAAAACAAAATCATAACGGTTGTCGTTATAGAATGCTAAACCGACGAATTGTTCGTATAGGTGACGATCTGTACAAATAAATCTGAAAGTTTAATGTTCTGAAATGATGACTGAAAAGTAGAAAACAAGAATCAGAAAGTGAAATCAACGCCGTGTTCGTTCGGATGACGATTCGAACGAATACGCGCGAAGGTGACACGTTCTGACGAAACGAAAACGAACTACGAAACGAACGATAATAATGTAAGAAAATTAAACATTAAATATTTAGTTGGAATCACAATCTTTTAGAATTTTAAAAATAAAGTTATTTTAATTAAAATACATAGAGTACGTGCAATAGTGACGCGAATTAACGAAACGTTTAAAACAATCAATTACGATAAATAAATTCAAGAAAAGAGGATTTAAAAGATTTACTAGAAATAACCACCTTTAAAATAATTCAAATAAACTCTTTTTAATTAATTTACAAAACACGCGCGTAGCGTGCCGGAAACACGACGAAAACACGAACCGAGCAACAAAATCGAACCCGAACTCACTCGGGGTATAAATACCCTAAATGAGCTCAACCTACTCATTTCTCTCTTCTCCTTCTCTCTCTAAAAACCCATTTCTGGCCACACACTCTCTCTCTACAACTTGAACTTCAAATTCACATAACTCACTCAATTCTTGATGAAATTTGATGATTCTTGAGCCTAAACGACGATATTGATCTCCTCTACATGAAAGTACAACCGATCTAGAGCCAACTCCACTGAAAATAGAGGTATGGTCAAAGGAAAACCATGAAAAATAGGGTTTTCATACCCCTTTTTGTTCGACACATACACTTAACCGACTAATCCTCCTTCTACCTTGCACCCCACACCCACGAGGATTCCTTTGCGCATAACATAGTCATGGGAACCGACCTATAACTGGAAAGGCTTGATGGTGGTGGGCTGAACCGCTGCTGGTTCGATGGAGGCTGGTCTGGACGAACCTCCTAAGGACAAGCCGAACCTTGAGTTCGTGAGCCAAGTAGCGGCGAACCAGTGTTGAGCTGGGCAAGAGGCGAACCAACCTGACCTAGCCGAACCTAGCATGCCACTCCATCATCACCGAGCCAGTTGCAGGGGTACCGAACCTTCCAGGAACGAACCATGCATGCATGATCAGGATGAACCTAATACCTACGAACCATTTCTTGCTTGGGCCGCGAACCTTCCTGATGATCTGATTCTCTAGTCGAACCCATGCTAGATCAACCTGTCATCAGCCGAACCTGTGCATGGAGCAGCGAACCATCTAAACCAAGCGACCTTCTGGCGAACCTTTGACCTTAGCCGAACCCAATTGAGATCACCGAACCTCAGGACCCCGAACCTACACTTAACGAACCTTGGTGATTTGACTAACCCATGTACATCAAACTGGTGGCCGAACCTTTGGCTAAATAACCACCTAGAAAACTATCATATCATGTATAAATTAATTTTATAAATGAAATTGGAGTTTTAGGAAATTATCATTCTCTTGGAGGTCAACTCACTTAATTCATTTTGGTTAAGACAAGTGAAACATGAAATCAATAACATTACGTGCTAACTTAGCTTGATTGGGTTTAGTGTTAGCCTAAGTTATAACAAGGAAACCAGGGCCGAATAGTGAAGACCAAGACCGAGACTCACGAGTGTTAGCCAAATTAGGGCTAACACATACACGTGCACAAATCCGTACGACCTATACTTATGAATTACAACAGCATGAAATCAATACAGGATCGTGAACATAACAACAAATACTACAACGAGCGCGTGCATTCTTGTCTATACTTAGTCAACCACTTCAAACACAAGGTGAGTTCATTTGTCCCTTTTCAAACATATTTGTTTTACCTCGGGACTGAGAAGCATGTTACACATTTTAAACAAGTATTGAAATGTTTTATAAATGCTCTTACACTTATTCATAATTCAAATACTAATGCTTATGCTTGATACACTTGTTGTGAAAACTAGAAGCTAAGACTTGGACATAAATGCTAATGCTACATGCTACATGCTTAAACTATATGCTCAATGCTAACACTGTAAACTCTATGCTTAAACTATATGCTCAATGCTAATGCTATAAACTCTATGCTTAAACTATATGCTCAATGCTAACGCTATAAACTCTATGCTTAAACTATATGCTCAATGCTAATGCTTAAACTCTATGCTTAAACTATATGATCAATGCTAAGGCTATAAACTCTATGCTTAAAACTATATGCCCAATGCTAATGCTACAGACTATATGCTCAAACGATATGCTAACTCTAGATGCTACATGCTACACGTTATGATTATGTGCGGAATGCTAAGCTTGTATCTATGCATGAGATACGTAAATGCCAAACTATGCTATTGCAAGTTGGTATCTATGCATGAGATTTGTGTAAGCTAAACTATGTGAATGCAAAGCTTTTATCTATATATGAGATACGTAAATGCCAAACTATGCTAGAGCAAGGCTTGTATCTGCATATATGAGATATGTAAATGCTAAACTATGTGTGTGCACAGCTTGTGTCTATATATGAGATACGTAAATGCCAAACTATGCTAGAGCAAGGCTTGTATCTACATATATGAGATACGTAAACGCTAAACTATTCTTATGCTAAGCTAAAATCAATTCATGAGATACGTAATGGCTAAACTATGCTAGAGCAAAGCTTGCATCTAGTCGTGGGATACGTAAATGCTAAACTATGCTAGAGCAAAGCTTGTACCCATGCATGAGATTGGTGGAAGCTAAACTATGATTTGTGAAACTCTTATCCTTGTACAACAGACTTAAAAGCTAATATATGTGAATGCTATAAACTTGTAAACTTTTAACATTATGCAAAAGCTATGATGAAAACGGGATTGGGATGTAGGTAAGACGCTTAATTTTCATTAACAGCAGTGTCATATGTGGATTAGTATGTCGTGGGATGGCGTCTGGGCTTGTTGTAGGCTCGACCCTTTCGTATGCCCTATATATAAGCATATTGATTTGAATATTACATGTGATGTTAATGAGGTTAAGGTTTTATCGAAAGAGGATTGCTAAAACTATTTTTCAACATTAAACTATATGAACTTACCAACCATTGTGTTGACTTTGTTTTCTTACATGCTTTCTCAGGTGACGTACAGGAGTAAGCTAGGGCTCAGGATTGCATGCTAGGATGCCCAGTTAGAGGACCTAGTAGAGTTTTGGAAAGCACATATTTTGGATACTAATGCTAGTCAATTTTGATATCTTGTACAGATACAAGATAGAAACATTTAATTCTTTTGATAGGTTTACTTAGTTAAATTACCAAACATTGATATTGTAATTTAACTCTGTAATCCTAGTTTAATGCTTTATTGTGCTTTAGTTATTCTCAATGTTGATGCTATGTAAACAATCTGATCATCACGATTATCACTCACAATATCACGCCCCGAGAACCTTCCGCCCGGCGTGAAAGTCGATCCGTCCCGCCGGCTCGGGGTGTGACTGTCCTAGGCTCGGCCACCCTTAGTTCGTGAGAAGGAAGGTTCGGCTAGCCTATTTCCTTTGCAACCAGCAACTATTAACCATCATCTTCATCGAAACTAGCTGTTCCAGATCGTTTCCACCCTCCTGCTGGTTGGTTCTAACCTTCTTGATTTTCGAATGAAAGCCTAGAGTCGGGTAGGTTATGTTTTTAAACCGGTTGCATGTGTGGTCGGCCAAAGGTTGAGAAAACCCTAGTTTTTCAGATTTTCAAGCTTCTATACCTCGATTTTGGCTGGACAAATGCTTAGATTTGTTGTACTTTCTTGTAGAGGAGGTCGAGAGCTTCGTTTAGACACCAAGAATGGTTGATTTCATCCACGAATGAGCAAGTTATGAAGATTTGAAGGTGAAAACTTTAGAGAGAGAGAGAGAGACAAACGGGTTTGTGTGTTTAGAGAGAGAGAGAGAGTGTGAATTAAATGAAAGAAATGGGTTCATTTAGGGTATATATACCCCGTGCGTGTTTGGTTTCGTTTTGTTTGCTCGTTTCTCGTCTCCGTTGCGTTTCCGGATTGTTACGCGCATTTTACGTATTTTAAAATAAAAAGGTTTTATTTAAATATTAAAAAGGTAATTATTCCTAGTAAATGTTTAATATTTAATTTTTCTTAATTTATTTTCGTTCTAATCGATTATTTTAAACGTTTCGTCAGAACACGTCACCTTCGCGCGTATTCGTTCGAATCGTCATCTGAACGAACACGACGATGGTTTTGCTTTTTTGACTTTTGTTTTTTACTTTTCAGTCATCATTTCAGAATATTAAACCACATATATGTTTGTGTGAATCGTCACTCACGCAAACACATTGTCAGTTGGTTATTCTGAAATAACACTGCAATTGTGTTTGAATTGTGTTTCCTCACTGACGGACTCAACTAAACATCCTGTTTTCACATTTTATTCATACCGAGTTATCGGTCATCTGATTCCTGTCATTTATGGATATCAGATCGCAACCGACATGTTCTTGTTGTTTACTTGTACACTGTTGTTTCTCTTGATTCGTTGTATTAATTGTACTTAGGTTTTCACCTAAATACATACAACTATTGTTTATCGTACGTTGTTGTACTTACAATATTTAAGTTTTCACATAAATACTTACAACTGTTTCTTGCGTTTTGAATTCTATTATCGCAAACACTGTTCATATATTGTATTTACACACAGTAAATAGTGAAAGTACACATACCGTACGGACTTGCCGGACGATCAGGCACTGGACGTCACAAAACCCTTAACTGAAGTTAATTTCTAAATTAAATGGTTCGGTTTTGTTTATGAACGTGTAGGAAATGCATAGTGGTTATGAATTTAAGACTAATATTACGTTTGGACTTTATTTGAGTGCTAGAGCCGTTCGAAGGAGATGAAATCGTGGCTACCATTTGAATCAAGAAGAAACTAGTGATAGATTTCGAATTCACAGCTTTAGTCCTCTATCTTTGATAACCAATTCAACTAGATTTCCCATATTACAAGTTTTATTATTAACTCTATAAGCCCTTTATTTGTTTTGTATTATTATTTTCTATAAAACCTTATTATAAGTTTATAATAATTATAATAAATACAAGTCCTTTATGATTTATAACTTTTATCTTTGTGTTGTTTATTTTATGTAAAAACAACTTTATAAAACTTTAGTAATTACTAATTATTTATAATTCTAACTCCTAATGCTATAATTAAACTTTAACTTGTTTAAAAATAATAAAACTTTATAATTTTAATAATCCTTATAAAGTCTTAGTAACATTATTTGTTAAAACCTATTTGTGTATGATAAATTTTATAAACACTTATAAAATAAATTGAAACTAAAGTTTTTAAATATCTTAATAAAATTTATTTTGAATCAATTATAGCATTTAAGTTAATTTAAACTTATTTTATACAACTTATACATATTTGAGATAAATTTAATTTTTGAATTAATCCTCAAAATCCTATATATATATATATATATGTATATGAGTGTGTGTGTTTTTAGAATTTGAATTAAACAAAACCACTTGAACTTTCTTTTATTATGAATAAGATACCGTTACATATTATATTTAAATAAAGAACCCTAAAGATTACATAAATAAGTAGTATATGGTTTCATTAATTGGTACGTAATTAATTATTTAGATTTTGATATAAGATAAGCTTGGTACGTGATTATTTTAATGCAGGCTTTCAAATTGATCAGTTATGTGTTGGTTTAGAACGCATATCATCAACATCAAGAAAGCATTTTAATAAACCTGATGTCCCAATATCGTGCAAACCACAAGAAGGAATGGTTTTTTCTTCTGTTGAACACGCATTTGAATTTTACCAAACATATGAAATAAAAGGTGGTTTTATAGCTCACAGAGGATCTCAGATTTGTTATGACAAGGTTATAAAGATAAAATACATTGTATGTTCTAAGGAGGGACATAAACCGACAAGAGATTGTAATTCAAATGAAAATAAGAACGAGAAAGAAAAAAAATCAAAGCCTAGTCAAAGAACTGGATGTTTAGCTCACATTGTTTTAAAATCACATGATGGTGTGATGTTTAATATCAACAGATTTGTAGAAGAACACAATCACAGTCTTCTTTCACAAGATGATATCCACTTATTGCCATCATGTAGGAAGTTAACATACGAGCAGATGCAGTTGATGTGTTCAATGTCCAAGCATAATATTGGTCCCGTTAGAGGTTTTATTATAATACGTACAAAGTATAGGGGTTCAAGAAGGTTGGAGTTACATCTGTGGATTGTAAGAATTTAAAAAAACAAATAAATTTGTTTCTTGGCAAATATGATGCGTACATGGTTGTCAATATGTTATTGAAGAAGAAGGAATTTGTCCCTGATTTTTCATTTGAGTACACCAAGGACAATAAAAATCAGCTTACTAGTTTGTTTTTGGCTGATGGACAAGCTAAAAAGAATTATTGTTATTTTTGGTGATGTTGTTTCATTTGATGCAACATTCCAGACTAACAAGTAAATGAAATAAATTTCTTAATAGTATGTTATGTAACTTATAATATGTTTTGATATTATATTATGTTGCAAACATATATTTTTTCCCAGATACAAAATGGTTTTTGTTCCTTTTACGGGAATTAACAACCACTGTTGCAACATTACACTTGGAGTTGCAATATTAGGGTCATAAACAATTGCGTCTTGCAAATGGTTATTGGAATTTTTTTAAAATGATTTTGGGTTTCCCCCAAAGGTTGTGGTGATAGACGAGGATGCTGCTATCAAACAGGATATAGAAGTTGTTTGGCTTATCAGCAGGCATAGATTATGCATGTGGCATATTATGAATAAGGTTCCAGATACGTTAAAGAAATGAACTACCAAAAAATGAAGTGGTAATAGTAATAATTTTGGTAGTACGTTATTAGAGGATTTAAATATACACAGTACGTTATTTTGCGTCATAGTTTTATACACTACATTAAAATGGTATGTTATTTTGGGTTTTAATTGTACAAAGTACGTAATTATTGTAATTTGTTTGCATAATAAATTTATAGTAATATAGTATTACATGTAACAGGTTGGTAGTGTGTTATGTAACAAAGAGGAATTCAAGTCGCGTATATGCAATATAGTGTGGACTGGTTCAATAACACGAGGAGTTTGATCGTGAATGGTTGTCAATCATGGACAACTACGACCTATGTAATATTGATTGGTTTGGTTACATGTTCGAGATTAGGGATATGTGGATTCCTGCTTTTTACCGGAATGAACTGACGTCTGGTCTAATGTACACTACGTCACGGTCTGAAAGTGAGAATCACTATTTAGGACAAGTATCTAATTGTCAATTAACATTACTTGAATTCTTTTCACATTTTGATACTGCCATGGAGTCACAAAGGCATACACATCTAAAAAACGATCATGATTCAAGGAATACAACACGTGATATGTGGTCTGATTATTCTCTTGAGGAGCAAGCACATAAAATGTTTATAAGAAATATTTTCTTTGATGTTCAAGAAGAAATATATGATTCAATTCATAATTTTCTGTCAGTGTGTACATCACAATTAGAAGAATTTACCAAATTTCTAATCAAGGATATCAAGGCTCATGGATCTGGATTATTGGAGGCATATAGGCAATTTTTTTTTGTGGATCATGGATCTGTTTGAATTAGGTAGGATGGTCTGTAATTTTGATATATGACTTTTATTTTAATTTTTTGTTATTTTTTTTGTATTTGCAAGTGTCATACCTTCAAGTGGATGATGATATCAAATTTAGATGTAGTTGCAGAAGGTTTGAGCAATATGGTTTGTTATGTCGGCATTGTTTTTATGTTTTAAAATTATGTCAAGTAAAAGTGTTTCCAAAAAAATATATAACACGTCAATAGACAAAGGATGTGGTTCCCAATATATCGAACAGTTCAATTATAGCACCAGATGTTTTAAGTGGAATAGATCCTTAAGTTAATAAAGTGGTACAGTCACACCTCGGGCTCTCGACGGCCCGGGCGCTGCGACCCGAATTGGTTTCATGAATAATACAGTCTCGGTCAGAGTTTATCATTTTTTTTCCATATAATTCAGCGGAAGCGTTGTTTCATGAATTTAAAATTTTACGCAGCGAAAATCGTTATTTTGCAAACTTCATAAATAATTCACATGCATAGATGTGAAACCAAATTTCATCGTTTCCAAATGATTCATACGCATAGGTATGAAAACCACATTTCGTTATTTGTAATAACTTTTCAAAAATAACTCATCAGGATTTCATAAAATTTCATACGCATAGGTATGAACACCATCATTTCATATTATTGTAAACCAGATTTTCACAAACACATAAGTTCAAATCATTTTATAATTTCCGGTTTATACATGACTTGGAGGCATAGCTCCAGTAGCTGCATGGTCTCCCCACAAGATCCTATTCAACGCATCATAGGCCAAGAATCTCTAATCTTGCTTTTATTTTACATCTCATTATTACCTGAAAAGTTTTTTGAAAATAAAACGTCAACATAATGTTGGTAAATACAAATAACAGACTCGATATGTAAGCATAGCATGTTCGGTCCTTTAACCATAAGTAATACTGGCAATACTACACATTTAGCAGATTATTTCACTGATCAATACAACTACTGCATACACTAGTTTATAACTGTCACGGGTTAGGAACTACAGCGCAACGCGTCTTACATTTTGTTCCCCCCAGCCCACAGCTGGTCACTGGTTAGGTTGCCTGCGCAGTACGTCTTACATTTAACCTTCCAGCTCACCTGTACCAGCCACGTATGGGAATTTCACCCATATTTAGATACGATTTGCAAATCATACGTATACTAATAGCCTAAATGCTGGTCTCATAGTATCCCTTTATGCGTCAAAGTTAAACATACCATGCTCAAAATTCATTTAAAAATTTAAAATAAAAACAAGTTAAATGTATTCACTTGTATTTTTGGGTTGGCTGTGTGACAGCTTAGAACTTCATAAATTAAATTTGGGCAGCGTTTCTGCTTAATATATCCTTATAACTATCTTGAAAAATGATTCCTGACAGTTAATAGTTTATTTTTCTGCACTTAAAATAAATTACAATTTCAATCATACTAATTTTAATATAATTCGGATCTTAACCCTAACCTTATAATAAATATACAAAAGCTTAAATTTATTAGTTAATCTAAGAGATTGAAATATATACCTCAATGCATACCGATCTCTTGAAAGATAGTTTCTTACGAGCGAGCTCTATTTATCTACTCTTAGCGTATGCTTGCTAATTAATTTGAAGAGATTCAAATCAAGATTACAATATTAAAAATGAATGCTTCAATATATATGTGTAAACAACCGACTCACTTAAACAGAGCTAATACCGATTCCTGGACCTGGTGAAAGCTTTTTCCCTGCCTTTATTCAACAGTCCGAGAGGATCTTGGACAAAGGATTACCGGTTTTGCCTCCCTATCCCATCTAATAGCCTATTGGTCTTACCAGCAGCCTATCCTATGCTCTGCTTCCGAAGGGCCTAGACCGCTAATGCCGTTGAATGAACGTCCTTTCGGACATGCTGTTGAAAGATGAATCCTCTGTGCACATCAAATTCTTCCTGAAACCAGGGCATTTCTTGCTTCTGATCTTTCTTGTCTTCTCTTATCTGCGGCGTGCTTGCCCTTTTCATATGCTTATTTTATTTTGCCTCAAGATGTCATAGGAAAGTTTTATCTCCTCTATACTTGTGTATGCAAATCTTCACTCTGAATTTATTCCATCTGTGCCATCTGCACACACACTTTCATATGAATTTCTCATCTTGCACCCACTATCACACGTGCACTATTTGGATTACATCTATTTCTAATAACTATTATATATTATTGTAATTAATTTATCTTAATATATATTTTCTTCATATAACTTTTAAAATATCATGTTTTATAAAATTCTGAATATAGGGTTAGGACCTGCTTATTTTTATCTACATTTTGACCTATGTTTCCTTAAAAACAGACAAATATCAAATACAATATATTTTCTTATTATTATTATTATGATAAGTAAGGTGAATTTTTTTTACTGAATTTAACGATCCTTTAGACCTCGACTATTTCGAATAATTTTTTTTTCATCCTACCTATTTGTTTAAACGAACACTAGAAATTTTAAATGCTCATATCTACTCTTATACTCTCGAAGAATCATATTTTGTTTATTAGATGAGACCTTATAATTTAAATGACCGTTTCTATTATTTTATTTTCGAGTAATTGCATTTTAATTATAAACAAAGAGTATTTTGTTTATATCATCAAAACAGGATGTTACAGGTACGTGATATAATGTCTTCTAGTGAATACATAGTCAACAAGTTGTTGAAAGACATGGACAAGTTAACCATTTTTAGAGATACCTCAAAAGAAATAATGGAAAAGACGGATGAAGAAACAAGAGGAATACCACTAGTAAAACAGAAAGACGTTGTTGCATTTTTTGTACCTCCACAAAACGACATACCAACCGAAACTGTTCGTGTGCCATTAGGTATAAGGAACAAAGGTTCGGGATCACATAAAAGGTTCAAATCCAAACGTGAACAAGCTATTAGTAGAATGAGAAAGAGATCTAGATTTTGTCATAATTGTGGTCAATCTGATCATGACAGAAGGACATGTTCTTCATTGGGAAGACCAGGAAAAGTTTGATTAGATATGGAAGTGTTTAAAAAACATGATACATGAATCATTGTTAAAAATGTGAGGAGGGACGTTATTTTTTAAAATGTTAGTACATTTTATTATACTTTTAAATGTGCATTTTAAATGAAGTATGTGATTTTTGTTAGGCTGTCTTATGATACGTAATTTTGATTTATTAGTACGTAGTTACTTATTTAAATGTTTTATGTTTAATAAAGTATGTGATTTTGGTTATGTTAGATTATGAGACGTCATGTAAAGATTATTAGTGGGCAATTATGCATGTAATGGTTTACGTTTTATACAAAGTATGTGATTTTGGTTATGTTTATTGTATGAAAGGTCATTTTAACATTATTAGTACGTAATATCAATGTAATTGTTTATGTTTATATAAAGTATGTGATTTTTGGTACGTAATTACTTATTTATATTTTTTCTATTTATTAAATCATGTGAATTTGGCTGTGTTAGATTATGATACGTCATTTTTAACATTATTAGTGAGTAATTATTCATGTAATAGTACATGTTTTATATAAACTAAGTGATTTATTAATGAAATTGTTTATCTTTATATAAAGTACGTGATTTTTGATACGTAATTACATATTTATATGTTTTTTGTTTATTAAAGTATGTGACTTTGGTTTATGTTATGAGTATGATACGTCATTTTAACATTATTAGTGAGTAATTATTCATGTAGTGGTCTATGTTTTTATACAAAGTATGTGATTTAGTAATGTAATTGTTTATGTTTTATATAAAGTACGTAATTTTTGGTACGTAATTACCTATTTATATGTTCTATGTGTAATAAAGTAAGTGAATTTGGTTTATGTTAGAATATGATACGTCATTTTAACATTATTAGTGGGTAATTATTCATGTACTGGTATATGTTTTTATACAAAGTATGCGATTTATTAATGCAAATTGTTATGTTTATATAAAGTACGTGATTTTTGGTACGTAATTACCTATTTATATGTTTTCTGTTTCATAAAAGTAGGTGACTTTGGTTTATGTTAGAGTATGATACATCATTTTAACATTATTAGCGTGTAGGTATTAATGTACTGGTTTATGTTTTCTACAAAGTATGCGATTTGTTAATGCAAATTGTCATGCTTATATAAAGTACGTGATTTTTGGTACGTAATTACCTATTTATATGTTCTCTGTTTAATAAAGTATGTGACTTTGGTTTATGTTAGAGTATGATACATAATTATTACATAGTTAGTATGTAATTATTAACTTAATTGGTCATGTGTACAAAGTTTTATAGATTGTTAATGTTGTTTGTATACGATACTTTAAACTAATACAACGTAATAAATAATGGAAAAGAATGATTAAAATAAAAAGCATATTTTTTAATTTAATTAAACAAAGAAAGAAATAAAAACCTACAAAATCACATATAAGATGCTAGGAAATCAGTCTTTAACTTCATCGAGCAATGAAGTGTTTTTAATGATTTTGTAATTATCTACAGTTGTTGAACGTCTATTGCACCTTCATCCACCATGAACAAGACTACTAGGTCACATACGGCATTAGGAGGGAGTTTTAGCAACTGTTTACTAAGCTCATGTCTTTGTTTTGTTCATTCTTCGAGACTCTCAAAGTTTTGCTTCAACACATCCATATAAAGAGCTTCTTTGTTGTATTTCTTCATAATTTCGGAAGTTAGCCTTGATTTTGCAGATGATGATGAAGGCTTTTTTTTATGTAGATGTAGGGGTGTTTGATAACACTCGAAAGATGGCTGTATTTATAAAATTAATTACATATTAAATAAGTGTGACCGGTTCAACTACCAAAATTTGATACACAACATTTAATATTCTACAACTACCAATAAGTAATACGGACCGTCAACTTCATAATTACATATAGACACCCGTTTGCATGCATGAGTTTCAAACAACACTTTGTAAATATTTTTGCAGGTCTGCAAAATGGCATCTTCATTATCAACTACCAGTACCAGAAGTGTGAAAAAGTAATCGAGATCCTTTTGAAAGGTCAAGAGAAGGAGAAAAAAGATGACCAGACCATGTGGAACTCTCTTTGCATGCTGAATGGTCTGGATATTTCAGACATAAGAAGCAACATCTCAACTCTTAGCGACCTGCTTGATGAAACCTAGGAGGATGGCAGTGTGATTGCAAGGGAATACATGCTCAACCAGTTGAGGATCAATGAAGAAATATATGGTGACGTCAAGTTGCTTCTTGATGACACCATAAACAAGATGAAGAAGAAAAGGGAAGGGTTGGGATGATAAAAGATTTTTAGTGTTGAAGGTTTTATGTTTTTATGTTTTTGTGTATTTTTGTTTCCCTGGTACGTCTTTTTGTATGATGAACGATTTTAATGGTATATTATAAAGGTTTAATATATGATAACAGGTTTATTTATTTATTTATTTTTAATTTAGCAAGTAATATATTAACTAAATATATAATACCAAAAGATAAAAGTCTAAAATAATAAACAATGTATCACAAGAATTTTGACTGCCTAGTCTTAATCATCTTTGAGATTGTCTTTGACCATTGTTTCTTTTTGGGGTCAAGACCATCATGTTCTCTAGCATGTACTAAGATAACATCCTTCAAGAAGTTCACACTTAATGTAAGAATCTTACAGAGATACTTTGTCCTAAGCTGGTTGAGTTGCTTACACTACGTATAAGATTCATTTAGCAGACCAAACCTCCATCCCTTAACACCACCTCCCATATATGTTTCCATATGCCTCATGCAGAAAAATCCACAATCTACTCAATTCTCTATGGTTTTCCATGGAAGGTCTATAATTTTTGGTGTCTGATGATGAAGCTTTAAAGCATTTGGATGATCATTATCAAGTAGATAATTGACGAGGAAGTCTCCCTGTAATTTTAAAAAATAATATAAATATTACAAGCAGTATGTGATTTTTTAAATTTATTGGTACGTGATTTGTTGAACCTCGAAAGGGCTATTTATCCATGAACAAGGACTTTAGACTCACGGTCAAAGCCTTGGTATTTGCTCCCTCTAAATTTTAACACTTAATTATATTAGGTTGTTTAGTTTTTGCTAAAAAGGGAGAAAACAAAATAGTAGCACAAGAATTTTCGGGGAATGTAATTCTAAGTATTTCAGGGAATGTTGGGGTTTAAATAGCCAACATCCTATGATACAAGACAAAGAATAATAAGACAAGAAACTGACAGTACAGACACTGAAACAAAACAAAATTGTGCAACAACTGAATACAAAACTCAACAATGACAGAAACTTAAGTCTTCAGTGGTTCTCTGCGGGTGTGATCAGTTGTTGTGTCTTCAGTGGTTGAACCGCGGAAGCCATTCCGCGGTTTATTGAGTCTTTTGTTGTCTTGGTCTTGTTCCGTGGTTTTCATCAGCTACATGATTTGCGGCTTACTAGATTAGTGGTTATTGGATCCGTTTTTTAGGGATCCGCGGTTGGTCAATCCGCAGTTTTATTCAGTTGTTTGGCTTCAGCGGTTTTACTCATCGGTCCTTATTTTCCAACAACCTCCCTATGGATTGATGAAGCCAAAACCATTTATTTCTGCCTTAGAGCCAAACCAATTTTATTTGTGAGAGTCCGCACATACTTCAGGACTTCATATTCTGTTTCAGCATTTTCCAAGGTCTTATGCTGCAGTTCCTTCAGATCATGATTGGGTAGCTTGAGAATCGCATCCCAATCTGAGAAGAGTGTCCTCGATCCATTGAATCTCTCAATGATCATGCTTTTGGAGACAAGGTCGAAGAACCATCTCTTTATTCTGGCTCTAGAATTTGTGATCTAAAGGGGTTGGGATTTAGGAGAAGGACCTAAGGGGAGACGAGCTCCTGCAGGCGAGTGGATTATCTCTCTTCTTTTTACTTGATCCTAGGAGTCAAGTACTTTCTTGACTACACCATGCTGATGAGGCTCATAGTGCCTTAGAAGATCAGGAAGAATCTCCTTTTCAACTTCAACCCAAGGTCTGAACTTGGCAATAGATGGAGATTCCTCAGATCCAACACCTAGACTTCCAAGAGGTGCATTAAGAAAATGGTCAAGAATGGTGCTTGGATCTGCATCCTTGAGCATGGACACTATAGTGGGAGAGGATGGAGTAGCTTCTTTCCAGAGCTCAGGATGATCACTGTTGTCTCTTTTGAATTTAGACCATTCATCAAATAGTATGTCATCCTTCCATCTTATGATCGTGTTCTTTGGTCCCCACTGATTTTGAATGAGGATGTGTTTTATTATTCTTCTTTGCTCAATGGTCTTCTTCTTCTTCTTGATGCCTGCTTCTATTCTTTTAGAAAGGGCTTCAGCTTCCTTTCTAATACCTGTGATATCCCAGTTGCTGAAGGTTTCAACTTTATACATACCTTCATTCAGCTTGATCAGTTGCTTCTTCTCATACTGATAAGTTTTATCTTGTTGCTGATCCATCAGGGCTATCTGTTCCTGATAGGCTTTGACCCGCTTATCTCCTAAAAGACAAGTGGCTTCTAAATCAGCTAATATCTTGTTTTCCCCTTTAGCTTCTTTATTCTTTATCTCTTGAAGTTCTTCAGTTGTGGGGAACTTCCTTACAGGAGAATGGGATTCTTTTGGAGGGGAGATTTGAGTTTTCTCAGCTTCAACATTAGCTGGTTTTATTGGTGAGGGAGCTTTGATGGACTTGGATGGATTAGAGTCAGACTCATCATCATTATCTAGTCTAAGAATTCTCTTTCTTGCAATCAGAGAGGCAATGGGCTGATTATCATTTGAGTCTGAAATTGGTTCTAGTATGGGAGTTAAGTGTTTCTTTGGTTTGGTGGTGGGGGTTTTGGATTTTCTGGCCACACTCTTCTGTCTTATTGTGAAAGACCGAGTGATTATGGGAGCTGGTTTTTGGATTATTTTGGATGCATTTAAGATGGTGGGATATGAGGTATGAGAAGATAATTCTAGAAGGGTTTGAGAAGCAGATTTGGGAGAAAGGGTATGTGAGTTTTCTTTATTGGTTTTAAAGGAGAAGAAGGGATGGATATGGTGGGAGAAGTTTGTTTGGGAGAAATTGGGTTATGTTCATATTGGACAGACTCAGTTTGAACTGGTATGTCCTGAGTGGTGGAGGCTAAAGAAGAAGGGGTTGTGGTTGTAAGTTTTATTGGTTCAGTGGGAGCTGGTTTGGTGGGTTTGGGTTTTCTGGTCACACTAGATGCTCCAGTTTCCACTTGAGCTTCAGCTTTCCTTTGTTTCTATTCAGAGCTAGCCTTAGCAGCCTCTGTCCGAAATTGCTGATCTAATGCAGCTTTGAGAAATGCCTCCTGATTCTTCAGTCGTATTTCCTTCATTCTTCTTTGCTCAGCCTTGTCTTCAGCCCTTTTGGCAGCTTGGGCTTCAGACAGGAGTCTTTCATTGTCCCTCTTTTTGGCTTCATCAGCCTGTTCTTTGAACCAAGGAGGAGGAGGAGCTATTCCTGTGATAGACTCCAGAAAGATAGTGTGATTAGCCACCACATGATGTGGAGAAGAAATTTTGGAGTCTACTGAAATTTTCAGTAGCTCCAGTTGTAGCTTTTGGGTGGTAAGAAAGTCTTTGGTAAAATTGGTGAAGGTGGTGGTCAGATGGTTGTTAAGAAGTGGGTTTAACACTTCTTGAAAAGCTTGGCTTGAAAGTAGGTGGAGTGTTTGGGGAACCTTCAAGTGAAGGTGCCTGCATTGGGATGGATTAGGGTTGCAGGACTTGGTTATTCAAGGTTTTTGTGACTAGCTTAGTGAGCTTGATGACATCAGCCTGAATATGAGAAACAGTAGCCGTCAAATCCTTTAGTTTGAGATCTAATTCGTCCAACCTTTTATGGATATCATCTGAATCCCCGACTAGTGAGTCAGTTTTTCTTGGTTCTGGGGATTTCCAGCCTCAGTTTCAAGAACTTCATTGGATGCTCCAGATATATAATCATGATGTCCAGATGGACTAGACACCCTGATCTCATCCTCTTCTCCATGGGCAGGAGATTGATGATTTTGAGCTGAGTTTTGAAGGGGTTGCTCCTCAATTGGTGATGGTGGAGGAGAACCAATTTGCTCAAAATTAGAATCAATCTCACTGAGAATTTGGGCTACAGTGTCAAGGGCTTTTTGTGGAGAAGAAACAGAAGTGTCCTTGGGAGATTGGACTGCCATCTGAGTGTCAATTGACACTTCAGTGGTTTGTGTGGTATCCCTTTAGGTTACAACATTTTCCTTTTGAGAGGATGGATGAGGATCTAGATGGGGTTGAGATTCAGGATCAATATGTGAGGATGGAACATATGGATGTACCTGTCTAGTGGGGACAGAGTCTTGTTCAAGGATCTCAACTTCCTGAACAGTCTTTTTGGGCTTTTTAGGTTTGTAGGCTTTGGTAGATTCTTTTCTTTTGGCAGGTACCTTTACAGGTGTGGAGGAGGTGGATGTGGGTTCACCAAGAACGGTTGCATCCTTAGTGTCATCCTTGAGTTTGGCCAGAGTGTTCAATCTAGAGAACTCTTGCTTGTCAATGCTCTTGATATTAGAAAAGGAGCAATATGAAAAACAGTATTAACATCAGCAAATAGACGTGCCATCACAAAACGAGGATACAACAAAAATTTGGGACTCTTTTGGTGATGCACCAAGTGGTCAAAAATTATTTGGGACAGATTGACTCTTTTGTTGGAAAGAATTGCATGCATGACATACTACATGTCATACGACATTTCTCCCCAACTAGTTGTATTCTGAGAAAGACACTACAAAATGGTGTGATACAGAAACTCGTACTTGGGATAGAAATATGCTCTGTACAAGGTTCTGTTCTTCAGGTCTCCCTAATAATCACACTGAACAAAGACATTGTGAAGAAGTTTGATAGGAACAGTGGTGGGTGCATCAGTATCACCCAGATTTAGGGTAACACTAAGTTTAGAGGGGGTAATGGAGACTTGTTGACAGGAAACCACCGAGGTGATGCTTTCAACAGTGTCATCTTTCGACACCAGAGCAGAGTTTGCCCAAAACTGATTTAGGGCAGACTCGAAAATAGGAGGGTCGATAGTAAGATTAGTGTGAACAAAGGAGTTTACCAGAATGTCGTCAACCTCATCATAGTGGGGGTATTCAGAAGACTTGCCGAGGTAGGCTTCAAGGTTGTGAACCGGGTTAAGTTTTAAAGAACAGAACACGATTATAAATTTTTCCTTAAGTTTAGAGAGATAAATAAGGACAAATATAACTGTTGCAAATGTGTGTGCGGTTTCATTTGGATAAACCCCCACTACTTATAACAAAAATTAAAGTTTTACCTTAGGGTTTTTACCTATTGGACAAACCTGTAAGCATGAGAGAGAGAGAGAGAGAGAGAGAGAGAACGACAAAAGACAAACCAATACTTTCATGCACACCCTGATGTATAGACAGTGTTTTCTCTTGGAATGAATCCTGATCCGATGCCGTTACCACAACCATCATTAGTAGAACACTTATACAAGATCAGTGTAAATGCATTGAGCCAGACAACATTCCAAACAAGCATCTGTCCTTTGCCATGAGCAGCATTCCCAGTTTGAGTTTAAAGAAAAAGATGAACTTCATGAACAAAAGTGTGATTATGAAGTGTCTAAGTTTTTAGGTTAAGAACGGATGAAGATAACTACGGAAGTGATGAACAACTGACTTAAATAAAGGGGGAAGATGATCAGTAGTTAATGAGATAGAGGGGTAGAATGGGAAAAGGGGAAAGATATTTTAGCCGTAAAACAACTAATGAGTGTCAAATCTATTAATTGTAGGGTTTCAAGTCTTTCAGAGTAATTAGTGAGAGTCAAATCGGGCATAATTATCAAGATTTTAATAACCATGAAGTGAAAAAGATTTTAACCACAGATAAGTTACCGCGGGGACAACCACTGATGTGGCAAAAACCACGGAGTGTTTCAAATATAATAACGGATTGATAATAACTACGGATATATATAAAGCAGTTGTTAGTATAACCATTGAAGTCTATACGTGTTTTAGGACAACCACTGAGAAAAGAACCACTGTTGTTTCATCAGTGGTTTTCCATTTGTCCGTTGTTTAGGATAATTTGAGAATTATCCTTTTATATAATGATTTAAGGTTTAAGAAATGTATTCTTAACCATATTTATTAATTTATTAACTCATATTTATCATGCCTAATTTGGAGACAAACTTAGAAAAGGTTGATGAGTCCAAAGGCTTGGTAAATATGTCTGCTACTTGGTCACTTGTGGACACATGTTTTGTGACTATTAATCCTTTTTCAAAAAAGTCTCTTATAAATTGATGTCTTATTTCTATATGTTTAGTTTTATAATGATAGACATGATTTTCTTATTATATTTTTGGCAGCTTCACTGTCTATTAAGAGGAGTGTTTTCAGTTTTGTTATTCCAAAGTTCAATAGTTGGTATTGTCACCAAAGGATTTGGGCAGTGCAATGTGCTGCTGCAATGTACTCGGCTTCAGCAATTGAATTTGACACTAATGTTTGCTTTTTGCTTTGCCACGAGACCAAGCAATTTGCAAAGAACTGACAACCTCCTGAGGTGTCTTCCTGGTGAGTGAACATCCTGTATAATCACTGTCTAAAAAACCAACAAGCTTGCAAGATACCAAATACCTAGTATAGGGGTACCTTTTAGGTATTTGAATATCCTCTTTATAAATGATAAATGTGATTGTGTAGGGGCAGATTAGTATCCTGCACAGACACAAGTTGCATACATGATGGCTTGCCTTGATGAAGTGAGATACATCAAGGATCCAATCATGCACCTGTAGAGAGTTTGATCTACAGGTTAATTATTTTCATCTAGAGTTATTCCAGGTACATTTGCCATGGGGGTAGAAATTATTTTGTAATCAGTCATTTCAAATTTATACAGAAGATTTTTACATATTTGGACTGATGAATGAAAGTTCCATTAGGGGTTTGTTTGACTTGGATTCCTAAAAATGTTTTTAGTTCACTTAAAGCTCTTATTTCAAACTTAGAAGACATTAATTTCGAAAATTGCTCACACAATGAAGGTTTTGTTGATCGAAAAATGATGTCAACAACATAGATTTGGACAAGCAAAAGTTCCTTATCTACCCTCTTGATGAACAACGTCTTATCAATGGTTCCCCTAGGCTTTTGACAAAAACCGTTTTGAGTATTTGCTCAAATTAAATGGAATTCGGGTCCTGGGTGAGGTAATTACAAATCAATTTCCTTCATTATCAATTTTTTATTGAATTAACATCAGATATTTTATTTTTTTGTTGTTTTGTGTTTTAGTTTTTAGGGGGAGAAAATTTTGAAAAATACAAAAACATTTGAAAAATCAAAAACACAAAAACATTAAAAAATTAAAATTCTCAGAAATTGATTCGACCAAGTGAGAAATGATAGCACATTGTTTGCAATTGGAAGCATATCTGTATCATACAAGAACTTAAACATAAAGAGCAGTTACAATTACATAGTATGATATGTTGGTAGGTTTATAACTTAGTTAAGATAACATTTGACAAAATTTTGATTATGCTTTATGAGAAACAGATGCTTAGAATACAGTACTTAGTTTTGTCCTGAATGAGTGGTAGTTAATCTTACAAAATGTTTCTTGAATAAAAGTCAAATTACTAGTTTTGATCATGTGTTTAATTTTCTAAAGAAATTCTAATTTTTTTTTCTTTCATTTTAGTTTAAAGCTGAAACATTCTTTGCGTATACTTACGTATCGACCTGATTGTTATAGCTTTAAACTATTCAAATTTGTTTACTTGTTTCTGATTAAGATTTGGACAATCTCTGCGTATATGAAAATATCTATCTGATTGTTAAAAGCTTAATCTTAAATTATTGTTTCGTTCATTTTCTGGATCATCTGAGTATACGTAAGTATTAACTTTGATTCCAAGATTTTGAACAAATTCAAATTGTTTTATATTTTGTTATTTTTAAAAGAAATTCTGCTTTGTTTTTACATGATCAAGCTAGTTAAAATTGAAATGTGTTGTTTGAAGAACTATTTGTGTTTGATTAGTTATTCACGAACCGGGGATGTGTTCAAGTAAATGGATATCATAATGTATTTGATAATTTTGTTTTAATTGATATTTTAAATAAGTAATTAAACTTAAAGAGGATAAGTATACTGACAATCATCTTTGAATTGTGATTTGCTAATAAATATATTCATTAAATCAATCAGATGTGTTGATAATTGTAATACAATATGATCTCATGTCTGGATCTTTCTCAAACAAAAAGATGTGATTCTTTTGTTAGTATAATTAGATTTGTTAAATTTGTAGTTTAGTTGTTCTAAAAAATTTGAAAAATTACAAAAAGATTTGTGTTTTTATCTGATGTTAAATTAATAATTTTTGATTATTTGTTTTGACTTTGAAACATTAAAACATTGGTTTGTTTGAATTTTTTTAAATAAAATCAAATTTCAAAAGGTTTGCTTGAAGGTTCGCCTAATAGGTTTGTGAGTAGGTTCGTTGGATAGGTTCGTCCAATTGGTTCGTTGGACAGGTTTATCCAACAGGTTCGTCCAATGGGTTCGTTGGACAGGTTCGTCCAACAGGTTCGTCTAATAGGTTTGTTAGACAGGTTTGCCTGAGAGGTTCGTTGACTGGTTCGGTCAACATGTTGGTCAAAGGTTCGTGAAAAAGGTTTGTCAACAGGTTCGTGAAATACGTTCGTCACTTTCATCAGATCTTGTTCGCGAACCTGCAAGATTGGATTTTTCGATTTTCGATTTAGGACCTCAGAAGCTTTTTGCCTGATATCATTAGATTCGAAATTAAATTGTGATCATTTTTAGGTAAAAATCTTGGAATTTGACTGGCTAAATCAAAAGATATGACTGGTTTTAGGATTAGTTATGCGAACCTTGTTTGTTGAGTCAAAACCTATTAAAAACTAATTTCTGGAAAAAATGTTTTCATTAAAGTTGTTCATCGTTGTATTACGAATCTTGGGATATAAATTTTGTAATCTAATTCGAAGATTTGAAAATTTGATTTTGAAATGGATTAGGTTCGTTGGATGAACTAAGGTTCGCTGGAATCTTGAAGGTTCGTTTGAACTTGATAGTTTCGTGACGAACCTCTGAATATCAGAGAACCGAACCTTTGTTGGTCAAGGTTCGTTTGACCAAAAGGTTCGTGTGTTATGAAGGTTAGTTCAATGAAGGTTCGTTCATTGAAGGTTCGTTCATCAAAGGTTCGTTAAGTTTAATAGTTTTGTCTTGACAAGAGGTTCGTCTAAACTTAGGTTCGTCTCAGTAGGTTCGCTGGTTTCAACACTTAGAAAATTTTTTGATTTTTTTTAATTTTTAAAAAACTTTTTTTTTAATTTTGTTTTATTTCTGATCGTAGAAATGGTGAATCTTGCCTTTGGAGATAAGCACAATCTATGTGCATATCTGGATCCGTCTACCAAGAACGGGAAAGATTTCAGGCAGATGATAGAGTTTCTGAGACGTTCACGGATTTATCATGCAATCTCCAACTCTTGTCAGATCTACAGATCGCATGTACAGAGCTTCTGGGAATCAACTAGATTGATCAGTGTTGATGAATAATATGTGATTGAAGCGAATGTGCTTGGTCAAGCAATTCGTATTACTGAAGCTGATATTAGACGGGTTCTACAATTTGGTGGAGAACCTGCTGGGATGACACTTATACCGGAAAGATGCATCAAAGGCTGCTTTATGAGCATTCGGTACTTTGGAGTGTACAATGTGACTTCGATCAAGAATGGAAAGCTTCCCCTACAATACAAGCTTCTCGCTCATGTATTGCTGCATTATTTGAGCATGTGGAAGTGGACATTTGATGAGCTACGAGATCTGATAAAATCGGCTATGGTGGCTTTGATCTTGAACAAACCATTCAATTTCTCTGCTATGATATTCAGATACATGTCTGACAATATCACCAAAGCTAAGGATAGATTTTATATGTATCCCAGATTCGTCCAGATGCTCATTGATGAGAGGTTTCCTGAGCAGATGTTACCCAGAGTTGCTTCTGATTTGCTTAAGCTCAAGCATATGACTTACTCAAGTCTTGGTCAGGTCAAGGTGTATCAGAAGAGCAGTGATGAGATTTTGACTAAGGAGTTAGTGTGTCACTGTGCCAGGGCTAACTATGTAGCTCCTGAGAATGATGCCTGGAGGCATGAAGATTCAGTATCTGATAATGAAGTGTTTAGTGATGATGATGACCAACAACAACCACCTCCTCCTCCTAGACAACAGACAAGGAACTCACCAGCTCAGTCTTCACGATCACAACTACAAAGTCAAGCTCAATCTCAAGGGCCAAGTGTAACTCCTACTACATTGGTACCTCTTCAGGTTGTATTTCCAGATCAACATGAAGAACAAAGACAACAAGAAGATACTTCTTCTATTCATGTTGATACTGTGAATGTTGAAGGAGAAGATGAAGGTGAAGAGCCTACAGAGACAGAGTCTGAATTAGAGACTATTGTGAGAGGTAGTACTGTGATTAAAAGATTGAAGAAAAGATCTGCTCAACAACAAACTGAAGAAGATAAAGAAGATGCTACTGATCCTATATTCACAGTTGAAGAGCCTGAAACTTCAAGACCAAAGAAGAAAAAGAGGATGGCCAGAGGTCCAACAACAAAGATGAAGTCTAAAGCTCCTAGGATCATTGTATCCTCATCTGTTATTACTTCTACAGTTTCTTCTCCACCTGTTTCTGTTATTACATCTACACCAGTTACTGTTGTGTCAACAGTACATGAAGAAGCTTCTACAGTTCATGTTTCGACACCAGTTACTGTTATGCAAACTCCTGAGTTTGTGAATGTAACTACTTTTGTTCCTTCCTTTATGGCTGCTACAACGGTGATGACATCTTTTCAAGAAACTTCATTTCAAGATGATTTTGCTTCCAGAGGAAGATCATTATATGAAAATTTAGATGACTTGGATCTAAATTTTACTGTTGATTATGATGACACTGAGCTTAGAAGAAGAATATCTATGTTGTCAAAAGAATTTGATCAGTATAAGATGGAAAAGGAGAAAATAAAAGTTGATCAACCTTCTTCTTTAAACTCTAGTGATCTGGATATGATGAAGAATCAAATTTCTCAGCTGATGAAATGGAGAGAGGAAGACTTGATTGAAAAGAAGTTGATGAATGAAAGAATTGCTTCTTTGGAGACTATGATTGAAATACAAAATGTTGATATTGCTGATTTGCAGAAGGAAAATCAAAATTTGAGACAAAAGATTAATGATATTCAAGTCAAGGACTCTCAAGATGAAACTACTGGTGCTGAGAAGGTGTTTGTGAATGTTGATGATGAGGAAGAGGAAGATGAAAAGATTGACTATGGTGGTTCAGATGTTGATGAACATCCAAGCTTGAATGCTTATGGTGATGATGATGGTGATGTGGCAGGATCAGGTGGATCTGGTGGTCTGAATTCAACTACTGGTGGTATGGTTGTTTATGATTCTTCCAAGATTTCTCTGGATGCTACTCCAGTTTCAGCTATTTCTTCTGATAGGTCTAAAGATTGTAAAGATGTTGAAATTGAAGATTTAACAGAAATGGAATATCCGAAGATTGTTGATTATTCTTTGCCTACTTTTCTTGACTTGTTTAAACAACATTCTGATATTCATTTGCAGAGAATGTTTGTTGAGATATCGGAAGATAAAGACTTGGAGGAAGGAGAGATAGCTGGTGGTTATTCAGTAAAAGAAATCAATGATATGTTTGAAATTGATGCTGATCAAGTCTTTGATTTTGAATAAGATGATGAGCTAGAGTTCTTTGATTTTGAGCAAGATGATCCAATAGATGAAAACTTGCACAATCTGCATACTTTAAATAAGATTTTTGATCTTGGAGGTGTATCAAGAACATCATTGGCTCAGATTAAAGAAAAGACTAACATGGAGTTATGGAAAGAGAATCAAGATGAAATGAAGTACATTGTTGATCACTTGAATATATTCAAGCAAATGATTGAAGTAATAGAAGATAAAGTTCAAGACAACCAAGCTAAACAATTCACAAGATTCAAGATTGGATCTAAGTCAAAGATGATTGGAAGAATTGTTAGCTACGGTTACTTTCATAACATTTCAGGAAGTATAAAGGATAAAGGATGCTATGTAGTGAAACGGACTGATGGATGTCAATACTTTGGAAAGGCATTAGATCTGATGACTTTACCATCATTTGAGTGTATGGAGTTATCAAGATTGAAGATGATAAAGCCCATTCAGACTAAACACAATGAAACATTTGAGAAGCTATTGAAAAAAGAGGCTAGATCTGGGTGGAGTTTGTTGAGTCCTCAAGTCAAAGACAAGCTGCATGGATATTCAAAGCCTAAAGTGTTTAATAGACCAAGGTTGAGGAAGGTAGAACAGAATTGGAATCCTTATTTCAAGTTCTGGTTCTATGATGAGAAAACATCTGAAGCAGTGATTTTGTTAAGACAAGAAGAACAATGGAGGGTTATCAGAATGTTGGATCCTGTTTGGATTGTAAACTGGTCTAAAGAAGATATTGACTTGCTGAATGTAGCTGAGATTTTTGCTGGTGAAGGTTATCATGATGTTGGAATCAGTTACAAAGACATGGCAATTCAGTTTCAAACTATTGCTCGGATGTGTTAACACTCTGGGTATACATTATGGATGCAGCTGGGAAGATGTCAACTATCTGTATGTTGAGTTGATGAAAGTACAGAAGGAGATTGATGATAGGGATGCTATGCTGGAAGCTGAAAGATTATCCAAGATTCCTAGATCTGTTGTGATACGTGCTGTAGATAATGTGTGTGGAGAAACCAGTGGAGTTGAAGACAAAGATTGAAGACAAAGACTGAAGCTAAAGACTGAAGATTTTGATAGCAACTATTAAGGGGGAGTTTGTTAGTACATATTTGTAATAGGTTGCTATTCAAACATGTAAATTATAGAAAGTTAATAAAGGTTTGGCTTAGGTTCGTCTGGCCCACAAACCTTAGCAGGTTCGGCGAACCTATCATCTTGATAGGTTTGGCGAACCTATAACCTTGGAAGGTTCGACGAACCTATTAGGTTTGGCTACCTAGGTTCGCCCAACGAACCTCAAGGTTCGGCTGGCGAACCTAAGGGTTCGGCAATAATAGGTTCGGCTGGCAGATATGTATATATTGAAGGTTTGTCAGATTTTGTCATAACTTTAAAAAACCTGTGGAGAGTGTGTGTGTATTCTCTGTGTGAGACTTGTAATCATTTCATATTGATTAATGAGATGAAGATGATTATTGAAATGCTTGTTCTTCTTTGATTCTTATAGATCAAACATAAATTCCGCATGTGTTTGATTGTTCACAGGACTTTGTTATACGATCAAGATCAAGTTCAGTAGATCTACAACAAACACACCTATAAATTAATTCAAGTAATAACAAGTAATCATTCAAGTATATCCAATCAATCTCAGCCAAACACATCAAATAGATGATCAACATCCATCATCAATCATCATAATTATCTCAATATAATATATCGCGGAGGACCTTTGTCAACTCAATCAACGGAAGATGGAATCATCGCGGAGGACCGAAGTCAACTCGATCAACGACATTACTAATATGCATAAGTGTCAATACAGAACACTGCAGAGGACCATAGTCAACTCAATCGACAGTGGAATCACTATGAAGGACCGAAGTCAACTCAATCAATAGCAATTCAGACATCGTGGAGGACTAAGGTCAACTCAATCAATGATGACTAACAAAGTTGTGATAATCCACATCAATCAATAATTGTCTCAATAATAAGAATATCATAATAATAATCCAGGTTTCACCCATGTGTTACCAAAATTATATTCATATGGTATACATGTTCCACCCCCGAGTTTAAAAGCAAAAATTATTTAAAAGGGGGTTATGAGAACTCACCTGAATGTTTTAGATTCAGTATTTTGTAGAATGCGCCCTCACGTAAGTCATATCAACAAAGACTTAACAACCTGTATTTATCGTGTGTTTCATATTTATGAGTAGATACGTTTGATCAAGATGAAGTCTTCATATGCGTTCGACCTTAAATCATTAAATGCGCAACTAACTTAGGTTTATTATCTAAGTTAGAGTGAAACACTTGATACTATATGAATTACCATCTTTTAATTCTAGAGTTTTAAAACTTGTTAGTTTTAAATGGATAATTGATGATTATTATTTGAACCCAAATTGTGTTATCATACACATAAACACACACACACAGATATAAATATATATATATATATATATATATATATATATATATATTAGAAAGGTGATACTTCCTTTATATATACATAAGTACGTTGCATGTAATAACCCATGCATGCATTTGTTCTTTCTTGTTTCAAAACAACATTTAGGTTTAATCATTATAACCCAAGTTGCTAAAACTTAATTAAGTTTAGAGAAACTATAATAATATTATTTTCACAAAAGTCTAAGTGGTGTAAACCCATTTGGGTGTATATACATATTATAAAAAGGTGACAAGTTAACTATTATACTCTCATGTATAGTGGTGTGTTGATTTGTGTGTTTATAATACTACTAATTATAAGCATATTCATCTCCCAGTGTTATATTTTAAGATCGAAGAAACAAGTTTCTAGTATCGATGGCCCACGATATAATACCGATGATGAGAAGCGTGTTTAGTATCGATATATTTATATAGAATCGATGCGCCCATGGTGATGATAGTTTCTACCAGCACAAGTCCGAAAGTTATTGCCTGCAGGGAATATCAACAGCCAAGGACTAATATCGATGAATATGTTTGGGATTAAGTGCGATGGGTAGTTTCAAGTTAATGTTGAAGATCATCCAGTCGAGAGTACCAGGTTCCAACAGCTTGTCAAGCTGTCGACTTTAGCAACTTCGACAGGGACCTGCTCAACCTTATGTTCATCGATACTATAGTCTCGAGAACCCTACTATTGACAATGGTAAGTTCGACATCTACTTGAGGGTAATATTGGTGGAATAGGTTCGATGGTGCCAAGTTTGATCAAGTTAATATCGGCATAAAGGTTATCAACTCACCAGTGTCGATGATCCTCTTTGCTGAAACTATCCTTTGGTCGAACTTGCCAATATCGGAAGCCCTTGGTCGATATTGTCAATATCGGTCACTACCCTCCATCAACCTCCAACCTATGTTACCCAACCAAGTTGCAGATCTTTCCCCTGGTTCCTACTCATTTACAACAGCTTGGTTGGAAATTTTAAACACACCAGGGTTGTTGCTAGGGAAGATGCTAAACCGGTTTCCCGTTTTCAAAAATCCAAGAAGTAAAATGCATCATCTACCTCGAAATGTCTACTAAAAGCTGGAATTTCTTGTGGGTTCTTGTTCTAGTCGATCATACGAACGTTTTGGGACCAGAATCAAGTGAAATGGTTGGCTTTTGAGTGAGAAAAGTTAGACAGAAGGTAGACAGAAGGTGGGTGGCCAGATTTGAGCTTCTAGAGAGAGAATGAACTTGTGAAAATGGAAAAGAAGAAGTCTCCACCATTTATACCCCGTAACCATCCCGTGTACTCGGTTTCGTTTATTTCATGTTAACAATTAATAAATTGCTCGGTTTTTACGTAAATTACATTTTAAACTACCAAACGAAAAAATAAAGTTAATTAGTTTTATAAAATGATTTTATTTAAATTTGTTTAAGGTCGTAATTCCAAATAAACGTTTTAAATTCCTTTCTCTTAATTTATTATCATAACTTATTATTTTGGTTATCTCATCGAAACGCGTACTCACGTACGAATTCGTAAAGATCGGCACCTTTCCGAATCCATCGTTCGTATCGGATTTCAATTCGATTTACAATTTATGGAACATTGTTTCAGCATATTATTCCTAATAATTATATTCGTGTGAATCGTCACCCACGTTAATACACTATTAGGTATAATATTTCTGAAATAATATTCGCGTCCTCACCATCGCGTAATTATTTTAAACACGCTTTCATTATTTAATTAATTATGTCCATCAATTATCAATTCCCCAATCCAAACCCCACTAAATCATATCACTGACACATCTATGATAGACCGAAATAAGTTTATGTATACGGCATACGTAGGAGTCAGTCGTAACCTATCCAGCCGCCGTCCCACCACCATTTCGATAAACCATGACCATGTGTCCTTGACCATATTTAGTGACCATACCAATAACCTTTAACCATTCTAACCACAACCAAATCATATCATAATTAATCAGCTGCATTAAACTCTGTGGTTCAGTTTAGTTATGTTTTAAACTAACTTTCCCATGGTTTATGCATAATAAACATATGTTCTCAGTAATGTATACCAGTGATAATATCATTAAATTTGTTAAAAATTATCAAATTATCAAATGGGGTTCTATCAATACACATGTATATATGTAATGAAAATACCTGAAATACATTGATGTTAAAGTCTCCCCTAGTTGAGGGAATTTTGTCCTGAAATTCAACTTTGAGCGACCGCAGTGAATAAGTGTGTATACTTAAGCTTCATCTGATCTTCTCGTTCCCAGGTGAACTCTAGACCACGCTTCGACTCCCATCGTACTTTGACAATTGGAATTCTACTGCCTTTGAGTTTCTTAACTTCACGGTACATTATCTAGACTAGTTTTTCAACGAAGTGCATGGTATCATTGATGCGAATATCATTGAGTGGTACCTGAAGATCCTGATCAGCTAAGCATTTTCTCAAATTGGACACGTGAAAAGTCGGGTGTACATTACTAAGTTCAGGAGGAAGTTCCAGTTTGTAGGTAACCTTCCCGATTCGTTCAAGAATCTTAAAAGGGCCAACATAACATGGGGCAAGCTTACCCTTCTTCCCGAATCGTACAACTCCCTTCTGTTAGGTTATTTTTGTAATAGTTTGCTTGTCAAAATATGTAAGTTTATATAGGTTTTGCATAGGTTCGTCTGGCCCACGAACCTAGGCAAGGTTGTGTATAGGTTCGGTGAACCTAGGTTAAGCATTGTAAAGGTTCGTCCAGCGAACCTCAAGGTTCGGCTGGCGAACCTATAGGTTCGGTTAGGTTCGCTGAACATGTTGTATATATAGCAGGTTTGTCTAGAGATTTGTAACTTCTGCAGTTTTGAGTGTGAGATAGATCTGATTTTCTCTGTGTGAGAGTGAAAGAACTGTGTGTTCTTGTACATTTCATTGTAATCAGTTTATTACATTCAATGAAATGATGTTTATAAATGATTGTTTATCTTTGATACATGTAGATCAATTATAGATTCCGCATACAATTGATTGTTAATAGGATTCCGTTGAACGATATAGAGTAAATCTACAGTGGTATCAGAGCTAAAGGAGTTCTATACAAGTGTTTCAAAGATTTACAAGCATTTTGGAGTTAAAAAGATCAAGAGATGGATTAAAATTCGGTTTTCTTTGTTATTGATTGCTGTGATTGATAGAGTTATCATCATCTACTGCTTTGGAACATCAAAATTCAGAGATTTGTGACTAAAATATGTGGTTTTTGAAGAATTTTCCTTGAAATTTTGAAGGTTTTCCCTCCAAAATTTTCGAATTCTAAAGACAGGTTCGTGAGCCGAACCTGTGATTGTCTGAAGCATAGGTTTGATGTTAAAAGTAATTCTTGTCAAGGTTCGTGTAGAGATTTTGAAGAGGTTCGTCTCAAGGTTTGCTTACTGTTGAGGTTTGTTGGATTAGGGTTCGTTTGACTGAGGTTCGTTGGTCAAGTTTCTACTAAAGAGGTTCGTTGGTCAAGGTTTATCTCAAGGTTCGTTGGACAAGGTTCGTGAGATCAAGGTTTGTCTCAGGTTCGTGAGTTAAGGTTCGTGGAGATCAAGGTTTTAAGAAGGTTCGCCTATTTCTTAGGTTCGTGAGGTTAATTTTTCAAAGGAGGTTCGCTGATAAAGATTAAGAATCATGGCTGATATGTTTGCTGCTGTAGCTAGTTAAAATTCTAAGATACATAGTATTTTGATTAGTGAAACTAAGGCAGGCAGTACAAATAAAGTTCCAAAACTACTTGATTTGACAGATTATGAGAACTGGAAATGTAGGTTTGAGACACATCTCAATGTAACTGACACCAATATTTGGGAAAGAATTTTGTCACCCTATGAAAGAACTAAGGTGGTGTGGACACATTTGGATCAAACTCTTGAGAGATTGGATGTTGATCAAAGAAAGAAATACGATTCTGAGAAGAAAGCTTATTGGATGTTGAGTCAAGCAATTCCTAATCAGATACTTCATCAATTTGATGAACATAAAACCTCATATGTTTATGGAATGCTTTGAAGGCAAGAATGGAGGGAAATACTAAACTTAAGAAGATGAAAGCCACCGATATACGCAAAGAGTTTGAAAATTTCAACTTTATTGGCAATGAGAGTCTTGAAGCCTTAATAACCAGATATAGGCATCTGTTGACTGAAGTTAAAAAGTGTGGAATTGAGTATACTGAAGAGGAGAAGATAGATTGCTTTTGCATATGCTTTGCCTGAAAGGTGGAATTCATTGGTGCTGATTTTGAGAGAAAATCTACCTGGAATGACATTGGTTGAATTTATCCAAAAGTTAGAAGAACAGGAAATGAAAGATAAGAGAAAAGCTAGAAGAGTTAATGTTACTCAGGATCCTTCTCTATATGGTGCATCTGTGGTTACACCTCATGTTTCTTCTGTAAAGATTCAAACATCTTTTGTGTCCAGTACTGCTGATAGTACTTCTGCATCATCTGCATCTGCTGGTTCAAGTTCATCCTATTCTGTTAACGAGAAGAAGTCTGATCCTACAACAACTCCAGTTCAGTTGAATACAACAAATTTAGGAAAAGTAACTGTGGAGGCAGTTAGAGATCATATGTCTATTTTGTCATGTGTGGTCAGTGCCTATGATGAACAGATCGCTGGAAAGATTGGAAATGCAAATCTTACATTTGAAGATTATGAGCAGATTGATGATGATGAGATGAAGTTAATTGATACTCAATGGGCTTTGGCAAGTGCAATTAGAAGAATCAATAGATATGAAAGAAAATTGGAAAGAAGTTCACTTCTGATCGAAACACCAAGTTTGGATTTATTCCAAAGGCCACACAATGTTACAATTGTGGTGAGTTGGGTCATTTTGCAAGAGAGTGTAAAAACCCGAAGAAGCAAGGAAATTTGAACCCTTTCAAGCCCAAAGTAGGTTATCAAAAGAAGAAAGAAAAGCCTGAAGAATCAATAAAAGCTTTAGTCAGTCAAGCAGATGAAGGATATGACTGGGGAAAGCAATATGATGACTTAAATGGTGCATTCATGGCTTCTCTGGATGAAGAAACTACCAAAGGGAAAGAAAAGGTTGAAGAGGTAAATGATGATCTTTTAGAGATCATTGATAAGTTGAAAGAAATGAATGTTCAATTGACTGTTGAACTGGTCGACTGCACAGAAGCTAACAAGAAGTTGATTTCAAGAGAAAAAGCTTTTGACGAAAAGATAATTGATTTAGGAAAAGAAAATGAAGAGTTAAAAATTAAAGTTTTGCAAAATAATCATGCAATTTCTGTGCATCTCGAATCAGTGCAAAAGTTGAAAGTTGAATTATCAGCAACAAGAGCAGAAGCAGAAATGAACAAGAGCAAGCTTGAGAATTATCAGAATTCTCAGTATGTCATCGATTACTTTCCTGCCATGCAAAGATCATCGAATGATACTACTGGCTTGGGTTTTCATGCTGTACCACCTCCTTCAAGCTATGTTCCTAAACCACAAATTGATCTGAATTTGGAAGTTCATCCTTTTCTTTGAATGAACGTGGGTCTGAACAAGTTGTTGGAAATGCTGGAGGTTCATCTTCTGATGAAAAAGTGTCTCTTGATAGTGATGCTCCTATCATTGAAGATATCACAGAATCAGAGTATTCTTTCGATATCTTGGGACAAAATGGTTATCAAGTGAAAACTGGTGATAAGAAGTCTTTGAAATCTCAGAAGTTAAAAGATGAGATAAAACAAGTTGAGAAGGTGGTGAACAAACCCACTCAAGTTTCCAAACCAGTAATGAAAGCCAAATCAACCATTACTCTTAAACCGATTGTGTATGTAAAGTCATCTACTACACATCAAGGAGAGTCTATTGGAAATTTTCGAAAGCAAAATGTGGTTTCTAAAAAGGTTGAAAAAGTGGATTTTTTCTTTGATAGATTTGGGGTTGGACATAAAGACAAATCAAAGAATTTTGAAAATCAAATGAGTAATTCAAAGATAAAATCAACTGGTTTGAGAAACAGAGTCTCATCTGCAAAGGCTATTTCAAAACCTTTCAGTTCATCAAAGTATTATGATGAACCAACACCAAAGAATCATTTGAAAGATAGAAAATGTTACCGTTGTGGTCATTTTGGTCATTTGATTGCTGATTGTGATTTGGATTTCAGTTCAACTAATTGTAGCAGTTTTAAGTCTTTTTCACCAAGAGAAACACGAATGTGTTTTACTTGTTGTGGTAAAGGACATATTTCTGCTAATTGTTCAAATAACAAAATCAGGAAGAGTTCAGATGATGAGAGTTGGGTGAGTATGTCTGGTGGAAATCCTAGGAGAGTTGGACCTAGTGAAGATGAGATGAAAGTTCTTAGGAAATTTGATCCTGATTATGTTCGGGTGAAAGAAGAAAATAATAAGAAGAAACGAGTTTTTGATAACAAAAGAAATGTGAAAAAGATTGTGAAAATTGTGACATCATCTAATGATGATTCTTTTGAAAATGTATCTTCAAAATCATTTTCAAAACAACATTTTAAATCCAAATCATTTTGAAAACTGAAAAACAGGTCAGGTGATGAAATTTCTGGGAAAGGGGATGGTAACAGTGATGATGGGTATTCAAGTAGGTCATCACAAAAGAATGGCAGGGGTCCATTCCAGGAGACTCGACGCCGAAATAGCGGGGGTCTTCCCTTTTGTATACTGATAGGTTTTTAATTTATTATGCAGGTTGCATCCATGGGCCATATCAATAGTCGTTGGGTTGTTGATAGTGGATGTTCCCGGCACATGAATGGAGAGTTGAAATTTTTGAGAGATTTCAAGTTGATGAAAGGAAGTTATGTGAACTTTGCAGGAGACAAAGGCGATCAAACTACAGGGTTTGGTAGTTTCTCGAATGGAAAGGCCTCATTTCATAATGTTAATTTCTGCAAAGAATTAACTAACAATTTGTAGAGTGTTTCACAGATTTGTAATAAAGGATACAAAGTGATGTTCGACAAAGACAGGTGTTATGTACTCAAGCAAGGATTTCAGATTTCTGAGGATTGGATTCTGATGACAGCGGATCGGAGCAAGGATTTGTATGTGCTTGACATGGCAAAGGCGGAGACAGTGAATAAAGTGGAGACATGTCTGGTGTCCAAGGCAACTGAGCAAGATACACGTTCTTGGCATAGGCGGATGGGGCATATCCATATTCGAAAGATGAATCATCTTGTGCATAATCATTTGGTTGAGGGTGTACCGGTTAAACATTTTAAACTTCCGAATGTGTGTGTGTCTTGTAAAAAGGGTAAACAGAAAAGGAAGTCTCACAAAACAAAGAAAGTATTTTCTATTGATATGCCACTTGAACTTCTTCACATGGATTTGTTTGGACCAATCAATGTGAAAAGTATAGGTGGTGAATCTTATTGTTTTGTGGTGACTGATGACTTTTCAAGATTTTCATGGGTTATGTTTTTAAAGCATAAATCAGAAAGTTATGAAAATTTTGTGTTGTTGATCAATAGGTTGGAGACGTTGTGTAAGTTGAGAGTGAGGAATGTATGTTCGGATAATGGGACTGAGTTTAAGAATCATCAAATGGAGGAATTTTGTAATTCCAAAGGCATTCAGCAGCAATTCAGTGCACCATATGAGCCTCAGATGAATGGTGTAGCTGAAAGAAAGAACAGGACTTTGATTGAGTCCGCGAGAACAATGCTAGCTGATTCTAAACTTCCCATTACTTTTTGGAGTGAAGTTGTGGCTACAGCTTTTCTTACTCTTAACAGAGTTGTGATTTTTAAAAGACACAATAAAACTTGTTATGAATTACTTCAGAATCGAAAGCCTAATTTGGAACACTTGGAACCTTTTGGGGCTCCTTGTACCATGCTAAAGAAAGATTCAAAATTCAATTCTAAAGTTGAAGAGGGTTTCTTTCTTGGCTACAGTCTTCCTAACAAACGTGTGTTTAATAAACGTACGGGTGTTGTGGAATTATGGTATCATGTGGATGTTCAACGACATGCACTTATACCAGACGGAAAGGGACCAGATTGGCTTTTTTATTATAATAAATTGTTTGAGCCTTTTAATATGTCTCCAAGTGTTTCTGATGATGAAATATCCTTACAAATGTTATATGATTTGCAGAATTCTGAAGAACAAGGTGTTTCTCATCATTCTGAAGATAGTAACAATACTCCACATGAGGAAGGCATTTCAGAAGTAATTAATGATGATTGGTCATCTGATGATGATCATGATGTTTTTGAAGATGCTATTTCTCATGATCAAGACACTGATCAGAATATTACAAATCTAGATCATAATGTGGGTGTCCCGCAAGTGCCTGTCACAAGAGTTCATGTGAATCATCCGATTGCTCAGATTATAGGAGATCCAACTGCAGGAGTACGGACACGAAATCAAGTCACAAATGAGGAGAGTTTGTATGTAGAGTTAGAGAAAACTCATGGCAGTCAAGAGCTTTGGATGCATTCAACGTTTATTTCACAAATAGAGCCAAAGACGGTGACTGAAGCGTTATGTGAGCCTGCCTGGGTGGAGGCGATGTAAGAAGAATTGAATCAGTTTCAAAAGTTAGGAGTTTGGCATTTAATTGATTTGCCAAAAGGAGAGAAAAAGATTTGTACCAGATGGGTGCTGCGATGCAAACGAGATGACAGAGGCGTAATTGTCAAAAACAAAGTTCGTTTAGTTGTTCAAGGTTTCAAACAAGTTGAAGGAATTGATTACGACGAGGTTTTTGCACCTGTTGCGTGGTTGGAAGCAATTAGACTTTTTCTTGCTTTTGCTGCTCACAAGAAATTCAAAGTTTTTCAGCTGGATGTCAAGTCTGCATTTTTGTATGGTTCTTTGAAGGAAACAGTGTATGTTTGTCAGCCACCGGGTTTTGAGGATCCTATCCATTGGGATCAGGTTTATCTCTTGGACAAAGCACTGTATGGTCTTCATTAGGCTCCACGTGCCTGGTATGAGACATTATCGACTCACCTTATTGAACACGGGTTCAATAGGGGTCAGATTGACCAAAATTTGTTCTTTCGGGAGAAGGGCAAGGACATTATTCTTGTTCAGATTTATGTAGATGATATCATTTTTGGATCTACCGATGAACAAATGTGTTTGGAGTTTAAAGAGGTGGTGATTGAGAAATTTGAGATGAGTGCAATGTCAGATATCAAATTTTTTCTGGGTTTACAGATTGATCAAACTGATGATGGAATTTTCATTCATCAAACAAAATATATTCAAGATGTGTTAAAAAGAATTAGCATGATTGATTCAAAACCAATTTCCACGCATATTCAGCCTAATCACGGGATTGAGCCTAATATTAAGGGGGAGATAATTGATCCTACTCTTTATCGTGGAATTATTGGAAGTTTGATGTATCTGACAGCCTCAAGACCAGATATTGTATTTGCTACAAGTATCTGTGCAAGATATCAATCAAAACCTAAAGTGTCACATCTGATTGCAGTCAAGAGAATACTTCGTTATCTGAAAGGTACACCAGACACCGGTCTGTGGTATCCTAATAATGATAACTTTTCCTTCAATTCCTACAGTGACTCCGATTATGGAGAATGTAAGACAGATGCGAAATCCACAACTGGAGGTGCACAATTTTTAGGGGAACGATTAGCTTCTTGGCAGTGTAAAAAGCAAACATCTGTCGCTACTTCTACTTGTGAGGCTGAGTATCTAGCTGCTGCTAGTTATTGTTCACAAGTATTGTGGATACAGCAACAGATGAGAGACTATGGTTTGAATTATTTGACAACCCCAATTCATGTTGATAATGAGGCTGCTATTGCTATCACAAACAATCCAGTGTATCATTCACGTTTTAAACACATTGACATTAGGTTTCATTTCATACGCGATTGCAATGAAAAGAAACTTATTGATGTGATGTAGATACATACAAATGAGCAACGAGCAGACCTTCCCACCAAGGCTTTTGATAAAAATCGTTTTGAGTATTTACTCAAATTAAATGGCATTCGGGTCATGGGTGAGGTCATTTCAAATCAACTTCCTTCATAATCAATTTTTATTGAATTAACATCAGATATTTTAATTGTTTTTGTTTGTTTTGTGTTTTATTTTTAGGGGGAGAAAATTTTGAAAAACTCAAAAACATTTGAAAAATCAAAAACACAAAAACATTAAAAAAATTAAAATTATGAGAAATTGATTCGACTAAATGAGAAATGATAATACATTGTAGCAGTTGGAAGCACATCTGTATCATACTACAACTTAAACATAAAGAGCATTTACAATTACTTAGTATGATATGTTGGTAGGTTTATAACTTAGTTGAGATAACATTTGACAAAATTTTGATTATGCTTTATGAGAAACAGATGCTTAGAATACAGTGCTTAGCTTTGTCCTGAATAAGTGGTAATTAATCTTACAAAATGTTTCTTGAACAAAATTTAAGTTACTAGTTTTGATCATGTATTTATTTTTAAAAGAAATGTTAAATTTTGTTTTTCTTTTGTTTTAGTTTAAAGCTGAAACATTCTCTGCGTATACTTACGTATCGACCTGAGTGTTATAGCTTTAAACAATTCAAATTTATTTTTCTTGGTTTTGATTAAGATTTGGACAATCTCTGCGTTGTTGGTGCACTAAATGTCCCTAGTTCGATTTTGTATTATCAATCATGTAATATTCAAGTTATGTTAATGGAAGTTATCTTTGTATATCGTTCTTAATGTTTAATATTGATTATGTGATTGTTTGATTTGATTTAATTAATATTTTAGTATGAGTATGACTCATTCAGGCGAATGATTCTAACGAATGAAGTCATTCGCCTAATGAGAATAGCGACTGACTATACTCAGCGAATGAGCCATTCGCCGAATGACTCATTCGACTGACTTGTCTATTCGACATAGTCATTCGCCGAATGAGTTGTTTCGGCCACTCATTCGGCCGAATGACTACAGTCTATAAATACATGTTCAAATCATTTCAAACCCAACTTTCCCGAGTCCTCATTTTTCCCAGTGCAATCTAGTGTCAAACCCTTGAAGTTTTGAGCGATTCTTCACGTCCAACTTCGATTCTCAACCCGTGGTGATCGATTCTCACTCGCACATTGATTTTACACACTCGATTCACCACGGTTGCTGTTGATTTCGATTAGAAAACCCTGGAATAGGATTCCGCACTATTCCAGAGGCTGTCAAGCAGATTTCCCTTGGAATCGGATTGTTTCCGAGCTCCGAGTTGGTCCTACAAAGTGGTATCAGAGCTTTGGCTCTTGATTCTGCTTGATTTTCAATCCAAATCATCATATCTTTGATTGTTCGTTCGAGATCTGCAAAAACCCTAAGTTTCTTGTCCTTCAAGTCATTGTTTCATTGAAAATCCGTGGGTTTGTGTGGTTGTTTTGTCAAATCGTTTATCCCAATTTGTTCATTATCATCTCATGATGTTCTGTACCAAATTTGGTACTTAGATCTGGTCAAAATCTCAAGTTATGGCGATTTTTGTTGCGAACACCCTCAGATTGGCCGAATGAGCATGGCGGCCGAATAAGTTTGGCCGAATCTCTCTCATTCGCCGAATAGCTACATTCGACAGTCTCATTCGCCGAATAGCTCCATTCGATCAAGTCATTCGGCGAATAGCTCTCATTCGATCAGTCATTCGGCGAATAGCTTCATTAGGTCAAGTCATTCGGAGATTAGCACTCATTCGAACTCTCATTCAGCGAATAGCCTCATTCGACCCTTTCATTCGCCGAATAGGTTCATTCTCTCTGCTCATTCGTCAAACAGTCATACTAAGCTTTTCATTCGCCATTTCTAGCACATTCGGCCCCCGTCATTCGCCATAAGGATCTTCATTCGGCCCTCAATCTGAAAAATTTTCTAAGTGTTGAATCTTGTTGTTCTTAATTCTATGGAGGATTTAGCATTAATGGAGAACCAGAACCACCGCATTCAGACATTATTGTTGACTGAGACTGAGACAGGAAACTCTAACAAGGCTCCCAAGGTGCTATCTTTAGACGATTATCCACACTGGAAGTATCGGTTTGAGATTCACATCAATGGAGTGGATACCAATTTATGGATGATGATTGAAGGAGGATATCTGAGGCCTCTTAATGAAGATGGAACTCCTATGCTAGTCACACGGATGACTGAGCCCCAAAGGAAGCTTTATGATTATGAGAAGAAAGCTTATGCCATTTTATCTCAATCTATTGCTACTGATATCTTCCATCAGTTCAGACAGTTTACATCGTCTAAATATCTGTGGGATGCTTTACAACAACGATACGAGGGAAATGATGCTTTGAAGAACATCAAGTCTAAGGCATTAAGGAAGGAATTTAACAGCTTTATGTATGTTGGAAATGAATCTTTGGATGATTTGATTGCCAGATTCTATCATCTATTGAGTGAGATGTTCAATCATGAAGTCAAGACCACCACTCAGGAAAAGATTCAATGTTTAGCAGATGCTCTTCCTCCAAAATGGGAATCATTTTTGATGGTTCTTAAGCAGAATGAGATGATGTCACACATGGATATCAATGATTTTATTCAGAAGTTGAAGGAGCAGGAAATTCAGAAGAAGTGGAAGGCTAAGAGTTCAGGATCCTTCATTGTACTATTCTACACCTACTGTGGAGAAAACTTCTTCTCATGCTCCACTAAAGACTGCCTTTGTTTCTCAGACTGCTGAAGCTCCATCTTCCAATCAGATTCTTTTCAGTCAATCATCATCCTCTTCAAGTTCTCAGAAAGAACATCATCAACCAGTCACAAGTCTAAAGACAGAGAATTTTGATAAAGCTACAGTTGAGATTGCTAAAGAGCATATGGGTCTTTTGTCTACTTTGGTCAGTTCTTATGATGGATTGGTAGCAGGACAAATTGGAAATCCTTATCTGACGAATGATGACTACTCTCAGATAGATCCAGATGACATGGAAAGGATTGACATTATGTGGGCTTTGGCAAGTGCTGTGAGGAGAGCTAAGGAGTTTGTGAAAAGGACTGGCAA
This sequence comes from Mikania micrantha, assembly GCA_009363875.1. NCBI lineage: Eukaryota > Viridiplantae > Streptophyta > Magnoliopsida > Asterales > Asteraceae > Mikania > Mikania micrantha. The sequence goes on along the minus strand of CM018685.1, from coordinate 31,975,367 downwards.
AGACATTAACTTGAACAAAGAATCTAAGTTTGGATTTGATATGGCCTCTGTCACTTGTTACAATTGTGGAGAAAAGGGTCACTTTGCCAGACAATGCAAACATCCAAAGAAAGCTGGAAACAAGAATCCTTTTCATCATCAGAAATCTTCTGCAGCAAATACAGAAAGAAGACTTGTCCCTATTGATTCTTCTGCTCAGACTAGTTCTTCAAATGCAGGTAAAGCTTTGATGGTACAGCAGGATGAAGGTGAGAATTGGGATTTCAGATTTAATTCTGAACAGGGGGGCAAGATAAAGCTTGTGTTGCTGAGATTCAGAAGACAGATGATCTACATGAAGAGAGTACTGCCGAAGGAGCACAGCTTAAGACAGAAGAAACATCTGCATCAGAGTCTGAAAGCTTGACTGATTCTGACACTCAATCTGAGTCTGATGCTGATGTTGAAGAATCTCCTACTCAGTTTGCCTTGATGGTAAACTCATCTGCTACTCTTGCTGCAACTTCTCAGTCTGATCAGGTATCTGATGATTGTTCATCTTCTGTTTCTAATTGTTTTAATTGTGTTGACCTTAAAAGCAAGGTTCTTTCCTATCAGAATCACAATGCTGCTTTGATCAGTGATCTCAACCAATGTATTGATGCTAACAAAGTTTTAAAAGCTAATGAAAAAGATTTTCAAGCTAAAATTGAACTTTTAAATAGACAACTTCATGAGGCTGAGATTGCTGTTCTTAACAAGCAAGATGCTATAACTTCTTATCTCAATACCATTAATGAGGTAAAGAAGAAGTTAGCAATGGTTGAGTGTGATTATGAGACCCTAGGACAAAAGCTCAAGAGCTATGAGAGCGCATCTTATATCATTGAGCACATGATCAGCAAAGAAGCTGATCATAAGGGTAAGGGAACTATGAGTTATCAAAGATGTCCTCCACCAATCTTAAACAGCTTTGTCAATTCACCAAATGACAAAGATGTTAAAGATTTTCAAGTTATAACTCCTTTAGTAATTGATCCGATTGGGATGATTACCGATGAAGGTTCCTCTTTGTCAAAGGAATCTTCAGTGGATGGACTTGTAGAGGATTGGGTTTCAGATTCTGAGGATGAATCTGATGATTCATCTGATTGTGTTACTGCTCAGAATCCACTCCCTGTTATCAAAAAGGGTGACCCAATCTCATCTTCAAAAATATATCAAGCCTTAGGTTTTGTGAAAGCTTCAAAAGAAAATAAAGCTTGTGTGTTGAACAAGTTTGACAATCTTGTTCCAAATGGAAAAAAGGGTTTGGGTTTTAATCAGAACACGCCTAAAACAAATGTTTTCAAACCAAAAAGGCAATCTTTTTCTGAATTAAAACATTTTCATAAAAGGGAGAACTGGTTTGCTTTAAGTGTGGTGCACCTGGGCACTTTGTTAGATCTTGCCCTCAGTTGATCAGACCAAAGGTTGCACCACCCAGAAAACAAAATCAGAATTTTGCTAAACCTGTCAGATCTGACTCCAAGTCATTTCTGAGAAAACCCAAACAACCAAATCAGGTTAAATCTGTGGACAAGGGTAAAGGGAAATTGATGAACTTGAATGTTCTCAAGACTGTTAATGTTGATCAATCTAAATCATCATCCATTTATCTGAAAAACTCTTTCAGTAAAAATGCAGCCTAGAAAGTAAAGTCTGAGACCACAGTTCCACCCACTTCAGACAAGGCTGTTTCAGATGGCAAATGGATCGATGTTATGATCCGAGACTCATTGGGTCAACCCAAGACTGTAAAGGCTTGGGTTCCCAAATTAAGCTAATTGTCTTATTTTTGTGCAGAATGCCCCAACAGCTGCTTTAATCAGCTCTTGGATTGTCGATAGTGGGGCTTCAAGGCACATGACAGGAAATATCTCTTTGCTCTCCAATGTTCAATCTGTTCATGGTGGTTATGTAGCTTTAGCTGGGGACAAAGGTGGTTTTATCACGGGAGAGGGAATCTTCTCAAATGGGCAAGTTTCATTTGACAAAGTCAGATATGTCAAGCAATTGGAGAATAATCTGCTTTCTGTATCACATATCTGTGATAAAAACTACAAAGTTCTTTTCGATGACTCCAAATGCTACATTCTAAAGCAAGGTGTAGTTATCCCTGAAGAATGGATTTTGATGTCTACCCCCAGAAAGCAAGACTTGTACGTACTCAATATGGCCACAGCTTCAACTACATCCTCCACAGCTTCATGTTTTATGTCAGAGGCAACAGAAAAAGATTCAATTCTTTGGCATAAGAGGATGGGTCATTTGAGTCTGCGTAAGATGAATCACCTCGTGCACAACAATCTGGTTGAAGGGGTTAGTCTGAAGAATTTCAAGCTGTCTGATGTCTGTGTTTCTTGCAAAAAGGACAAGCAAGTCAAGCTGTCTCACAAACCGAAGAAGTATCACTCAATCACTGTTCCACTTGAGCTGCTCCATATGGATCTTTTTGGTCTGTTAACCGCAAGAGTATTGCTGGGGATCAGTACTGTCTTGTCATCACTGATGAATATTCCAGATACTCTTGGGTTTTCTTTCTAAAGGAGAAGTCTGAAACGTTTGACTGCATTCAAGTGTTGGTTACCAAACTTGAATCTCTCTATAAGCTCAAGATTCGCATACTCAGAACCGACAATGGGATAGAGTTCAAAAATCACGACATGGAAAACTTTTGTAATGAACGAGGTATTGTTCAACAATTTAGTGCTCCATATGTTCCCCAAATAAACGGTGTTGCTGAGCGAAAGAACATGACTTTGATTGAGGCTGCTAGGACTATGCTTGCAGATTCGTCTCTTCCAGTTCAATTCTGGAATGAAGCTATAGCTAATGCTTGGTACACTCTAAATCGAGTGTTGATAGTGAAGAGACATGGGAAAACTTGCTTCGAATTGCTCCATAACAGAAAGCCAAATCTTAAGTATCTTGAACCATTCGGTGCACCATGCACTATGCTTAAGAAACATGAGCAAGGCAAGTTTAATGAAAAGGTGGAAGAAGGGTATTTTCTTGGGTACAACACTCCAAATAAAAGAGTTTATTACAGATCAACTCAAAATGTGGAGGAGTGGTACCATGTTGATGTTTAGAAGTATTCCATGCCCCCACCTGGGAAGGGTCCTGATTGGATGTTCAACTATTCTGATCTGTTTGACTCCTTCAACATGCCTCCCATGTACACTGATGAAGATGTTGCTGTTCAGATGCTGCATGATGCACAAAATGCACCTGAAGAAACAATGCAACCCTCATCTGTTTCTACTCCTACAGCACAGACACATGATGACAGCTCAGACACAAAAGACAACTCAGTTCCTCCAGCCGCCCCTGAACCAGCTGTTGACAATCTTGTGCCAGGACTTGAGGATCTGAATCTGAATAATCTTGATCCACATGTTGAGGTTCTCATCCTGTTGGCAGAATTAATCGGATTCATCCTCAAGAAAATATTATTGGAAGTCCTTTGGATAGGGTCAAGACAAGAAATCAGCTTTCTTCAGGAGGACTTGCAGACATTCTTGACTTTGCAGATGTAAAGTTTTGTGCCCATTCATGTTTTATCTCCCAAGTTGAGCCACGTTCTGTTACTGAAGCTCTCAAAGAAGAATCGTGGGTAGATGCAATGCAAGAAGAACTTCTTCTTCAAAAAGTTAGGTGTCTGGCAATTGGTTGACAGACCAAAAGGTGTGAAAGTAATTGGCACCAGATGGGTTCTTCGGTGCAAGAAGGATGATCATGGTATTATTGTGCTAAACAAGGCACGTCTGGTTGTTCAAGGATTCAGACAAGTTGAAGGTTTGGACTATAATGAAATATTTGCACCAGTTGCTCGACTTGAAGCCATTCGTATCTTCTTGGCTTATGCATCCTTCAAGAAGTTTAAAGTTTATCAGATGGATGTAAAGAGTGAATTTCTTCATGGTGTGATAAATGAAACAGTGTATGCCAGTCAACCTCCCGGGTTTGAGGATCCATTGCATAGAGACCAAGTCTACAAGTTAGATAAGGCCTTATATGGATTGCATCAAGCACCGCGAGCATGGTATGAGACACTGTCTACTCACCTTCTGAACAACGGGTTCAGAAGAGGTGTCATTGACTGTACACTGTTCATTCGAGAAAAGGATGGTGACTTACTCTTGGTGCAAGTATATGTGGACGACATCATATTCGATTCAACAAATGATGATCTATGCAAAGAGTTTGAAAAGGTTATGAAAGAGAAGTTCGAGATGAGCTCAATGGGAGAGATGAAATTTTTTCTGGGATTACAAGTAGATCAGTCTGAGGCAGGAATCTTCATTCATCAAACCAAATATGTTGGGGATATACTGAGCCGATTCAGTATGTCTGATGCAAAGCCTGCTGGTACCCCACTGGCTGTCAATCACGGGATTACACCAGATGAAAAGGGGGAGTTAATTGATGCTACTTTGTACCGAGGAATGATTGGGTCTCTTATGTATCTTACTGCTTCTCGACCAGACATCATGTTCGCCACATGCTTGTGTGCACGGTATCAATCAAAACCAAGAGTGTCTCATCTGATTGCTGTCAAAAGGATTATGCGTTATCTGAAGGGTACTCATGATCTTGGTTTATAGTACCATAATGATGATAATTTTGAACTTACTGCATACAGTGATTCCGATTATGGTGGCTGCAAAAGAGACTTCAAGTCAACATCTGCGGGATGTCAGTTCTTTGGAACCCGATTGGTTACCTTGCAATGCAAGAAGCAGACGCCGGTGTCTACTTCAACCTGTGAAGCTGAATATATTGCTGCTGCTAGTTGTTGTTCTCAGATTATCTGGATCCAACAGCAACTCAGGGACTATGGGTTACATTTTTCTAACACTCCTATATATGTTGATAATACTGCCGCCATAGCTGTCACTAAAAATCCGGTTCAGCACTCGAAAACAAAACACAGCGACATTAAATATCACTTCATACGTGATTGTTTTGAAAAGAAATTAATCGATGTTGTTAAAATTCACACTGATCACCAGAAAGCCGATCTTTTCACAAAAGCTTTTGATAAACCCAGATTTTTATATCTGTTATCGGCTAATGGTGTTTTCCAAAAGGATGAAGTCCTACCTTCATCTGAATCTAACAAATGATCATTGTTTTTATTAGTTATTTTTGTTATTTCTTTTAATTCAGTATTTCTGTTATTTCATTATTTTAAACAAAAACTCAAAAATATTTTCTGTTTTAGGTTTTTAGGAGGAGATAGTTGTTAATTGAAAAACCAAAAACATTTGAAAAATTCAAAAATACAAATACAGTTGAAAAAGTTAAAATTGAGATGGTCTTTCTATGAAAAAGTGACACATTAATCTATCATGATATAGAAGCTGAGTTGAATGTGTAAGCTGAACACACAAGAAAATTATGATGTGATGTACTGATAGGCCAACTCTACAAATGAATAAACAACTTGTGATAACTTAGAAAGTCCGATTTGTGGAATCTGTTTTATAACATCATTTATGTGAGAAATAGTTTTTGACTCAAATCAAGCATACACCGGTCATCATGGAATCAAATAAGGCTTCAATTAAAAAAAAACAAAACAAAAACAAGCTGGTATTAAGCTTGAAGAAAAATAAAAACAAGCTGGTATTAAGCTTGAAGAAAAATAAATGCAAGCTGGTATTAAGCTTGAGAAATACTTGAACAAATTAAGTTCGATTCATACACGTGCCATATTGCTGGGACGAACCTAGCTGAATCCGTCCATTTGGATAGAACAAGAAAAACAAAAAGATAATAAAATTGAAATCTTATTGAATTTATGATGACTGGTATTAAGATATGCAGAAATGAGTTATAAACTGATTTTGATCTTTAATGGTGATATGAAATGGGGAACTCAATCAGAAAACATGAGTAATCACAAAGTTTGTTTAGTAGTTGTGTATTGTATGGTTTAAGATTGGACAATTATATCAGTAATCGTATCATAAGATAAATGTGTCTAAGGTGAAACATTCAATGAAGCTGATGTGATGTGATTAGATGTATGTGTTATTTTATCAATAGACTTCTCACAAAAACATGTATTTCTTTGTTTTTAGTTACTAATTGTACAGTCGTATTTCTGTTTCAGAAAAGTACAAAAAGATTTTATAATTTTCAATTTAAGTTTAGATGATCATTTGTAGGTTCAGACGTCTGTCTCATCTAAATCCTGAACCAACCAGACATATCTTCATAAATGGCATCTATTTTTTTACTGATCAAAATGTTAAATTTTGAAATTGGTTGTGTTATGTGCTGAGTTTGTCTCATTGGACCGAATGAAACTCATTCGGCGAATGAGTCAATCAACGAATGTCTGTTGATCGAAAGAAGAGATTCGCCAAGTCATTCGGCGAATGGCATTTGGGAGAAAGAACTCATTCGCTGGATTCTTTCGGCAAATGGCTTAGAGAAGGAAGAGTTCATTCGCTGGTCTCATTCGGCGAATGACTCAACCTATATAAGCCTTCAATCGACGAACTACCCTCATTCTCCCCTTCTCATTCGATCGTTACTGTGTGAACCCTCATTCGCCGAAAAGCCCTCTTTCTTCGGCCGTTCTTTTTCTCGTGATTCCTACTCACCCAGTCACTGATAATCTTGTTTATTATCATCTCAGGTACCTTGAGATCAAATATCATCAATTTCAGACCGTGAAATCATCAAAAACAGAACACATTTTAGGGTTTTAGGGTTTTTATAATCGCCTTTGCAATAATTAGTCGAAATGGACTTAAAACCCCAAATGATCTTTGTTAAATGTGTTAATCGGTCGTTTTTGAGGTTGCATATGTGATTTTTGTCAACTGATTTGAAGATTTTGAAGAGAGGGGTTTGAAATTGAACTGACAGCCGAATGTCGTCATTCGGCGAATGAAACTCACTCGACGAATGGCTCATTCGACGAATGAACATGTTAGCTTATGACTCATTCGACGAATGACTCATTCGAAAAATAGCTCATTCGGCGAATGGCTAATTCAGCTCATAGCTCCTTCGGCGAATGAGATCTATTTGGAAAACGAGGCTCATTCAGCGAATGACTCATTCGACCAATGTGTTCATTCGTCCAAATCAACATCATTCGACATATCAGATTAATCTGAATCTGTTTTCTAATTTTTAATCTGTTTTCTGTATTTTCAACTATGGAATAGTTCTAACATGTTTTTATTCGATGTTCAGAATGGCTGGATACAAATCCGTGACGAAGAATAACATCTATGCATACTTGGAGCTGAACACACCTAACGCCCGTCATTTCATTGAGATCATCACTTTTCTGAGGCGTTCGAGGATTTTCACTGCCATTTCTACTTTACATACACCTTATCACTCACATCAGCAGGATTTCTGGGCCTCTGCTGATATAGATTGCGAGGCTGAACCTACTGTGATCAGGGGAAAGGTTCTCGGGCATGATGTTATCATATCAGCCGAGCACATCAGGAGAGTCTGTGGTTTCCAGGATTCCCCTGATCAGCCATATTTGCTAGACCGCTACTTGGTTCGTGGATGTTTCATGCGGTGCAAGTATGAAGGTGATTTAGGAGCAGGGATTCTCAACAAGGCATACATGTCGCCCCTGTTCAAGTATTTGGCACACGTTCTCATTCACTGTCTGGGATCTAGGAGAGGCGGATTTGATGATATGAGGGAAACTATACAGTGCACATTTGTTGCCTTGGTGCTGAACAGGCCTTTCAATTTCTCATAGATGATCTTCATGCACATGAAGGAGAATGTGGGACTCAAGGGAGATAACAAGTTCCTGATGTATCCTCGGTTCCTCCATCAGTTGATTGATGCTCAATTGCCCGATTTACCGAAGATCAATGCTGACATCATCAAGCTAGAGCATATGAATGACACTACTCTCAATAGAGTATTGTCATACTGAGGCAAAGACAGGAAGCCAACACTACGGTCATTGTTTGGTCATCTGGCGAGGCCTGATTATATTGCTCCACCTGGTAGAAGATGGAGACATGATGACTCAGACTCTGAGGTGCAGGACATTGTTGTTCCTGGTGATGATGGTGATGCTGGTGCTGGTGTAGGTGGTGATGGTGCAAGTGCTAGTGTTATTGTGAGCACTGTTGCTGGTGATGTTGTTACTGCTATGGATCTTAGCATGGTGGATGTTGGTGGTGTGAGTGCAGGTGGTGTGAGTGCTGGTGTTAGCACTTCTGCAGCAGATGAAGAGGTTGACATTGATTCATTGATGGAGTTGGATTTCTTGACGACTACAACCTCCACAGTGTCTATTCCTCTTGATACTACAGTCACTGCATCTGCAGCAGATGAAGATGAGTCAAAGGACTCAAGTGAAGATGATGGTGGAGCCGGTGCTGATGAGGCTGGTAGTCCTGATTTTGAAGATACACCTGATGAAGAGTTCGAGACTGTTTGGCTTGGGGTGAGGATGACAAAGAGGAAAAGGAAGAGGAGTGAAGCAGAGATAGAAGAGATTTCTGATCCTTTATTCATTCCAGAGTTCGACATTTCTCCACCTCCTCGGTCCTCTGCTCCTGTTACTGCAGCTATGTCTGCTGCTGCTATTCAGTCTACATCTTCTCGGGCTGGGAGAGGAAAGAGATCTAGGTTCTCTTTCCAGAGGAGGTCAGAACTGACGACAGTTGCTACAACCACTGTTACATCAGTAGCTTCTGTCTCAGTTTCTTCACTGACTAGGTCAAGGGCTGTTCCAGCACATTCCACTATTGCCCCTCTGACCACCTCTATTGCTCAGGCTCCCTTGTTTACTGCTGCATCTGCTGGCCCCTCTACATCTCGAGCTGACACGTTCATACCTACTGTTTCAGTTGTTGATCAGCTGAGCACACTGAACAGTATGGTACTTAGATTGATGGAGAGGAGCATGGAACAGGAAAAGAAGAATAAGGAGCAGGAACTGGTGATTGCTCAGCTTACTCAGAGAGTAGAAGAGCAGGATGCCTTGCTTCTAAAAGCAGCACATCAGCGAGCAGATCTCAGGGCTAGATCTGCTCAGCAAGAGGAGCAGCTGTTAAAGTACATTGATGAGCATAATCAGTTGGCCCTTACTGCCACTGATGTCAGTGATCGTATTCTTGCTCTGGAAGCTGAGAACGCCCGACTTGCTGAACTGGTTGAAGGTTCCAAGGAAGACACACCCAGAATTGAGGGTTCTGCAGCAATCTCCGATGATTCAGACTCAGACAAGGAAGAAAAAGAGGACGATGAATAAGAAGATGAAGAGTCTGAGGAGGAAAAAGTAGATTATGATGGTACTGATAAAGACGAGGACTCTGATGATGATGATCAGTCTGGATCAAGGAATGGGTCTTCTGATTCTTCAGGTTCTGATGATGATGATGATGACCAAGAACCTTCTCCTTCTGAGATTAGGTCCAAGTCTACACATGACAAGAAGAAAGCTCCTCCTCCACCTCCTCCTACTCAGACAGAAGAATCCACAGCTTCCGAGGAAGTCGAAGCTGTGCCATTGAGACGTCAGTTAGATAAGACTTTGACGATGATTTTAGACGCTCAAGGCGTCATACAGCACTCGGTTAGCTACGACAAGGAGGAGGGAGAAATCATACATTGCCTATCTAAGGAACAGATTGCAGAACTGTTCAGGCTTAACCCAGATGAGGTTGTTGCTGATGATTCCTCTGTACCGGTGTTTGATGAACCATCTCCAGAACCTTTTGATGACATTGATGAGGTTATTCTGGAGGACATAACCGAGGAGGAGTATCCAAAGTACACATCAGCTGAGGAAGAGCTACCAACATTTACTGATCAGTTTGATCAAGCAACCGAAGATCTACTGATCCGATACTTAGAAGAATAGGTTGAGGTCAGCAAAGCCGAAGCTGATGATCAAAAGAAAAGGAAAGAGGAATGGAAGGCCTACTAGGAGGTCCTGAAAAAGGAAAGCACCATGAAGATGCCAGACTCACACAAGAAAGTCTACAGGACCAAAGGCTACAAGGCTAGAGGTCAAATTCTGAGATGGGCATACTTTCATGATTTAGGGTGCTATGCGATGAAGAGAGAGAGAGGAATTGATTATTTCAAGCATCCCCGTGACTTTAAGGCGTTGCCAGGCTTTGAATTCAATCAATTAGCACGTCTAAAGATGCTGTACAGTGAAGATTCGGGGATGTCTGCTTGGTTTTCCCGGCAACTCCAGTACGAGTACCGAAAGAAGTGGGTGGACTTCCAGCCTCAACAGCCTGAACGTTATAATCTGCCTGAGATTGATGGAGACACCAGAAAGCATAAAGTTATCCTGAAGTGGCTTCCTCCTAAAGTCTTGAAGAAGATTCCTTTGAGGAAGATGCGTCAAGATTTTATGGAAGGCTTCCCATGGTGGTATTATGACGGACGTACTGGAGAAGCTGTGATCGTTCTATGCAAAGATAAGAAGTGGGAGACAGTAAGGATTTTTGAGCCAATGTGGTTGACTAACTTGTCCCACAAAGATGTTATAGCACTGTATCGTCATCAAATTTTCTTCGATGTACAGGACATGGAACAGGCACTTCAGTTCATGAGAGTGATCCGAATCTGCATATGCTTAAAGGTTCATGCTGGAGCTGACTGGAAAGCTATTACTGAGAAATATTTCAAGAAAGATACTTCCAAGAGTTGAACTAGGTCCAAGGGGGAGTTTGTTGGTGCACTAAATGTCCCTAGTTCGATTTTGTATTATCAATCATGTAATATTCAAGTTATGTTAATGGAAGTTATCTTTATATATCGTTCTTAATGTTTAATATTGATTATGTGATTGTTTGATTTGATTTAATTAATATTTGAGTATGAGTATGACTCATTCGGGTGAATGACTCTAACGAATGAAGTCATTCGCCGAATGAGAATAGCGACTGACTATACTCAGCGAATGAGCCGTTCGCCGAATGACTCATTCGACTGACTTGTCTATTCGACATAGTCATTCGCCGAATGAGTTGTTTCGGCCACTCATTCGGCCGAATGAATACAGTCTATAAATACATGTTCAAATCATTTCAAACCCAACTTTCCCGAGTCCTCATTCTTCCCAGTGCACTCTAGTGTCATACCCTTGAAGTTTTGAGCGATTCTTCACGTCCAACTTCAATTCTTAACCCGTGGTGATCGATTCTCACTCGCACGTTGATTTTACACACTCGATTCACCACGGTTGCTGTTGATTTCGATTCGAAAACCCTGGAATATGATTCCGCACTATTCCAGAGGCTGTAAAGCAGATTTCCCTTGGAATCGGATTGTTTCCGAGCTCCGAGTTGGTCCTACATGCGTATATGAGAATATCGATCTACTTGTTAAAAGCTTAATGTTAAATTATTATTTCGTAAAATATCTGGATCATCTGAGCATACGAAAGTATCAACCTTGATACCAAGATTTTGAACAAATTCAATTTGTTTTATTTTTTATTTTCAAAAGATATTATGTTTTGTTTTTGCATGATCAATCTAGTTAAAATTGAAGTAAATTGTTTCAAGGACATTATTGTTTGTTTAGTTATTCACAAAACGGGGATGTGTTCAAGTAAATGGAGAACATAAAGTATTTGATGGTTTTGTTTTTATTTGATATCTTAACTAAGTAATTAAACTTAAAGAGGATTTATATACTGACAATCATCTTTGAATTGTAATTTGCTGATAAATATATTCATTAATTCAATCAGGTGTGTTGATGATTGTAATACAATATGATCTCATGTCTGGATCTTTCTCAAACAAAAATATGTGATTGCTTTTCTAGGTTTTTATTTCATAGTTAGATTTGTTAAATTTGCGGTGTGTTTGTGTTAAAAAATTTGAAAAATAAAGATTTTTTGAGTTTTATCTGATGATTAATCAATAATTTTTGATTATTTGTTTTGACTTTGAAATATTAAACATTGTTTTGTTTGCATATTTTAAATAAAATTGGATTTCAGAAGGTTTGCTTGAAGGTTCGCCAATAGGTTTGATCACAGGTTCGTCTAATAGGTTTTGGACAGGTTCGTTTGAGAGGTTTTGGACAGGTTCGTTTGAGAGGTTTTGATCAGGTTCGTCCAAAAGGTTTGTTGATAGGTTCGGTCAACAGATTGGTCAAAGGTTCGTCAATAAGGTTTGTTAACAGGTTCGTATATATAGAGGTTCGTGTGTGTGACCTCCGTCACTTTAATCAGAACTATTCCCGAACCTGCAAACTTAGATTTTGATTTTTTCGATTCTGGATCTCTGAAACTTTTTGCCTTATACCATTAGCTTCGGATTTGGATTGTGATTCTAAATAGGTTAAGAGATTGGAGTTTGACCGGCTAGATTAGGAGATATGTTGATTTTAGATCTAGTTTAGTTGAACCTTTTGTTTTGGATTAAAATCTGTTTAAATTCAAATTTGGTAATGTTGTTCATCTGTTAATGGCGAATCTTTGGATATAGATTTTTTGGTCTAATTCATATATTTGAAAATCTGATTTTAAACTGGCTTAGGTTCGTGAAATGAACATAGGTTTGCTGAATTCATAAGGTTTGTTTGAACTTTATAGGTTCGGGCCGAACCTCTTTATGTCATTGAACCGAACCTTGTATGGTCAAGGCTTCGTTTGACCATAAGGTTCGTGGTATGATCAAGGTTCGTTCATTGATAGGTTTGTTGATTCAAACAGGTTTGGCTTATAATCAGGTTCGTCTAAGTCTAGGTTCGGCACAGGGAAAGGGTTCGCTGGTTTCTACACTTAGGAATTTTTTGATTTTTTAATTTTTGATTTTTTTTTTAATTTTTTGTTTTAATTTTTGTTTCTTTTGATTGTAGAAATGGCAACTCTCACATTCAGAGATAAACACAACTTTTGTGCTTATCTGGATCCAACAACGAAGAATGACAGGAATATCGTTCGATGATCGAGTTCTTAAGACGGTCAAGGATTTATCATGCAATCTCCAACTCCTGTCAGATATACAGATCACAGATTCAGAGTTTTTGGGATTCTACTAGACTGATCAAAGTTGATGAAGATTATGTTATCGAGGCTAATGTGATTGGACAAGCCATTAGAGTGACTGAAGCTGATATCAGGAGGGTACTACAGTTTGGAGGTGAACCTGCGGGAATGACTCTTATTCCTAAGAGGTGCATTAAAGGATGTTTCTTGAGGATCAGATACTTTGGAGTCTACAATGAATACTCTATCAAGAAAGGCAAACTACCTTTGCAGTACAAGTTGTTAGCACATGTTCTGTTACACTGCCTTAGCATGAGGAAGGGAACACTTGATGAACTTATAGATCTGATGAGGTCTGCAATGGTTGCATTGATATTGAACAAACCGTTCTATTTTTCTGCAATGATCTTCAGATACATGTCAGACAACATAACCAAAGCCAATGATAGATTTTATATGTATCCTAGGTTTATTCAGATACTGATAGATGAATGATTTCCTGAACAGAACTTGCCGAGGGTTGTTTCTGATTTCTTAAGCTGAAACATATGACTGACTCCAGTCTTGGTCAAGTCAAGATCTATTAGAAAAGCAATGATGATATTCTTATTAAAGATGTAGTTGGGCATTGTGCTAGAGCTAACTACGTTGCTCCTTTGGATGATGCTTGGAGGCATGAAAATTCAGATTCAGATAATTAACAGTTAGATGATAATGATGATGATCAACAACAACCACCACCTCCTCCTCCTAATTCACAAGAAAGGCAATCACAAGCTCAGTCTTCTCAATCTCATCAACAAACTCAAGAACCAGTTCAAGGGCCAGATGTAACTCCTACTACACTTATTCCTCTTCAGGTGATTTATCCAGATCAACAAGGAGCTCAAAGACAAGAAGAGGCTACTGCTTCGCGACATGTTGATGCTGAGGATATTGGAGCTGATGCTGAAGCTGATGAAGAATCAACAGAGTCAGAGATGGAAACAGTTCAGGTTGGGAACATCATGGTAAGGAGATTGAAGAAAAGACCAGTACAACAACAAAGTAAAGAAGCAAGAGAAGAAGAAAATGATCCCAACTTTACTGTTGATGAGCCTGAGGCTTCAAGGCCAAAGAAGAAAAAGAGAATGGCTAAGGTGCCTAAGAAGAAGAAGACAAGGACTCCCAGGATTATTGTTTCTTCTCCTGTGGTTGTTTCTTCTATATCTGTTTCTACTTCTGTTTCTATACCTTCTTCAGTTGCTGCAACAGTTAAAGAAGATGTTTCCACTTCTCCTGTTCATATGTCTTCATATCCTTTTATTCAGAGACCTGAGTTTGTTAATGTTGCTACATTTGTTCCTTCATTCATGGATGCTAATACTGTAACTACATCATTTCAAGCAACTTCTACCTCAAGAGGAGATTCTTTGTTTGAGGGCTTAGATGACTTGGACTTAAACTTCTCTTTAGATTATGATGATACTGAGCTGAGAAGGAGAATATCTATCTTGTCACAAGAGTTTGACAAGTATATGAAACAAAAGGATAAAGCTGAAACTGAACAACCATCTTCTTCAAGTTCAAGTGATTTAGATGTGATGAAAGGTTAAATTTCTCAATTGTTGAAGTGGAGAGAAGAGGATTTGCTTGAAAAGAAGTTAATGAATGAGAGAATTACATCATTGGAAACTTTGATTGTGAAGCAGAATGCTGAGATTGTTGAATTAAAGAAAGATAATCAAGAGTTGAAGAAAAAGATAGATGATATTCAAGTTAAAGATACCCAAGCTGAGGCTACTGATGCTAGTGCTGATCATGTGTTTGTTAATCTTGATGATGAAGAAGAAGAAGAAAAGGTAGACTATGAAGATTCAGATGTTGATGAACATTCAAGCTTTAATGCTTATGATGATGATGAAGATGACGATGATGGTGATGTTACGGGTGTTGGAAGTTCAAGTGTTTTGAATTCCATCACTGGAGCAATAGTAATTTACAATCCTTCTGGGATTTCATTTGATGTTACTCCTATTTCTTCTGTTTATTCTGATAAAGCCAAAAGTGCAGATTGAAGATCAGAGACTTTGAAGATTTTGAAGCAACTATTAAGGGGGAGTTTGTTAGGTCATTTTTGTAATAGTTTGCTTGTCTAAATATGTAAGTTTATATAGGTTTTGTATAGGTTCGTCTGGCCCACGAACCTAGGCAAGGTTGTGTATAGGTTCGGCGAACCTATAGGTTCGGTTAGGTTCGCTGAACGGGTTGTATATATAGAAGGTTTGTCTAGAGATTTGTAACTTCTGCAGTTTTGAGTGTGAGACAGATCTGATTTTCTTTGTGTGAGAGTGAAAGAACTGTGTGTTCTTGTACATTTCATTGTAATCAGTTTATTACATTCAATGAAATGATGTTTATAAATAATTGTTTGTCTTTGATACATATAGATCAATTATAGATTCCGCATACAATTAATTGTTAATAGGATTCCGTTGAACGATCGAGAGTAAATCTACACCTTCCAAGGTGATACCTTAAGTAATACCAAATCATCAACTTGAAACTCTAGTGGCTAATGACGTTTATCCGCGTAGCTTTTCTGTCGACTTCGAGCAGGTAACAGACTGTTACGAATATGGTGAATCTTGTCATTCGTTTCTTGAATAATCTCGGGACCAGTGATCTATGATTCTTCGATCTCAGTCCAACAGATTGGTAACCAATATTTCCTACCATAAAGAGCTTCGAACGGCACCATACCAATGCTCGCGTGATAACTGTTGTTATACGAGAACTCAACTAATGGTAAATGTCTATCCCATTTGCCACCTGTAACATCAGTGCCAGAACCAGTATCGGAACAGTGATCTCAACAGTAACATGAACAGTATTTAGGTACGAACTCTATGCATTTCAGTGTATTTCATATTCACATCATACATCATTATCATTTCATGTATTAAACAGTGAATTCAAAACCATTTCAGAGAAACCAAACTCAGAAAACATGGTTCATCAGTCAGATAATAATCTGGCAACACAGAACCATCATGTGATTAATTGTTAGGATTTTATTATGTATAAACGTATGTGAGGCCTTATATAACAAAAGACACGGATGTTGCTACTTGAATGCTAAATCGACAGATTATTCGTATAGGTGACGATTTGTACGAATATATCCGAAGATTTAATGTTCTGAATAATATCCGATAACTAGAAAACAATATTGAAAAGTATAGTTATCGTCGTATTCATACGGGTGACGACTCGAACGAATACGCACGACGATTGTACGATTCGATTTTTAAACATTAAATTTAATGTGTTTGAAAATCTAAAATAAACCAAAAAGTAATACTTAATTTACTAGGAATAACCACTTTGAATAAATTTAGAAATTCTATTTTAATATAACCGCATCGGTTCGTTACGAAAAACACGAGAAACAACGTGTTACGCAAAACCGAACGAGACCGAACAACCGGGTATCTTTGAAACACTAAATGATGCATTTACTCACAAAAGGACAAGAAGTTTGAGCTTGAATCCACTGATTTTGAGGTAAAACTCTAATTTATTTGCGGTTTTGGTATGTATTATAAACCCATGTAACCCTTGTTGTTCTAACCGGTCTAAACCCTAGAAACTTCGAGGAAAACCCTTGTATATGATGAGGAAAGGTTAGGAACAGATCTGTAACAGGTTAGGGCTTGAAAATGGGGATGGTGATACAGGTTCGTGGACCAGCCTTCGAGCCAAACCCAAGAACAGGTGGCCGAACCTGTTTAGCTGAAGAAGGAGGCGACCGAAACCCTAGCCGAACCTCCTCTAAGATGTCACGAACCTATTAGCAGTCGCATGCTTGGTCGAACCCTAGCTGACCTGCGAACCTGCATGCATGGACTGGCCGAACCTATTCTTGATAGCCAAACCAATAGGAACCCACGAACCTCGGCCTACGAACCTTGTTGATGGCCGAACCATTCAAGTCCTAGCAAACCTTAGATGGCACGAACCCAGAAAACACCGAACCTTAGGTTAAAGGTTCGTCGATCCACACACCTTGTCGAACCATGAAGGTTCGCCTAGCCCTTATCATTGTCGAACCCAAGCTTAGGGCCAAAAGGTTCGCTGCCCTCATTCTTGTAAAACCCAAGTGTGATGAAATCATGGTATTGTCGGATCTATGATTGTCAACCTTAGCGTATAGACCAAAAGAATAGACACATGACTAATTAAAACCAACGTTAAATGAGGAAACGGGTTGATTTACTTTTAACACTTCGACCTTGGGGACACTTCGTGAGAAGTGTAACTAATTTAGATAATGTAAGATAATTATCTATGTTGAATTATTCAAAGATCTTGTTGTTCAAGGGTTTTGAGGATGATCAATTGATAATAAAAAGCCAACAATGGGCTTGGGTGGGCCCAATGGGATTAATTAAGCCCATCATATGTTAATTGTCATTTTGATTAAAGCAATGATATCTAATAAAAAGAAAATATGTGGTGAACCTTATTAAATCAAAATAAATAATTCCGATTTAATATTTTAGTTAAAGTAAATTAAATGATTTTCTAACTTAAAGTTTTAACTTAAAATGAACTTAATTAAAACATATTAATCCAGATTTGTTGTGACTAATTATGGGATATGGGTTATAAATGGGTGTCTAAGTTAGACTAGAGGATTAAGTCTTAGGAACACACTAGTACTTAGGACACTTAGTTGCAAACCGAGACCAAACCCTAGATACGACGACTAATGCGTATACTTACCGTATTCGAATTCTTTAAAACAACTCAGGAACTGAAGAAACCTAAGCATCAACAACGAGCGCGCATTTTGTGATAGATCATTTGCACAGCAACACAGGTGAGTTCATTGCCCCTTTTCTAAACATTTTTGTTTTAAAACACGGGGCTGAGAAGCATGCGTAAACTGTTTTATTTAAATTGTTTACTTAAATGATTTTATTTATTATATGTTTTACATATATATGCTTGTTTATACTCCTAGACTCCTGTCTAGGTAATTGCTATGCGGAATTAACTAACAAGTTAATTAAATTACTCCTACGAGTAATACTTTAATTGTCAAACTCTAAACAAACCCTTAGTCCATAAAGCTCAAATTCAAGAATCTAAACTCAAAGTGAAATCAAAGGATCCTACTCATAAACCTATAATCATTGTGAAATCATGGTATTCTAAAGATCAAAAGACTCAAGAAAATCAAGGAAATCATAGTTGTGTGTGAATCATTGAAATAATGAAATCTTTAAAATCTAATGAAATCATTAATGCTTGAGTCAAGGTGGATGTCAGTTGTATAGAAATCAAGACCACGTGTAACACGCATAAAGTCCCGGCATAAATAGTAGACTCTTGTAGTCAAGCTATATGGGCAATAACGTGAACTATCAAACAAAATCAAGAGAATTAAAGGAGATCAAGAATCAAAGGATATCCGTAAAGTCCCGGCTTGTACAGTAGACCAGTGGGTCAAGCTGATATCGGCATCATTAAAGTCCCAGCACACACAGGTAGGCTCCTTGTGAGTCATGCCTGATATGGGCCACGTGTGAGAGGGTACAACTTGGACAACCACCAACAAGTAAGTCTAATTGATTGAGTCAAAAAAGGCCAAATCATCATGTCTTAGTTGTATTTAAATGCTTAGTTATTAGTTTAATTAAACATTTAATGTTATATTTCTACAAGTGCTTTCGGGAAATCATGAATACATGGTGAACTCAAGAGATCAAAGGTAAATCTATTTGTGGAAATCAGAATCTAAATTGAAGGTGAATGGAGTGAAACGCTTAATTATCATTAACAACAATATGCTAAGCAGTCCAGTATGTGGTTGGACGGTGGCTGGGCGGGCGGTAAGTTTGACCCTACATATGCCCTATATATAAGCATACTTGATTGGATAGCATAGGCGTTGTTGATGAGGTTAAGGTTGTCACTTCGGGGGATCAAGGTAAACAATTTTTAGGGTAATCAAATGCTATGAATCATATGTTATGGAAATCAAAGTAGTGGAATGAAATGCTTAATTATCACCAGGAACAATATATATCATGTGGTTTAGTATGTGGTGGGACGGTGGCTGGGCGGGCGGTAAGTTCGACCCTACATATGCCCTATATATAAGCATACTGAACTGGATGGTATAGGTGGTTAATGGTGAGGTTAAGGTTGTCATTCAGGTTATTCAAATTCATTTTTATAAAACTATATGAACTCACCAACCATGTGTTGACTTTATTTTTGCATGACTTCTCAGGTGACGAACAAGTCAACTGAAGAGTTATTCCTTTTTGGACTAGGTTACCAGATAGTGGACCTAGCTTTTTGGACCTGCATATTTTGAAGCATCATTATACAGATTTATTTTGTATATCTTGTGCAGATACAAGATAGAAGATTTATGATGTGATAGTAGATTTACATTGTTAAATTATAAACTTAACTGACGTAATTTAACTTTGTAATTCTATTTTATTTTAGCAGTTTCTCATTTATATATCATGTTGCAATGTAAACAATCTAATCATTCCGATTATCACTCACGATATCGCACCCCGGGAACCTTCCGCCCGAAGGGGAATCCGATCCAACCCCGCCGGCTCGGGGTGTGACACCACCAAAATCGATGACACAAGCTCTCAGCTTATCTTCTAATGTCTGAATCATTTGCTCTGTTTGTCCATCCGTTTGAGGATGATAAGCGGTGCTAAGGTCCAATCATGTTCCAAAAGCTTCATGTAATGATTCCCAAAATCATGCCGTGAAATGAGCATCATGATCCGATATTATGCTTAAGGGAATTCCATGTCGGCTAACAATCTCATCTACATAAACACGAGCTAACTTTCGAACATGGTACGTTTCACGTATCGGTAGGAAATGAGCCGATTTCGTTAACCTATCAATTAACACCCATATACTATCATTACCACTTGCGGTTCATGGGATTTTGGTAATAAAATCCATGGATATATTCTCCCACTTCCACATGGGTATTTCTGGTTGTACTAACAATCCTGAAGGTCGCTGGTGTTCAGCCTTTACTTTTGCACAGTTAAGGCACTTTTCTACATACTCAGCAATATCCTTCTTCATTCCAGGACACCCGTAAAAGACTCTATGGTCTAGGTACATCTTGTCAGCACCTGGATGGATTGAGTAACGAGACTTATGCGCTTCATTCATAATCTTCATCTTAAGATCATCTCTGTTCAGTATCCACAATCGGTTCAAGTAATACATCAACCCATCATCCTTAGTTTCCAATTGCAATTCAGCCCTACAAGACATCTCATCGTGTATGCTACCTTGAACTAATGAGGTTTGTTAGGCTACCAGAATATCATTATGGTGACTAGTGTGCACTCGGACACTATGGATTTGAACATGACTCTTGCGACTAAGCGCATCTGCCATTACATTCACTTTACCAGGATGGTAGCGAATTTCACTGTCATAATCATTCAACAGTTCAACCCATCTTCGTTGTCTCATGTTAAGTTTTTTCTGATTGAGAATATGCTACAAACTCTTGTGATCTGTGAATACTACGCACTTCGTGCCATAAAGATAATGTCTCCATATCTTCAAAGCAAACACAACTGCACCCAGTTCTATGTCGTTGTAGTGTAGTTCTTCTCATGAATTTTCAACTGTCTAAATGCATAAGCCACAACCTTTCCCCGTTGCATGAGAACACAACCGAGACCAAGTTTGGATGCATCACAGTAAACCACAAAATCATCATTTCCATCAGGCAGTGTCAAGACAGGAGCATCACAAAGTTTCTGCTTCAAGGTCTGAAATGCCTCTTCTTGCTTTGGTCCCCACTCATAAGGTCAGTTCTTTTGAGTTAAAGAAGTGACAGGGACAGCAACCCTGAAGAAATTCGAAATAAACCGCCGATAGTAACCAGCAAGTCCAAGAAATGATCGAATCTCCGTGGGTGTCTTCGGTGTACTCCAATTCTTCACCGCTTCAATCTTCGCAGGATCCACGTGAACACCCTTTTCATTGACTATGTGTCCCAAGAATTGAACTTCCTTAAGCCAGAATTTACACTTGGAGAATTTGGCATACAGTCGTTCTTCTCTTAGGATCTCCAAAACCAACTTAAGGTGTTGCTCGTGCTCATCTTTGCTCTTGGAGTACATCAAAATATCATCAATAAATACAATCACAAATTTATCCAAGTATGGCCTGCAAACACGGTTCATGAGGTCCATGAAAACCGCTGGTGCATTGGTAAGGCCGAAGGGCATTACCAGAAATTCATATTGGCCATATCTTGTTCTAAAAGTCGTTTTGGGAATATCATCTTCATGTACATGAAGCTGATGATACCCAGACCTATGATCGATCTTCGAAAACCATGCCGAGCCTTGTAGTTGATCGAAAAGATCATCGATGCGCAGCAGGGGATATCGATTCTTAATGGTCAGCTTGTTCAACTCGGGGTAATCTATGCACATTCGGAATGACCCGTCCTTCTTTTTGACAAACAGGACCGGTGCACCCCATGGTGAATGGCTTGGGTGAATGAATCCTTTGTCAGACAATTCTTGTAGTTGGCTCGCCAATTCTTGTAACTCCGAAGGCACAAGTCTGTAAGGAGCTTTGGCGACTGGGTTCGCACCAGGTACTAAGTCAATTTGGAACTCTACTTGACGTTCTGGTGGAAGACCCGGCAAATCATCTGGAAATACTTCAGGAAAATCTCTTATCACAGGAACGTCTTCAATGCTCTTTCCTTTCTCCTTTTTCTCCACGACATGTGCTAAAAATGCTATACATTTCTTCCTAAGGTACTTGTGTGCTTCAGTGCATGACATCAACTTAAGACCTTTACTAGAAGTTTCCCCAAAAACTCTTAGAGTTTCACCCGAAGGTAAGGGAATACGAATATATTTTTCATAACAAACAATTTCTGCTTTGTGGGTGGCTAACCAATCCATGCCGATGATAACATCAAAGCTACCAAGTTGCATAGGTATAAGATCAGTTGGGAAAACATGATCATTTAAGTTCACAGTACATCCAATAATAATAGTGTCAATATCAATAGTATTACCATCAGCCACCTCTATGTTAAACGGTTTGTCTATCTTAGTACATGTTACTCCAAGCATACATTCAAAATCATGTGAAACAAAACTCCTATCAGCACCAGAATCAAATAAGACAGATGCATAAGAGTTGTTAATCATAAATGTACCATTGACCACATCCTGGTTGGCTTGAGCTGCCGGAGCATTCAGTTGAAAAGCTCTGCCTCTCGCCATCCTTTGATTGTTCCCTGTCAATTTCGGACATTGATTTCGGAAATGACCCACATCACCCCACTCATAACAGGCTCTTTCCTGTGCAGGTGCTTGGCGAATGGGTACAGCTTGAATTGGTTGGGCATACGGAGCTGGCAGTGCAAGCGGTGTAGGTTGCATCCTTTGTGCTTGCAGTGCACTCCGACAAACATTTGCAAAATGACCATACTTGCCGCAGTTGTTGCAGACGCGACATGGCAAGTTAGGTGTGTGATGATATCTGCAGATATTACATTGAGGAGTGACCCCAACATAATTTCTGGTGTTTGAATTGTTCGATGATTGCTGAGTAGCCTTTGCAGCAGGAGTAGTAACAACGAAATTTCTGGACTTTCGCTTCTTGTTGCCGCTTTTTGAAGAGCTGCCTTGTTCAGTCTTGACCTCAGTTGAAGCCTCTTTTACAGCTGACTTTGTATCAACTTTAGATCCCTTTCTTGTGAGTGTTCCAGCTTTAACATGGTTATCCGTCAATGTTGCAGACAGGCGGATTGCAGCTTCCAGTGTGGTAGGGTTGCTACCAAAGACTGTGTCTTGAATCTGCATAGGTAGCCCGCCTATGTACTTCCCAATCTCTCTCTCCAATGGTGTCAGCAGATGAGGTACCAGCAGACTAAACTCATGAAAGCAAGAATTGTAGATTACATTCTCACCACAGTCTTGCTTGAGTTCCCAGAACTCAGCTTCCAGTTTCCTCATCTCACTGCGAGGACAGAACTCGGTGATCATCAGGTTCTTGACCTCAGTCCACGTCAGTGCTAGGGCTGCATCAACTCCCCTAGTTCGCTTTTTGCCATTCCACCAAGTTAGTGCTCTCTTTTGGAAAACACTAGTGGCATAGCGCACCTTCAAATTTTCTGGACAGTCACTGTTGATGAAGGTGTTCTCAATACTCTTAAACCACTGCAGCAGACCAGTGGCTCCCTCAGAACCCGTAAACTTTAGTGGATTACAGGAGTTGAAGTGTTTGAACGTGCAAACTGGTGGGTTTGAACGTGCAAACTGGTTGTTTGCACCACCTCTTTTCTGATTAAGAGTTTGGTTGGCTTGATTCGGTTAAGTCACCAACCCGGAGATAAGGTTTGCTAACTCTTGAAAGCCATTGTTGGCATTACCGTTGTTAGCTTCTCCGTCATGTGGGTTTGTAGTATCTTCGTTGTGACGGCGTGGCGACATGTTTCTGAGGATGTTAGAAACATCTTACTACCGTTTACAACGTAAGTCATACCAAATATGGTCAAATGAGTTCATTTCAACAGTTAGGATTACATATAGGGACTATATTTTTCTCCTATCAATCATTAATCTCATAACAAGGTAATAATCTCCTAATATTATACTAAAGCATCCTAATAGTCATATATAATATTAACTAAATATTCCTAAGTTTCAAACATCTCCCACCCTATACTAACACTGACAACCTCCTGAAGCAGTGAAACAAGCTTATATATAGGGCATACGTAGACTTGACTGTAGTCGCATCAGCCGCCGTCCCACCACCGTTGCGTTGCACCACGATTATGCCCTTGTTAGAATTTAGGGTATACATATGTTTCTCAAGTGTTCCACTTCACAGCCTTATCCTATGAAGGATAATTATGAGTGAAGTGTGTTCCATTACTTCTGAATCCAGGTTCGCCTAATGTCTAAGTTCACCTTAACACTAGGTTCACCTATTTTCTAAGTTCACCTAAAGTCTAAGTTCACCTGATATTTAAGCTCCCCTAATGTCTAAGTTTACTATATGTTCACAACTCATTATCAAGTGTTCATACCATCACTAAGTGTTAGTATCATCACTACGTGTTCGTATTATCATAAAATATCCATCTCAGCACTAAATATTCAGTTCGTCCCTAAGTGTTCATACCATCACTAAGTGTCAGTATCATCACTACGCATTCATATTATCACCAAGTGTCCCATCTCAGCACTAAATGTTCATTTCGTCACTAAATGTTCATATCATTCATCGATCCTATTCACCCCACGCGTCCAATAAGTGTGTTCATAAGTGAGTATATATATATATATGTCCATCAAATGAGATCATCCAATATGTCAATTCAAACCCAATTCAACCAACATTCCATCAACCACAACTTTACAACATATCCTAATAATATTCTAAGTTCCTAACACTAACAGACCCCCAATATACTACAAATGGTATATGTATAGGGCATATGTCGGGGTAGGTCGCAACCGCCCCAGACACCGTCCCACCACCTTTGTAGTATACCACTAGTGTGTCCTTGTCTGGTGATCAAAGATCAAACAAGCAAGACCTTGGTTGGACGCGTCACAGTAAACCACAAAATCATCGTTTCCATCTAGCAATCTCAAGACAGGAGCATCACAGAGTTTCTGCTTCAATGTCTGAAACGCCTCTTCTTGCTTTGGTCCCCACTCATAAGGTCTATCCTTCTGTGTCAATGAAGTGAAAGGAACAGCAATCCTGAAGAAATTTTAAATAAACCGCCGATCGTAACCGGCGAGTCCAAGAAATAAACAAATCTCTGTTGGTGTCTTCGGTGTATTCCAATTTTTCACAGCTTCAATCTTTGCAGGCTCCACGTGAACACCCTTTTCATTGATTATGTGCCCCAAGAATTGAACTTCCTTAAGCCAAAATTCACACTTGGAGAATTTGGCATACAATTGTTCTTTAATTAAGATCTCCAAAATCAACTTAAGGTGTTTCTCGTGTTCTTCTTTGCTCTTAGAATATATTAAACTATCATCAATAAATACAATTATGAATTTATCCAAGTATGGCATGTAAACACAGTTCATGAGGTCCATGAAAACCGCAAGTGCATTGGTAAGGCCGAAGGGCATTACCAGAAATTCATAATGGCCATATCATGTTCTGAAAGTTGTCTTGGAATATCATCTTCTTGTACACAAAGCTGATGATACCCAGACCTAAGATCGATCTTCGAAAACCATGTCGAGCCTTAAAGTTGATCGAAAAGATCATCGATCCGCGGTAAAGGATATCGATTCTTAATGGTCAGCTTGTACAATTCGCGGTAGTCTTTTCACAATTGGAATGACCCGACCTTCTTCTTGACAAACAGAACCGGTGCACGCCATGGTAAATGGCTCGGGCGAATGAATCCCTTCTCAGACAGTTCTTGTAGTTGACTCGCCAATCCTTGTAACTCCGAAGGCGCAAGTCTGTAAGGAGCTTTGGCGACTGGGTTCGTACCAGGTACTAGGTCAATTCGAAATTCTACTTGACGCTCTGGTGGAATCCCCGGCAAGTCGTCTGGAAATACTTCAGGAAAATCTTTTATCACAGTAACGTCTTTAATGCTCTTTCCTTTCTCCTTTTTCTCCACGACGTGTGCTAAAAACGCTATGCATTTCTTCCTAAGGTACTTATGGGCTTTGGTACAGGACATCAGCCTAAGACCTTTACTAGGAGTTTCTCCAAAAACTCTTACAGTTTCACCCGAAGGTAAGATTATACGAATGTATTTCTCATGACAAATAATTTCCGCTTTGTGGGTGGCTAACCAATCCATGCCTATATAACATCAAAGCTACCAAGGGGCATAGGAATGAGATCAATTGGGAAAACGTGATCATTAAAGTTCACATTACATCCAATAATAATAGTGTCAATATCAATAGTATTACCGTCAGCCACCTCTACGTTAAACGGTTTGTCTCATTTAGTATGTGTTCTACCAAGCTTACATTCAAAATCATATGAAACAAAACTCCCATCAATACCCAAATCAAATAAGATAGCTGCATAAGAGTTATTAATCAGAAACGTACCATTGACGACATCCTGGTTGGCTTGAGCTGCTGGAGCATTCAATTGGAAGGCTCTGCCTCTCGCCATCCTCTGATTATTCCCTGTCAATCTTGGGCACTGATTTCTGAAATGACCCACATCACCGCCCTCATAACAGGCACTTGCCTGTGCAGTACTTGGCGAACGGGTACAACTTGAAGTTGTTGTGCATGTGGAGCTGGCAGGGCAAGCGGTCCAGGTTGCATCCTTTGTGCTTGCGGTGAACTCTGACACACATTAACAGATTGACCATACTTGCCGCAATTGTTGCAGATGCGACATGGCAAGTTAGGTACATGGTGATATTTGCAGACATTACATTGGGAGTGACCCCAACATAATTTTTAGTGTTTGACTTTCTTGATGATTGTTGAGTAGTCCTTGTAGCAAGAGTAGTAACAGCAAAACTTCTAGTCTTTCGCTTTTGACTGCTGCTTTTCGATTAGCTAGCTGGTTCAGTCTTGACTTCAGTTGAAGTCTCCTTTGCAGTTGTCTTCGTTTCATTCTTCTTAGTTCCCTTCCTCGTGAAAGTTCTAGCCTTCACATGATTATCCGTTAAGGTTGCAGACAGACGGATTGCAGCTTCCAATGTGGTAGGGCTGCTACCAAAGACAGTGTCTTGAATCTACATAGGTAGACCGCCTATGTACTTCTCAATTTCTCTTTCAAGTAGTGTCACCAGATGAGGTACTAAGGAACTCAGCTCGTGAAAGCGAGAATTGTAGATCAAGTTCTCACCACTGTCCTGCTTGAGTTCCTAGAACTCAGTCTCAAGTTTCCTCATCTCACTACGAGGAAAGGATTTTGTGGTCATTAGAGTTTTGACTTCAATCCACGTCAATGCTAGGGCTGCATCAACTCCCCTAGTTCGCTTCTCTCCATTCCACCAAGTTAGTGCTCTCTTTTGGAAAACACTGATGGCATAGCGCACCTTCAAGTTCTCAGGGCAGTCATTATTAATGAAGGTGTTCTCCATACTCTCAAACCACTACAACAGACTAGTGGCTCCTTCAGCACCCGTGAATTTTTTTGGGTTACAGGAGTTAAAGGGTTTAAAAGTGCAAACTGGTGGGTTCGCACCACCCCTGATTTGATTGAGACTTTGGTTGGCTTGATCCAATTGAGTCACTAACCCAATGATGAGATTTCCTAACTCTTGCATGCCGGTATTGGCATTGTTGTTGCTAGTATTCCCATCATTGGTATTTGTATTATCTTCGTTATGACGGCGCGACGGCATGTTTCTGAGGATGTTAGAAACATGTTACTATCGTTTACAACGTAAGTCATACAAACTATGGTCAAATGAGTTCTTTTTAATAGCTAGGATTACATATATGGAACTATATTTTTCTCCTATCTGTTGTTAAACCCATAACAAAGCAATGATTTCCTAATGTTATACTAAAGCATCCTAATTGGTCATATCTAATATTAACTTAATGTTCCAAAATTTCGAACATTTTCCACCCTATAACAAGTCTAAATATAGGACTTACGGAGACTTGACCGTAATCGCGTCATCTGTCGTCCCACAACCGTTGCAATGCACCACGATTATGCCATTGTTAGAAGTTAGGGTATACATATGTTTCCCAAATGTTCCACTTCACAACCTTATCCTGTGGGGATAATTATGAGTGAAGTGTATTCAAGTACTTCTGACAACTAGGTTCGCTTAATATCTAAGTTCACCTGACTCTAGGTGCACCTATTTTCTAAGTTCACCTAATGTCTAGGTTCACCGGACATATAAGCTTCCCTAATGTCTAAGTTTACTATATGTTCATCTCATCATCAAGTGTTCATACCATCACTAAGTGTATGTATCATCACTAAGCGTTCATATTGTCACTAATTGTTCATATCTGCACTAAGTGTTCGTTCGTCACTAAGTGTATATATCATTCATCAAGTCTATTCACCCAATGTGTCCAATAAAGAAGTATTTCTATGTGTTTTCCAAAGTGATCATCCAATCAGTTTCAATCAACCTTCTTTTAACCAACAACTTTCCAACATTTTCTAATAATATCCTAAATTCCCGACACTGATAGACTCCTAATATACTACAAATGATATATATGTATAGGGCATATGTAGGATTCGGTCGTAACCTATCCAACCACCAGCCCACCACCTTTGTAGTATACTACGAGTGTGTCCTTGTCTGGCGATCAAAGATCATCAAGCAATTTCCTACGCAAATATTTTCCTAAACAATATCTCCTTTATTCCTCAATACTGACGTCCACCCAATGTATTGTAAATGGTATATGTATAGGGCATACGTAGAAGTCAGTCGCAACTACTTTAGCCGCCAGCCCACCACCTTTACAATACTTCACGAGTATGTCCTTATCGAGTCATCCGAACACAATCAATCACATAAATAATCAACAAGTAATAGATACAAATCATACATATATATATCAGGAGTTCAGTTAACATGTAATAAACATACAAGCATAGAATCCTGAAAATAGTAACTATTGTATTACTAGGGTATCCTATGGTTATAGACTAGGTCAACCATTTCTAGTAACATAATTCCCTAAAACCCAGGCTCTGATACCAATCTATAACACCCAGACCGATGGCAGAAACGTCGGGATGCCACGAGGGATGTGTAGATTGTTCAGTTGGTAACCTAATTCCCTATAACCATTTCTAGTAACCTAATTCCCTATAACCCAGGATTTTTTATTATATTTTTGGTGGCTTCACTGTCTATTAAGAGGGGTGTTTTCAATTTTGTTATTCCAAAGTCCATTAGTTGGTATTGTAACCAAAGGATTTAGGCAGTGCAATGTTTTGTTGCAATGTACTCAGCTTCAACAGTTGAATTTGACACTGATGTTTGCTTTTTGCTTTGCCACGAGACCAAGCAATTTACAAAGAATTGACAACCTCCTGAGGTGACTTCCTGGTGAGTGAACATCTAGTATAATCACTGTCTGAAAAACCAACAAGCTTGCAAGATTCATTAGCAGGATACCAAATACCTAGTACAGGGGTATCTTTTAGGTATTTGAATATCCTCTTTGTAAATGATAAATATGATTGTTTAGGGGCAGATTAATATCTTGCACAGACACAAGTTGCATACATGATGTCTGGCCTTGATGCAGTGAGATACATCAAAGATCCAATCATGCACCAGTAGAGAGTTTGATCTACAGGTTCATTATTTTCATCTAGAGTTATTCCAGGTACCTTTGCCATGGGGGTAGAAATTATTTTGTAATCAGTCATTTCAAATTTATTCAGAAGATTTTTACATATTTGGACTGATGAATGAAAGTTCCATTAGGGGTTTGTTTGACTTGGATTCCTATAAATGCTTTTAGTTAACTTAAAGCTCTCATTTCAAACTTAGAAGACATTAATTTTGAAAATTGCTCACACAAGGAAGGTTTTGTTGATCCAAAAATGATGTCATCAACGTAGAGTTGGACCAGCAAAAGTTTCTTGTCTACCCTCTTGATGAACAACGTCTTATCAATGGTTCCCCTAGAAAATTTATTTGAAAGAAAAAATTGAGAGAGAGCATCATACCATGCTTTTGGTTCTCGTTTTAAACGATAAACATCTTTGTCTAATCTGTACACCCAGTCAGGATGATGATCGTGGTTGAGAGACATAGACTTCCTCCTTTATAGTTTCATACAAGCATACACTTTTTATATCCATCTGAAATACCTTTATGTTGTGTGATATAGCAAATGCAAGGAAGAGTCTAATGGCTTCAAGTCTTGTAACACCCCGACTGATGGTGGAAACGTCAGGATGCCACGAGAGATGTGTCGATTGTTCATAAACTTGTGGGCATCCAAATGTATCATCATATATCAATTAAATCAATTAAAGTAAATATACAAAAATCATGTTCGTCATGATTCAAGTACAACAATTTACACAAAAGATTAGCTAAATTAACTAAACACTAGTCTTCAGTAATCCAGTTAATTTTAGGTAAGTCCGAGACCCTAAGTGATGATGTCCAAAAGATGTAGAGCTACCCTGCTCTACCTACTTCTCTTTGTTTCCTGAAACATGTAGAAAATCAAGTGTCAACTATGAAGTAGCTTATGAGTAATCATAAGTTTTTCATTTTCCAAAAATGTTTATAAGTGTTTATAAAAGTTTATAGTTTTTAATAACATACACATGTGAACCTACGAGATAATCCAGCTCTATCAACCCGCAACAAACACACCAATCAAATAATTCAAGTAATAACAAGTAATCATTCAAGTATATCCAATCAATCTCAATCAAAAACATCAAATAGATAATCAACATTCATCATCATTCATCATAATTATCTCAATATAATATACCGCGGAGGACCTTAGTCGACTCAATCAACGGTAGATGGAATCATCGCGGATGACCGAAGTCAACTCAATCAACGACATTACTAATATGCATAAGTGTCAATATAGTGCACTGCAGAGGACCGCAGTCAACTCAATACACAGTGGAATCACTACGGAGGACCGAAGTCAACTTAATCAATAGTAATTTAGTCATCGCGGAGGACCGATGTCAACTCAATCAACAATGACTCACAAAGTTGTGATAATCAACATCAATCAATAATTATCTTAATAAGAATAGCATAATGATAATCTAGGTTTCACCCATGTGTTATCAAAATTATATTCATTTGGTATACATGTTCCACCCCGAGTTTAAAAGGAAAAACGATTTAAAAAGGGGTTATGAGAACTCACCTGAATGTCTTAGATTTAGTATTTTGTAGAATGCGCGCTCACGTAAGTGAAATCAACAATGGCTCAACAACCTGTATTTATCGCATGTTTCATATTCATGATTATATATGTTTGATCAAGATTAAGTGTTCATATGCGTTCGACCTTAAATCACTAAGTGCACTACTAACTTAGGTTTATTATCTAAGTTAGAGTGAAACACTTGATACTATATAAATTAACATCTTTTAACTCTAGAGTTTTAAAACTTGTTAGTTTTAAATGGATAATTGATGATCTTTATTTGAACCCAAATTGTGTTATCATACACATACACATATATATATTAGAAAGGTGATACTTCCTTTATATATACATAAGTACGTTGCATGTATTAACCCATGCACATATTTGTTCTTTTTGTTTGAAAACAACATTTAGGTTTAATCATTATAACCCAAGTTGCTAAAACGTAATTAAGTTTAGAGAAACTATAATAATATTATTTTCACAAAAGTCTAAGTGATGTAAACCCATTAGGGTGTATATACATATTATAAAAAGGTGACAAATTAACTTTTATACTCTCATGTATAGTGGTACGTTGATTTATGTGTGTATAATACTACTAATTATAAGCATATTCATCTCCCATTTGTTGAATTGCTCTCGATCGTCCAACGGAATCCTATTAACAATCAAATATATGCGGAATCTATATTTGATCTATATGAATCAAAGAAGAAACAAACATTTATATAATCT
Organism: Mikania micrantha; assembly: GCA_009363875.1. Taxonomy (NCBI): domain Eukaryota; kingdom Viridiplantae; phylum Streptophyta; class Magnoliopsida; order Asterales; family Asteraceae; genus Mikania; species Mikania micrantha. The sequence continues at coordinate 31,943,732 of CM018685.1, read as the reverse complement.
CCATTTCATTAATCAAGATCAATTTATTACAATGAAATACAAGAACACACAGTTCTTTCTCACACAGAGAGAATCACTCAGAGGTTTTCCAAAAGATATGACAAATCTAGACAAACCTCCAATATATACAAACTATCACCCGAACCTAGCCGAACCCATAGGTTCGCCAGCCGAACCTTGAGGTTTGCTGGACGAACCTTTACAGACAAACCTACTAGGTTCGCCGAACCTGCATAGGTTCGTGGGACAGACGAACCTCAGCCAAACCTCCACTAAACTATCTATAAATTACATATTTTGATAAACAACCTATTACAAACACGTACTAACAAACTCCCCCTTAATAGTTGTTTCCAAAATCTTCAATCTCAGTCTTCAGTCTTCACTTTGAACTCCACTTGTTTCTCCACAAACATTATCAGCAACACAAATTACAACAGATCTTGGAATCTTAGATAATCGTTCAGCTTCCAGCTTGGCATCTCTATCATCTATCTCTTTTTGTACTTTCATCAGCTCAACAAACAAATAATTGGCATCTTCTCAGTTGCATCCAGAATGTATACCCAGAGTATAACACATCCGAGCAATACTTTGAAACTGAACAACCATGTCTTTGTAACTTACTCCAACATCATGAAATCCATTTTCAGCAAAGATTTTGGCTACATTCAGCAACTCAATGTCTTCTTTTAAACAGTTTACTATCCATACAAGATCCAACATTCTAATCACCCTCCACTTCTCTTCTTGTTTCAACAAAATAATAGCTTCAGATGTCTTTTCATCATAGAACCAAAACTTGAAATAAGGATTCCAATTCTGTTCTATCTTTCTCAACCTTGGTCTTGTATAAGCTTTAGGCTTTGAATATCCAAGTAATTTGTCTTTGACTTGTGGAACCAACAAACTCCATCCAGTCTTAGCCTCTTTCTTTAACAGCTTCTCAAATATGTCATTATGTTTAGTCTTAATTGGCTTTATCATCTTCAGTCTGGATAATTGCATACATTCAAAAGATGGTAAAGACATAATATCCAATGCCTTTCCAAAATATTGACATCCATCAGTCCTTTTAACTACATAACATCCTTTATTCTTCATGCTTCCAGAAATATTGTGAAAGTAACCATAGCTAACAATTCTTCCTTTCATCTTTGACTTAGATCCAATCTTGAATCTTGTGAATTGTTTAGCTTGGTTTTCTTGAACTTTTTCTTCAATGTCTTCAATCATTTGCTTGAAAATGTATAAATGATCAATTATGTACTTGTTTTCATCTTGACTTTCCTTCCACATTTCCATATAAGTCTTTGCTTTCATCTGATCAACTGATGTTATTTGAACACCACTTTGAACTTCAAAATCAAATATCTTATTCAACGTTTGTAGATTATACAAATTCTCATCCAATTGAACATCTTGTTCAAAATCAAATAATTGATCTGAATCAACTTCAAACATATCATAAAAATCGTTCCTTGAATAACCACCTACAATTTCTCCTTCTTCCAACTCTTTATCTTCAGATATTTTAACAAACATTCTCTGCAAATGTATATCAGCATGTTGTTTAAACAAATCAACAAAAGTAGGCAAAGAATAATCAACAATTTTCTTTGGATATTCCATATCAGTTAAATCTTCAATATCAAACATCTTTAGCTTTGTCAGAAGAAACAACAGAAATAGGAGTAGCATCAAATGAAATCTTGGAAGGATCATAAATCACTATAGCACCAGTCCTGGAATTCAATCCACCTGAACTTCGCACATCATTCACATCACCATCATCATCTTCATCATCAAAAAGAGCATTAAAGCTTGGATGTTCATCAACATCTGAGTCCTCATAATCTATCTTCTCATCTTCTTCTTCATCATCAATGTTCACATACACATGCTCAGAAGTAGCACCAGTAAACTCAGCTTGATTATCCTTGACTTGGATATCATCAATCTTTTTCTTCAAATCTTGATTTTCTTTCTTCAAAACATCAATATCAACCCTTTGTTGTGCAGTCAAAATCTCCAAAGAAAGAATCCTATCACTCAACAACTTCTTTTCAATTACATCTTCTTCCCTCCACTTCAACAACTGAGAAATTTGACTTGTCATCACATCTAATTTATTTGAACTTGAAGAAGAAGGTTGTCCAGCATCTTTTTTGTCCTTTTGTTTTCTATATTTATCAAACTCTTGTGACAATAAAGAAATTCTTTTCCTTAGCTCACTATCATCATAATCCAAGGAGAAATTTAGATCCAAATCATCTAAACCCTAAAATAAAGACTCTCCTCTTGATGTAGAAGCAGCTTGAAATGAAGTGGTTGCTTGAAAAGATGTAGTCACTGTTGTAGCATCCATGAAAGAAGGAACAAAAGTATCTGTATAGACATGAATATGTGATGTAGAAGCTTCTTCTTGGACTGTTGAAGCAACAGTAACAGGTGTAGACACAGATATAGAAGCAGGTGAAGTAGAAACTACCACAGGAGATGATACAATGATCCTGGGAGTCCTTGTCTTCCTCTTCTTAGGCACTTTGGCCATCCTCTTTTTCTTCTTAGGCCTAGAAGCCTCAGGCTCATCAGCTATGAAATTAGGATCATCTGCTTCTTCTCTAGCTTCTTCATTTGACTGTTGTGCAGGCCTTTTCTTTAAACTTCTGACCATCCTGTTTCCAACCTGTACTGTCTCCATCTCAGACTCTGTTGAATCTTCATCTTCAACATCAGCTTCAACATTTTCAGCATCAACATGTACAAAATCAGTAGTATCAGATTGACCTGGAAAAATCACTTGTAAAGGAACCAAAGTAGAAGGAGTTCCACCAGGAGTCTCTTGAGTTAATTCTTGTGATTGGTGTTGTTGTTGAGAAGATTGACCTTGAGATTTTCTGGCTTGTGATCTAGGAGGTGGAGGAGGTGATTATTGATCATCATCAATATCTCCCAACTGTTCAGTATCTGAATCTGAATTCTCATGCCTCCAAGCGTCATTCAATGGAGCAATATAGTTGGTTCTAGCACAATGTCCCACTACATCCTTAGTCAAAATGTCATCATTGCCTTTCTGATAAATCTTGACTTGACCAAGACTAGAGTCAGTCATATGTTTCAGCTTGAGAATATCAGCAGCAACTCTAGGAAGATTCTGCTCAGGAAATCTTCCATCAATCAACATCTGAATGAACCTAGGATACATGTAGAATCTATCATTTGCCTTGGTGATGTTGTCTGGCATATATCGGAAGATCATTGCAGAGAAATTGAACGGTTTGTTCAATATCAAAGCCACCATTGCTGATCTCATTAAGTCTCTTAATTCATCAAACGTTCCCTTCCTCATGCTCAAACAATGTAACAACACATGAGCAAGTAACTTGTATTGCAGAGGAAGCTTTCCCTTCTTGATAGAGTGCACACTGTAGACTCCAAAATAACGAATCCTCAAGACACAACCCTTGATACATCTTTCAGGAATGAGTGTCATTCCAGCAGGTTCTCCACCGAACTGTAGAACCCTTCTTATGTCTGCTTCAGTAACTCGAATGGCTTGACCAAGCACATTCGCCTCAATAACACAGTCTTCATCAACAGTAATTAACCTTGCTGATTCCCAGAAGCTTTGAATATGAGATCTGTAAATCTGACAGGAGTTGGATATAGCATGATAAATCCTTGATCTTCTCAAAAACTCGATCATAGGTCGAAAATCTTTGCCATTCTTTGTGGTTGGATCCAGATATGCTCACAAATTGTGTTTATCCCCAAATGTAAGATTCGCCATCTCTATAATTAGAAAAAAAAATTAAAACAAAAATAACAAAAAATTAAAAAAATCCTAAGTGTTGAAACCAGCGAACCCCATGTGCCGAACCTAAGTTTAGACGAACCTATAGATCAGACAAACCTGTCAAATCTAACGAACCTTTTAATGAACGAACCTTGACATTAAACAAACCTTTTGGTCAAACGAACCTTGATATTTAAACGAACCTTCTGGTCAAACGAACCTTGACCACCAAAGGTTCGGTTCACACATATACAGAAGTTTGGCCCGAACCTATAAAATTCAAACGAACCTTAGAGATTCCAGCGAACCTGTACTCATTCCACGAACCTAATCCAGTTTTACTATCAAATTTTCAAAACCATGAATTAGATCAAAAAATTAATATCCGGAGGTTCGCAATTAACAAATGAACAATATTAATGAAAACATTTTGTCCAGAATTCAAATTTAAACAGGTTTTAACACGAAACAACACGTTCGACTAAACCTATCTTAAAATCAACAAATCTCCCAATTTAGCCGGTCAATCTTCAATATTTTTACCTATATATGTTCACAAGACAATTCTGAATCAAATGAAATATGGCAAAAAGTTTCTGAGATCCTAAATCGAAAAATCTAAAATTAGCTTTTGTAGGTTCGTGAATGTAGTCTGATGAAAGTGACGAACGTCTCACACACGAAACCTTTACTTATACGAACCTGTTGAAAAACCTTATCCACGAACCTTTGACCAACCTATTGACCGAACCTGTCAACAAACCTATCAGGCGAACCTTTTCAAAGCTTCTCAAGCGAACCTGTCCAAAACCTCTTGAACGAACCTGTTCAACAAACCTGTTGAACGAACCTGTCCAACGAACCTACTCACAAACATGTTGGACGAACCTCCAAGCAAACCTTTTGAAATTCAATTTGATTTAAAAAATTTCAAACAAATCAATGTTTAATGTTTCAAAATCAAAACAAATAATCAAAAATTATTGATTTAACATCAGATAAAAAAAAATTCTTTTTGTATTTTTCAAATTTTTAGAACAAACACACTACAAATTTAACAACTCTGTCTATTAAAATATAAAATAACAAAAAAATCACATATTTTTGTTTGAGAAAGATCCAGACATGAGAACATATTGTATTACAATTATCAACACACCTGACTGAATTAATGAATTTATTTAACAACAAATTATAATTCAAAGATGATTGTCAGTATATAAATCCTCTTTAAGTTTAATTATTTAGTTAAGATATCAACTGAAAACAAAATCATCAAATACCTTATGTTTTCCATTTACTTGAATACATCCCTATTTTGTGAATAACTAAACAAACAATAATGTTCTTGAAACAAATAATTTCAATTTTAACTAGCTTGATCATGTAAAAACAAAATAGAATTTCTTTTGAAAAATAATAAAATGTAAAACAAATTGAAATTGTTCAAAATCTTGGAATCCAGGTTGATACTTTCGTATGCTCAGATGATCCAGAAAATGAACGAAACAATAATTTAAGATTAAGCATTTAACAATCAGATCGATATTCTCATATACGCAGAGATTGTCCAAATCTTAATCAAAAACAAGAAAAACAAACTTGAATTATTTAAAGCTATAACAATCAGGTCGATATGTAAGTATACACAAAAAATGTTTCAGCTTTAAACTAAAAACAAAAGAAAAACAAAATTAGAATTTCTTTTGAAAATTAAACACATGATCAAAACTAGTAATTTAACTTTTGTTCAAAAAACATTTTGTAAGATTAATCATCACTCATTCAGGACAAAACTAAGTACTGTATTCTAAGCATCTGTTTCTCATAAAGTATAATCAAAATTTTGTCAAATGTTATCTCAACTAAGTTATAAACCTACCAACATATCATACTAAGTAATTGTAAATGTTCTTTATGTTTATGTTCTAGTATGATACAAATGTGCTTCTAACTGCTACAATATACTATCATTTCTCATTTGGTCAAATCAATTTCTCAAAATTTTAATTTTTTACTGTTTTTGTGTTTTTAATTTTTCAAATGTTTTTGAGTTTTTCAAAATTTTCTCTCCCTAAAAACTAAAAACACAAAATGAACAAAACAATTAAAATATCTGATGTTAACTCAATAAAAATGGATTATGAAGGAAATTGATTTGAAATTACCTCACCCATAACCCGAATTCCATTTAATTTTGAGTAAATACTCAAAACGATTTTTATAAAAGGCCTTATTGAGAAGGTCTGCTCGTTGCTCATCTGTATGTATCTTCACCACATCAATAAGTTTCTTTTCATAGAAATCGCGTATGAAATGAAACCTAATATCAATGTTTTTAGAACGTGAATGATACACAGGATTCTTTGTTATAGCAATAGCAGCCTCATTATCAACATGAATTGGGGTAGTCAGAAAATTCAAACGATAGTCTCTCATCTGTTGTTGTATCCACAAAACTTGTGAACAACAACTGGCAGCCGCTACATACTCAGCCTCACATGTCGAAGTAGCAACAGATGTTTTCTTTTTACACTGCCAAGAAACTAAACGTTCCCCCAAAAATTGTGCACCTCCAGTTGTGGATTTCGCGTCTGTCTTGCATCCTCCATAATCGGAGTCACTGTAGGCATTGAAGAAAAAGTTATCATCCTTAGGATACCACAGACCGGTGTCTGGTGTACCCTTCAGATAACGAAGTATTCTTTTACTGCAATCAGATGTGACACTTTGGGTTTTGATTGATATCTAGCACAGATACTTGTAGCAAATACAATATCTGGTCTTGAGGCAGTCAGATACATCAAACTTCCAATAATTCCACGATAAAGAGTAGGATCAATTATCTCCCCCTTAATATCAGGCTTAATCCCGTGATTAGGCTGAATGGGCGTGGATATTGGTTTAGAATCAAGCATGCTAAACCGGTTTAGCACATCTTGAATGTACTTTGTCTGATGAATGAAAATTCCATCATCAGTTTGATCAATTTGTAAACCTAGAAAAAATTTGATATCTGACATGGCACTCATTTCAAATTTCTCAATCATCACCTCTTTAAACTCCAAACACATTTGTTCATCAGTAGATCCAAAGATAATATCATCTGCATAGATCTGAACAAGAATAATATTCTTGCCCTTTTCCCGATAAAACAAAGTTTTGTCAATCTGACCCCTATTGAACCCGTGTTCAATAAGGTGAGTCGATAACGTCTCATACCAAGCACGCGGAGCCTGATGAAGACCATACAGTGCTTTGTCCAGAAGATAAACCTAATCCCAGTGGATAGGATCCTTAAAACCCGGTGGCTGACAAACATACATTGTTTCCTTCAAAGAACCAAACAGAAATGCAGACTTGACATCCAACTGAAAAACTTTGAATTTCTTGTGAGCAGCAAAAGCAAGAAAAAGTCTAATTGTTTCTAGTCGTGCCACAGGTGCAAACACTTCATCGTAATCAATTCCTTCAACTTGTTTGAAACCTTGAACCACTAAACGAGCTTTGTTGCGAACAATTACGCCTCGGTCATCTCGTTTGCATCTTAACACCCATCTAGTGCCAATTTTCTTCTCGCCTTTAGGCAAATCAACTAAATGCCAAACACCCAACTTCTAAAACTGATTTAACTGTTCTTGCATCGCCTCCACCCAGGCAGGATCTCGCAACGCTTCAGCTACAGTCTTTGGCTCTATCTGAGAAATAAATGCCGAATGCATCCTGAGCTCTTGACTGCGATGAGTTCTCTCTAACTCAACATACAAACTCTCCTCATTAGTGACTTGATTTCGTGTTTGTACTCCAGCTGTTGGATTTCCTATGATCTGATCAACAGGATGATTTACATGAACTCTTGTGACAGGCACTTGCGGGACATCCACATTATGATCCAGATTTGTAATATTCTGATCAATGTCTTGATCGTGAGAAATAGCATCTTCAAAAACATCCTGATCATCATCAGATGACCAATCCTCATTAATTACTTCTGAAATTCCTTCCTCATGTGGATTATGATTATCATCTTCAGAATGATGAGAAATACCGTGATCTTCAGAATTCTGCAAATCATATAGCATTTGTAATGTTATTTCATCATCAGAAACATTTGGAGACATATTAAAAGACTCAAACAGTTTATCAGAATCAAAAAGCCAATCTGGTCCTTTTCCGTCTGGTATAGGTGTATGTCTTTGAACATCCACATGATACCATAATTCCACAACACCCGTACGTTTATTAAACACACGTTTGTTAGGAAGACTGTAGCCAAGAAAGAAACCCTCTTCAACTTTAGAATTGAATTTTGAATCTTTCTTTATCATGGTACAAGGAGCCCCAAAAGGTTCCAAGTGTTCCAAATTAGGCTTTCGATTCTGAAGCAATTCATAGCATGTTTTATTGTGTCTTTTAACAATCACAACTCTGTTAAGAGTAAAACAAGCTGTAACCACAGCTTCACTCCAAAATGTAATGAGGAGTTTAGAATCAGCTAGCATTGTTCTTGCTGACTCAATCAACGTTCTGTTCTTTCTTTCAGCTACACCATTCATCTGAGGTTCATACGGTGCACTGAATTGCTGCTAAATGCCTTTGGAATTGCAAAATTCCTCCATTTGATGATTCTTAAACTCAGTTCCATTATCTGATCTTACGCGTCTTACTCTCAACTTATACAATGTCTCCAGCCTATTAATCAACAACATAAAATTTTCATAAGTATCTGATTTATGCTTTAAAAACATGACCCATGAAAATCTAGAAAAGTCGTCAGTCACCACAAAACAATATAATTCACCACCTATACTTTTCACATTGATAGGTCCAAACAGATCCATGTGAAGAAGTTCAAGTGGCATATCAATAGGAAATACTTTCTTTGTTTTGTGATACTTCCTTTTCTGTTTACCCTTTTTACACGACACACACACATCTGGAAGTTTAAAATGTTTAACCGGTACACCCTCAACTAAATGATTGTGCACAAGATGATTCATCTTCCTGATATGAATATGCCCCATCCGTCTGTGCCAAGAACGTGTATCTTGCTCAGTTGCCTTAGACACCAGACAGGTCTCCACTTTATTCACCGTCTCCGCCTTCGTCATGTCAAGCACATACAAATCCTTGCTCCGATCAGCAGTCATAAGAATCCACTCCTCATAAATCTGAAATCCTTGCTTAATTACATAACACCTGTCTTTATCAAACATCACTTTGTATCCTTTATCACAAATCTGTGAAACACTCAACAAATTGTTAGTTAATTCTTTGCAGAAATTAACATTATCAAATGAAATCTTTTCATTCGTCAAACTACCCAACCCAGTAATTTGACCTCCTTTGTCTCCTACAAAGTTTACATAACTGCCTTTTATTGATTTAAAATCTCTCAACAAATTCAACTCTCCAGTCATGTGCCGGGAACATCCACTGTCAACAATACAACGACTATTGATATGGCCCATGGATGCCACCTGCACAATAAATTAAAATTCTATCAGTATCAAAAGGGATGACCCCTGCCATTTCGGCGTCGAGTCTCCCTGAATGGACCCCTGCCATTCTGTTGTGATGATCTACTCGAAGATCCATCATCACTGTTTCCATCTTCTTTTACAGAAATTTGATCACCTGACCTGTGTTTTAGTTTCCAAAATGACTTTGATTTACCATTTTGTTTTGAAAATGATTTTGAAGAAATCATGCCAAAAAATTCATCATCAGATGATGTCACCATTTTCACAAGCTTTTTCACATTCCTTTTGTTATCAAAAACTCTTTTTTCTGATTATTTTCTTCTTTTACCCAAACACAGTCAGGATAAAACTTTCGAAGAACTCTCATTTCTTCTTCACTAGGTTTAACTTTCCTAGGACTTCCACTTGACTTACTCACCCAACTCTCATCATCCGAACTCTTTCTGATTTTATTGTTTGGACAAATAGCAGAAATATGTCCTTTGCCACAACAAGTAAAACACTTTCGTGTTTCTCTTGGTGTAAAAGACCTAAAGCTGCTACAATTAGTAGAACTGACATCCAAATCACAATCAGCAATCAAATGACCAAATCTACCACATTTGTAACATTTTCTTTGCAGATGATTCTTTTGTTTTGGTTTATCATAATACTTAGATGAACTGAAAGGTTTAGAATCAACCTTTGCAAATGAGAATCTGTTTCTCAAACCAATTGATTTTATTTTTGAATTACTCACTTGATTTTGAAAATTCTTTGATTTGTCTTTATGTCCAATCCCAAACTTATCAAAGAAAAAATCTACTTTGTCAACCTTTTTTGAAATCACATTTTGCTTTTGAAAAATACCACTAGACTCTCCTTGATGTGTAGTAGATGACTTTACATACACAATCGGTTTGAGAGTAGTGGTTGTTTTGACTTTCATCACTGGTTTGGAAACTAGATTGGGTTTAATCACCACCTTTTCAACTGATTTCATCTCAGTCTTTGACTTCTGAGACTTCTGACTCTTTGTATCACCAGTTTTAACTTGATAACCACTCTGTCTCAAAATATCATATGGGTATTCGGATTCTGTGATATCTTCAATGATAGGAGCATCACTATCAAGTGACACTTTTCATTAGAAAATGAACTTCTAGCATTTTCAACCACTTGTTCAGACACACGTTCATTCAAAGAAACAGGATGAACTTTCAAATTCGTATCAATTTGTGGTCTGGAAACATAGCTAAAAGGAGGTGGTACATAATGAAAACCCAAGCCAGTAGTATCATTTGATGATCTTTGCATGGCAGCAAAGTAATCAATGACATACTGAGAATTCTGATAATTCTCCAGCTTGCTCTTGTTCATTTCTGCTTCTGCTCTTGCTGCTGATAAATCAACTTTCAGCTTTTGCACTGATTCGAGATGCACTGAAACTGCATGATTATTTTGCAAAACTTTGATTTTTAACTCTTCATTTTCTTTGCCTAAATCAATTATCTTTTTATCAAAAGCTTTTTCTCTTGAAATTAACTTCTTGTTAGCTTTAGTGCACTCCACCAGTTCAGCAGTCAACTGAGCATTCATTTCTTTCAACTTATCAATGATCTCTAAAAGATCCTCATCAACCTTTTCTTTGCCTTTGCTTGTGTCTTCATCCAAAGAAGCCATGAATGCACCCATTAACTCATCATACTGCTTTCCCCAGTCATATCCTCATCAACTTGACTAACTAAAGCTTTTGATGACTCTTCAGACTTTTCTTTCTCTTTCTGATAGGTTTCTTTTGGCTTGAAAGGGTTTAAATTTCCTTGCTTCTTCGGATTTTTACATTCTCTAGCAAAGTGGCCCAACTTACCACAATTGTAACATTGTGTGGCTTTTGAATTAAATCCAAACTTGGTGTTTCGATCAAAAGTGAATTTCTTTCCAGTTTTCTTTTCATATCTATTAATTCTCCTGATTGCACTTGCCAGCCCATTGAGTGTCAATCAACTCCATCTCATCATCATCAATTTGCTCATAATCTTCAAAAGTAAGATTTGAGTTTCCAATCTTTCCTGCTATTTGTTCATCATAAGCACTGACTACACATGATAAAATTGACATATGATCCCGAACAGCCTCCACGGTTACTTTTCCCAGATTTGTTTTATTCAGCTAAACAGGAGTTGTTGTAGAATCAGATTTCTTTTCTTTCACGGAATAAGATGAAGTAGAACAAGCAAATGCAGAAGGTGCAGAAGTACTATCAGAAGTACTAGAGACAAATGATGTCTGAATCTTTGTAGAAGAGACAGGAGGTGTAATAACAGATGCACCATATAGAGAAGGATCTTGAGTAACATTCACTCTTCTTGCTTTTCTCTTATCCTTCATTTCCTGTTCTATTTTTTGAATAAATTCTACCAATGTCATTCCAGGTAAATTTTCTCTCAAAATTAGCACCAATGAATTCCACTTTTCAGGCAACGCATCTGCAAAACAATCTATCTTCTCCTCAGTGTATTCAATTCCACACTTCCTTACTTCAGTCAACAGATGCCTATATCTGGTTATTAAGGCTTCAAGACTCTCATTGCCAATAAAATTGAAGTTCTCAATCCTTGATCTAAACCTGACACAAACCTTTATCTCACGAACCTGATGCAACGAACCTTGAGACAAACCTGATCTCACGAACCTCCTCAACCGAACCTGAGACAAACCTCTATCTCACAAACCTAAGTCCACGAACCTTGAGACAAACTTGGAACAGCGAACCTCTTAAACAATACTATGACCAACGAACCTCAGTCAAGCGAACCTCAATCAGACGAACCTCTGCAGTAGACAAACCTTGAAACGAACCTCTTCAAAAACTCTATACGAACCTCAGAAAAATCTCTTTAACAGCGAACCTCTTGATTCAGCCAATCACAGGTTCGGCTCACGAACCTGTTCTTCAAAATTCAAAAATTTTGGAGGGAAAACCTTCCAAATTTGAAGAAAATTCTTCAAAAATCACCAATTTTCACTATAAATCTCTGAATTGTAATGTTCCTCAGTAGTAGATGATGATATCACACTCAAAACAGCAATCAAACTCAAAGAAAACTCTAATTTTAATCCATTTCTTGATCTTCTTAACTCCAAATGCTTGTAAATCTTTGAAAATCTTGTATAGAACTCCAACAATGCTCTGATACCACTGTTGATTTGCTCTTGATCATCCAACGGAATCCTATTAACAATCAAATATATGCGGAATCTATATTTGATCTATATGAATCAAAGAAGAAACAAACATTTATATAATCTCCATTTCATTAATCAAGATCAATTGATTACAATGAAATACAAGAACACACAGTTCTTTCTCACACAAAGAGAATCACTCAGAGGTTTTCCAAAAGTTATGACAAATCTAGACAAACCTCCAATATATACAAACTGTCAGCCGAACCTAGCTGGCGAACCTTGAGTTTCGCTGGACGAACCTTTACAGACAAACCTACTAGGTTCGCCGAACCTGCTAAGGTTCGTGGGCCAGACGAACCTCAGCCAAACCTCCACTTAACTATCTATAATTTACATATTTTGATAAGCAACCTATTACAAACATGTACTAACACCATTGTTATGGTTTAATATCGAAGAAACAAGTTTCTAGTATCGATGGCCCACGATATAATACCGATGATGATAAGCGTGTTTAGTATCGGTATATTTATATAGAATCGATGCACCCATGGTGATGATAGTTTCTGCCAACACAAGTCCGAAAGTTATTGCCTGCAGCTAATATCGACAGCCAAGGACTAATATCGATGAATATGTTTGGGATTAAGTTCGATGGGTAGTTTCAAGTTAATGTCGAAGATCATCTTGTCGAGAGTACCAGATTCGAACAGCATGTCAAGCTGTCGACTTTAGCAACTTCAACAGGGACCTGCTCAGCCTTATATTCATCGGTATTATAGTCTTGAGAACCCTACTATCAACAATGCTAAGTTCGACAGCTGCTTGAGGATAATATCGGTGGAATAGGTTCGATGGTGCCAAGTTTGATCAAGTTAATATCGGCAGAAAGGTTATCAACTCATCAGTGTCGATGATCCTCCTTGCCGAAACTATCCTTTGGTCGAACTTGCCAATATCGGCAGCCCTTGGTCGATATTGTCAGTATCGGTGGCTACCCTCCATCAACCTCCAACCTATGTTAACCAACCAAGTTGCAGGTCTTTCCCCTGGTTCCTACTTGTTTACAGCAGCTTGCTTTGAATTTTTAATCACACCAGAGTTGTTGCTAGGGAAGATGCTAAACCGGTTTCCTGTTTTACAAAAATCCAAAAAGTAAAATGCATCATCTACATCTAATTGTTGACTAAAAGGTGGAATTTCTTGTGGGTTCTTGTTCTACTCGATTATACAAATGTTTTGGGACAAGAATCAAGTGAAATGGTTGAGTTTTGAGTGAGAAAATTTAGACAGAAGGTAGAGAGAAGGTGGGTGGCCGGATTTGAGCTTCTAGAAAGAGAATGAATTTGTTAAAATGAAAAAGAAGAAGAAGTCTCCACCACTTATACCACGTAACCATCTTGTGTGCTCGGTTTCGTTTATTTCGCGTTAACGATTACTAAATTGCTCGGTTTTTACGTATATTACATTTTAAACTACGAACGCAAAAATAAAGTAAATTGGTTTTATAAAATGATTTTATTTAAATTCGTTTAAGATCGTAATTTCTAATAAACGTTTAAAATTTCTTTCTCTTAAATTATTATCGTAACTTATTATTTCGGTTATCTCATCGAAAAGCTTTACTCACATACGAATTCGTAAAGGTCGGCACCTTTCCGAATCCATCGTTCGTATCGGATTTCAATTCTATTTACAATTTATGGAACATTGTTTCAGCATATTATTCCTAATAATTATATTCGTGTGAATCATCACCCACGTGAATACACTATTAGGTTTAATATTTCTGAAATAATATTCGAGTCCTCACCATCGCGTAATTATTTTAAATACGCTTTCATTATTTTATCAATTATGTCCATCATTTATCAATTCCCCAATCCAAACCCCACTAAATCATATCACTGACACATCCATGATAGACCGAAATAAGTTTATGTATAGGGCATACGTAGGAGTCGGTCGCAACCTATCCAGCCGTCGTCCCACCACCATTTTGATAAACCATGACTATGTGTCCTTGACAATATTTAGTGACCAGACCAATAACGTTTAACCATTCTAACCACAACCAAATCTTATCATAATTAATCAGCTGCATTAAACTCGGTGGTTCAGTTTAGTTATATTTCAAACTAACTTTCCCATGGTTTATGCATAATAAACATATGTTCTCAGTAATGTATACCAGTGATAATCTCATCAAATCAGTTAAAAATTATCAAATTATCATATCATGTTTTATCAATACACATGTATATATGTAATGAAAATACCTGAAATACATAGATGTTACAAGTCTGGCCAAAGTGGAAAAGGTTTCATCATAATAAATGCCTTCCTCTTGGCAGTACCGTTACACTACCAATCTGGCTTTATTTTTTATTACAATGCCCCTGTCATCAGTTTTATTCTTAAATACCAATCTAGTTCCTATTGGGTATTTTTCTTTGGGCAAGGGGCAGAGAGTCCAAACATTTTGCCTTTTGAACTGTAACAGTTCATCCTGCATAACTTCCACCCAATTATTATCTCTGAGAGCCTTTTGATACTTAGATGTCTTAATTTGGGACATAAAAGCAGCATGAAGACAAAAGTTTGAAATTTGACTCCTAGTTTGAACACCTTTACTTAAATCACCCAGAATCTGCTCTAGAGGGTGATTTTTATTGTAGGGAATGATGTCCAAACAATTATTAGCAGAAGCAGCACCAGAAGAAGATGGATTTTAAGCAAGGCTAGGAGAACTTTCAGATGAATTAACATGAACTTGTTCGGAGGTATCTACTAGTGCATTATCAATTATTGGGGATGTGGGAGTAGATACATGTTCATTTTGATCTTTAAGATTTATTGGATAAAAAGCAATGGAAGAAAATAAGTGAGACACTGAGGACTCCTCAGGAGATGATAAATCTTTAGAAGTTTTACAAGACTCTGAACAAGGAGACATGGAAGAGGCAGGAAGAGTGTATTTGAAAATTTCAAGATCAAACAAATCATCATGAGTAGAAGGGAAAGAGGAAGTTGATGCAAATTCATTGAATTTCACATCAATGGATTCCTTAACAATTCTGGTCTTGAGATTGAAAGCTCTGTAAGCTTTGGAAGTTTGAGAGTATCCCACAAAGTATCCAGAGTCCACTTTTGCAGCAAACTTGGACAAGGAGTCCTTTGTGTTCAAAATGAAACATGGACACCCAAAAAATTTGAAAAAGGAAATGAGAGGCTTTATTTTATAAAGGACCTCATAGGCAGTCTTGCTATGTCTTTTCAAAATGTGAACTCTATTCAAAACATAACAAGCAGTGTTTACTGCCTCAGCCCAGAAAGACAAAGGTAATCCTGAGTCTGCAAGCATGGTTCTTGCAGCCTCAATAAGTGTCCTATTCTTTCTTTCCACAACACCATTTTGAGCAGGGGTTCTAGGAACTCTATATTGTCTAAGGATTCCTTTGAAAGTGCAAAACTTATCAAGAACATGATTTTTCAATTCAGTATCATTATCACTTCTATTACTTTGACAGAAAGACCAAATTGTCTTTCAAGTTGAGTGATAAGGGCTTTTATTTTCTCAACAGTCTCATCTTTGCTGAAGAGAAAGAAGGTCCAGCAAAATCTTTAGTAATCATTCACAACAACTAAGCAGTATCTCTTTCCGGCTAAACTAGCTACCTTCACATGACCGAATAGATCCATATGAAGCAGATTAAGACAGTTGGTTGTTTTGGATTACTCAATAGACTTATGTGACGATTTATGTTGCTTTCCCTTTAAGCAAGATTCACATTGTCCTTTAAAATGAAATTATTTTGAAGGCAATCCTATTACTAAAGAATGGGTAGAAATCTTATGAAGAGTTTGATGATTTAGGTGGCTGAATCTTCGGTGCCATAGGGCAGTTTCAGAAGATGATGCTTGGGCTAGGAGACATGTAGGAATGGATGTTTGAGAATCAATGGTCATGTCTACTACATAGACATTCCCTCTTCTCTTAGGCGTTAGCAGAGTGTGTTGGTCAATTAAGACCTTTATTTTCGAATTTATTTCAAGAGAAAGAATTTTACAGCTCTCCTTGGTGAAAAATGAACTATAGTTTTTGTCTGCTAATTGAGAAACACTCAACTAAGCTGACATCCTTAAAGTGTAGTTTTCCACTAAGGACAGAACAAGACCCAACTATCCAACCTTTTGCATTGTTTCCAAAGGAGACAGATCCTCCATTCTTTGGAATGAAGTTATTTAGAATGGATCTGCATCCTGTCATGTGCCTAGAGCCTCCACTGTCCACATACCATAAGTTATTTTGTTTTAAAGAAGCTCTCTGCACATAGAAAACGGATTCAATAGGTTAGATATGGGTCAATGTTTATTTCAGAAGAGAAGAGAAACATTTTGAGAATTTATTTGTTTTGCTGCACATTATTAATTAACTTCTGCATCATTTGAATCACCTGTTGCTGATTTTGATGCAAAATGTTGATATGTGAGTCCATAGAAGGTGGATTCACAACAATAGGAGAGTACGAAGCAGGGTTCACCATGGGGTAAGAAGGTGGTGTACCAAGGATTGATGGCCTGGGAAATATAGCCAAAGGAGGGGGTGAGTAGAATGATGGATGGGTGTTTGTTCTTATTCCCATTGTTAGTTCCTTGTCTACTTGCTTTCTTGGACTTCTTCATTTTATTAGAGGGATTCCCTTTAAACGAAGAAGCTTGTTCAGCTTTCAACTTTTCAGCCTTCAGCTTATCTCTTATTTTCTCCAGAGGGGTTTTTGTCCTGCAATTCTTCAGTGGAGTGGATGTACTTAAAAAATTTAAATCAGGCAAGAGATATGGAAGAATATTTTGGAATGAATGGCTGATTAGCCTTCAATATTGGGTATGGAGGATGAGGATCGGAAGGAGGAAACTTGATGTCGACCATAGGCCTTTTTCCTTTGTCAAGATTGGCCTTAGGTTCAACAGAGGTTTCCTGTTGTGTTGTACCTTATAAACATTGAGTAGAGCTCATAGTAGGAGCAATCTCAGTTAGTTCAGAAGAATTATTGTTATGAACATTATCCAGGTGTGTTTCTTTTGGTTTTTCCTAGCTTGTATTAGTGGGGTATACAAACTTTGGATATTATACAAACTGATACACCCTTGAAGGTGTGTTCTTTATTGTTGGGATTTCATCAGGAAGAAAGGTGGGCAATAGTGGTTCTGGAACATTTTCATCCATATTATTATGAATCGGGGCATAGTCCTCTGGTGGACTAGTGTGGTTGTACCCAATTCCAAACTTGGCTTTGCTATGAACTTGCTTGCTTAGAAGCATCCTGAATCCTTTACAGGATTCAACCCACTTTTCACAGCTAACTTTAGTTTGGTCCAGTTCATCTCTGCAAGCAGAATATTTCTCATGTTAAACATCAAATAATGCTTGCAGGTTAGCTTTTTCAATTTTAAGACCGAAATTTGACCATCTTTATTTTTTATTAACTTTTCTACTTCTAGATTTTTATTATCCAATAGTTGCTCAAGCTCTTGGTTTTGTTGTTGTAGCAACATATTGTCTTTCTTTATTTTTTTAAAATGCATCAATGCAAGCATTAGTGCATAGCTTTTCAAGGGTAGAAGAAGATACATGAGCATCAGGAGATTCAGCTTCAGGTTGATCAGAGGGGATGGAGTTCTCACCAACAACCATTTGAGCAATCTTTGTTGGCTCAGTAGTAATGTGGGCGTAGCCGACATCATCATGCACATTGATCCAGTCTACATATTCTTGTGTGAAAAGAGCTGGTTGGCTAGATGGTGAAGGCTGGATGGCTGGGCCTGGTGAGCTTATGTGAGAAGAAGAGGGTGAAACAATCTGAAGAGAGGCAGGAGTAAGCTGGTATATGCTGCCATTAGCAGCTTGTACATATTGTACATTAGGTGAAGGAGAGTTTTGTACAATATGAGCTGTCTCCTGGGTGTTATTGTGCTTTTGAAAATGTGAAGAAGATGAAGGGTAAGGTGTTGCTGAAGACTGAGTGTTTGGAAATATCACATAGGGTGAGGAGTTAGTGTTGGGAGCATTTTTGCATTCCCTGGAAAAGTGTCATATGCCATCACACCTGTACCATTGGACCTTTGCCTTATTTAGACCAATTCTGGTTTTCCTATGGATGCAATGAAATTTTCTTCTTGTCCTCTTATAAAACTTCTTAGTTCTCATGCTTAAGAGGGCAAGTTGATGTAGGATATCCATCTCTTCCAAGTCATCACTTGAAATTTTATGGAGATCATCCATGATAAATCACAGTTGGCCAGGGGTGAAGGAGTGGTCATCACATGAAGGAGAAGAAGTGATGCCAGTGGCTATATCAATGTGTTCATCATACCCTGATCATTAATATCAGAGTTATGACTAAGAAGAGTCGTGTTCCCTTGAACATACTCCTCTATTGATTTACCAGACTTTATTAATTTTCTATACTAGTCAATCTCTCGCTCAAAAGTGACCAGCTTACCATGAAGTTGAGTAAGTGAGAGGTTGCCAAAGTCTGGCAAAGATCTCATAACAATAGAATATGTTTATCATTTTTCTGGGAGAGATCTTAAGAAGCGATTGAGAACTAAGATGGTTGAGTACACTTGACCAACAAGTTTTAGTTCACTTAAGAGAGAAGTGAACCTTTCAAATTGCTGAGTCAGTGACTCATTATTTAGTTGGGTGACAGTCTCATATTGTTGAGCCAATATCTCCCTAGTATTGGCAACAACATCATTGATTCCCCCTAACTACTCTTTTAGAGCATCCCATAAGTCCTTAGTAGACTCATGGTGAAGAAGTCCATAATCAATTTCATTTGGGAGAGCCATAGCTAACTGAGCATGTACCTTAGCATCAAGCTCCAGTTTCTGGAAGTCTTCTTCTGTATAGTTCCGAGGGTACTTAGGGATAGACTCTCCAGTCTCTGTGTCAAAGACCATAGGTTTGTGTGGTCCGAACATCACATACTTCCAACATCCAGTGTGATTGTTGGACAGAAAGTGCAACATCCTTCTCTACCATATGTTATACCGGTGCCTTACCAGTATTGGTGGTTTAGTAGTAGAGCCGGTGTTGTGGGGGTCTAGAGTGAATTTTTCTGCCATTAGATTACAAACAATATGAATAAATCAATGAAAGATTAATTCTCAAAGTAGTTTGTTTGAATGGTTTTAAACAGAGTTTACTTCAAAACCAAGCACCTGCTGATCTTTGAAAACAAAAGAAATAGAAAGCAAACACAGTTTTTAGAGAGAAAAACTAAACAACCAGATATCAAAGAGAGCTTTGAGTTTTAGACGATGGTTAAACCAACACTAAAGAACAAGGCTCTAATACCAATTGTTGAACCTCGAAGGGGCTATTTAACCAGGAACAAGGAATTTAGACTCACGATTAAAGCCTTGGTATTTTCTCTCTCTAAAGTTTAACACTTAATTATTTTAGGTTGTTTAGTTTTTGCTAGAAAGGGAGAAAACAAAATAGGAGCACAAGGAATTTTCGGGGAATGTAATTCAAGTATTTTAGGGAATGTTGGGTTTAAATACCCAACATTCAATGTTACAAGACAAAGAATAATAAGACAAGCAACTGACAGATTACAGGCACTAAAACAAAACAAAATTGTACAACTAAATACAAAAGTCAACAGCGACGAAAACCTGTGACACCCCATAATTTCCAAGTCAGATTCTATTTTAATTAAATGTTTATTTAATTGGCGTTTGCATACGTGACACTAGAATTAGTTTAATTTAGTATGACACATGGCACGACAGTACAAACGCAGTCACACAACAGGATAATTCAAGGAATTATCAAAAAACCGCACACACGTGTCAGAAATCACGAACTTTGATGAACTTCATACCAGTTAAGCACAAATACATTACGCAAGTCAATTATGACTAATATTTGATGATTA
Organism: Mikania micrantha; assembly: GCA_009363875.1. Taxonomy (NCBI): domain Eukaryota; kingdom Viridiplantae; phylum Streptophyta; class Magnoliopsida; order Asterales; family Asteraceae; genus Mikania; species Mikania micrantha. The sequence continues at coordinate 31,923,330 of CM018685.1, read as the reverse complement.
GAGTTCAAATGATGTTAAAACAACGTGCTACAGTCGAGAATTGAGCAAAAACGAACCCAAACTTTGACAATGGGCCAATTGGGCTTACCTGGATGACCAGGCGGTATGCCCAGACCCAACCCCCGACCCCTGGAGATGCGCGCGTGACAGAAAAGACAGACCGAACCAAGGTGGCCCGCGCGTTACGCATGGCTTCGGTGTCGCCCATCAGGCGATGCGCCTACCAGCTAGAATCACAGAAAATCTCCTTGGGCACCTCAAACATGATGGCTAGCCTAATATAATCATCTCATTCGGTTTCAGACACAATTTGCACGAGGTATCTTCCCAAAACCCTCTACTAACAGCCATTAGAGCCCAAGGAAACCATTTGGGAAGCCATTGTTGAAGTACTTGAGCTTGGAACACTTAGAAAGGTAGTTTCTATGGCCAAAACACACACCTAACACCCATACACCCACATGCATCCATGAAATCTCACATGCAAGCACACTAGCAACACATGCACGAAATTTTGATCATATATATATGTGATTATTGATTTAGATGATGTGTTTGAAGATCTATAATGATCCATATTGATGGGGATGCACCTTGATGTTTACTTGTTCATAGATCTATAAAACGACTATTTTTAGTGACATGCATGCATGATCTAATAAGTTTTAGATGTATTTTGGATAAGCATGAATGATTATATATGATGTTTGGGAATGTTCACATGGTTCATTGTGAATAATATAGTTAAAAATGGATTACTTGAAGTTATTACGATTTTTAGTAACTTTAAAGTCACAAGATCTTGTTAGATGATGATGTAAATATTTGAATCATGTTTAAATGATAATTTGTGCCATATGATAATGATTTTTACATAAAGAATGGGTTAGGAATACTATTTTGGTCATTTAATGGGCATTTACACAAAGTTACTATTTTTATTAACTTTATACTGTAAAATCTTGATAAACAACGATCTTAATGAAACAAGTAGACTAAGATAATGAGATATGGTTAATAATATGTTTACTAGCAATGAACTTGTATTGATTTGGTCAAAATGATGTTTATAGTGAATGTTGCTAAATATAGAAACTTTATTTGGCAAGTTTATGAAATAGATACATAAGTATTGATTGATTTGTGATAAATGGCTTGAAATGATGCAAAATGATTGTTGTGTGAAAAGTTATGTCATTTTTGATGTTAAACATGCCAAAACTAGCAACTTTCCATATTAGGAAACTTTAATTACTAAAAACGACTTGTATCTTTGTTTGATCGTATGTAACGATGAGCTAAGTCTTAACATGATCACTTAGAAATAATAAGCATTCTAAAAATGATAAAATGTAAATTATTGTGGACTTTTTAAAAATGAAAACTTACTATAAATAGTAAGTTGTCCATAAAAGTGAATAGTGTGTTTTACTCACTATGTACACGATCACGATTGTTACACGAGTTATAACCGACACACGGTTCACCAACGGGTCGTTGACTTAACACGGTCAAACATGGTCAATGTAGACAGTCGTGGACAAACATAACAACCGAGGGTTGTTGAGCACAAACACGAGCACGAACATGAAACACGGTCTCATACACGAACTCACATACGCTAGACGATATAGGTAGCCGGTGACCGACTCGCCACCGAGATCAGGAGCATAGGTATCACCCGATTTACACTAAGGTGAATTTAAGGCCCCTCTTTAACTCTTTTGCAAACTTTCAAAATAGGGGGAGAGTATTTGTGTATGCTGGTTTATTAGACAAACATTAAGTGTCGTATCGTAACAAAGCCCTCGCACAGTCTTATCGTTAATGTACAAACAACAAGGTGAGTTTAGATAGATCTATTGGGTTTGACGAATCCCACGCGGTGCCAATACTGACTGGAGGTCGGAACACGTGTAATCCCGACCCATCAAGCCATTGTTATTACGAGACATGGCAGAGGCAAGAGCTAACAAGTCTAGTTCGGTAGAGACGCAACTGAAACTTGGAGCCTAGGGCTCGGGACTAACATTTGATAAATAGCATGACACGTGACAAACGTTTTACTTACTATTTATTTATATTAAAACTTGTGAACTCACCAACCTATGTGTTGACATATTTTCTTAAACATGTGTTGTCAGGTAACTAGCTGCATACAGATAAGGATGCACCTTAGGACACAAGCATAGGACTTGCATGCATTTAGGTTGCGTCGTTTTGATTAAACAATTTTAATTATGTTATGACATGTATTAAACAATGTAGTGTCTGACATTTTATTTTTCGTTGCATTATCAAACATGTTTTATTCCGCTGCTATGTAACTTTATATTCCGCTGCAAACGTATTTGACCAGTTGGGTTAACACTATATTTTCAAACTTACATTTTAAAAGCATATAGAGTTGTTCTATATGACCATGAGATGTGATTTTGGCCACGTCACACCCATGTGGACTGACACCACACGTGGGAAATTGGGGGTGTGAGAGACTAGTATCAGAGCCTTGGTTATAAGGAATTAGGTTTGGATGTAGTAAACTTAGGCTATAGCCATTGCTAAACACTAGACACTAAACTAGACACTGCACAATAATATGCTTATTATTATTGTATTTGTTACTTATTATGCCAAGATTATAGGATGGACAACAAAAAGCACGGTAGAAAACAGGGAAAGCGTCCAGCAGAGTATGAGCTGACAGAGGAGGACAGGGGTTGGATACGTGGCGTTGTATCCAGGGTAGACTCCGAGGATTCTAAACGAGCTCAACCGACGAGCAGTACCATAGCATGGGACTGGTATCCCATGAACATTTCACGTTCGATGGAGGAGGAGCGAGTGCCCCTACTGCCATTGTTTGGTGACTCATCTAGTAGTCACTCGTTACCGGCACTAGGTGTGCCTTTGGACCGGGCTTTCGCAGCCCATGTCTCCAGATCGGCCCGTGAGGACCGACATGTTTATGAGTTGATAGAAGAGGTCAGAGTTCCCCGTGAAGAGAACCGACACCTTTGAGGACGGGTGTACTACCTGTAGGATGAGCTCACCTACACTGAAAGAGTACATAACGTCTTGGCCGGTATGACCAAGGACTCTATCCGTCGACAGGAGGAGATGGCGGCTGAGGTCGTGGAGATACGTGCTCGTACGGGACAGCTGGAGGAGTGCCAGGAGGCTGTCGCTACAGTTGTCCAGGAGCATGGAGGTCGGTTAGTAGCGGTGGAGGTAGTATATGATGAGAACACCGCTGAGATCCAGGCTAGTGATGAATGATGAACGCCTGGGCGGCGCAATTCAGCATGGAACCAGAGACGGAGGACGAGCCGTAGTTCTATGCGGAGGATCTTGACGAGGATCCTGAGGAGGACCCGGAGATGGAGCCCTTCGAGGAGCAGGATGACGGACCTGCTGTGTGACAATTCGGAAATTTCGGGTTAACCCCGTTAACCAGAAATTAACAGAAAGTGTTCAGAATTGTGCAAAATCAAACCTGAAGGGTTACAATTTATCAAAATCAGTTATAAAGTAGTTAATTTACAAGAATTAGACTTGTAAAAATGTTAAATAAGCAATTTTGACCTTGAGAAGTCAAAATTCGTCCTAGATAATTCATGGAATTCGAAATTTGCCACAAATTGTGTTGTAACTGATCATTTAAACATCTTTAATCATCCTATTGATGATTATCATCACTGATTATCGGTTATGATAACCTAATTAAGTCGAATTTAACTCAAATGGCAATGAAAAGTCGAAACCGTAGCATTGCCTTATCAAATTCATAGCATTCGATCATAACTCGCAAAATTTGACACTCACACACTATAATCGGTTTCCTTAGAGAGTTCTGCACACAACCCTTTGATTTCAGAAGCTTGGATTGAAGGATTTGATCGTGGGTCGGCCGAAGTTCAAGCTAGAAGTGGGTTTTTAACAATTCGACATTAATCCACGTAAGTTTCCATTCCTACACCTTCTAACATGGCCGACTAACGATAACCACAAGTTAATTTCAGTTTCTAACATCGGATGAATGGAATTCGAATTCTAGGGTTCATGTGGGGGAGTGATTTGGGGGATTCGATTCAAATGAGATCTATAATCAAATTAAATGGTATATCCAGTTTCATAATGTGCCGATTAACAAAACCCATGAATCGATTTCATCATATTATAACGAATTGGTTAAGTTCAAGTTTCTAGGGTTCATATATAATCGGTTTTGGGGGTTTTTGATCAAACGAGTTTAAGAATCAAATTAGTATGCATGGTTAGTTTCAGAAACTTCCGAATATGCTAATTGATATGTTAATTTCGTGATGCCAACACGAATTATATGAATTCAAATTCTAGGTTTTACTTCATAAACTCAATTGGGGGATTTCGAGAGAATGAGATTAAGAATTCAATTAAATGGTAACTATAGTTCCAGAAGATGCCGATTGAGGATAAGCACTTACTGAATTCGTGTAACATCATTGAATTAATAAGGTTCAAGTTCTAGGGTTCTTGATAGGAAAATGTTTTGGGGATTTCGGTTTAAATGGAGTTTATGTTCAAATTAAATAATACAGATGGGTTCGGTTTAGTCTAGGGATGAAAAACCCTTTGATTTCGGATACTAACATGTTCGAATTCGACTCAATTGAATGTAGGATTTAGTTAATCGAACTCGGCTTTATCCGGGACAAATCTGTGGTAATTAATCGAACCTTTGGATAAATTAAAAGCATAGTTATGTTCGGTTGGGTCTCTAGAAACATAGCCCCATGATTATGGGTTTGATTGAGTTCGAATTTTGGGGTTTTGGATGGTATTAGATTCGAAATAAGATAAACAAGGGGAAACCGGTTAAGGGAAGGTTAAAACAATTAAATTGTGAAGTTTATCGCGAAACCCTAGCGGGCAAGACTGGTAGTGTGCGTGTGTGTTCAGTGGGGGGTCGCTGGTTCGAGCCATGCTTGGGCCGGTTTTGTGAGAAATATCATTTTTTAGTATTTTTGCAATAACTTTCGCGTACGAACTCCGATTTAACCCGTTCGAGTTGCGTTGGAACCGTAACGAGAATACGAACACTTTGAAATGATAAAATTCACATTTTAGATCGAAAACGAAATCGCGTATAATTACGTTTATTTAAATAAAATCATACATGGTTTTATTTAAACGATTTTAATGATACGTGTACTTGCATATGCACATTTTTAACACTCTAATATACGTGTGTTGACACGTATGCAATTTCAAGCACAAAACGACATCCCGAATAACACTAAGTTACTGTTAAAACACAGGTTCTTCGTAGAGGACTTTCTACACGATTTCACGTGTTTGATCATTCTATTCACAATCAAAGGTGCGTACACGGCCCCTTTTCTTATTTTAACTGTTTTGGGGGAGAAAACATGTGCAACAAAAACTTTTAGATACATATCACTTGCATGAGTTAGCTGTTTACATTAAGTGCAAACATAGCATTACAAAGCCTTACATTTCGAACCGTTTAGTTTGCCGTAGTGCAAAGCGTGGTAGTTAAAGATAGATCTATTGGGTTTGACAAACCTCACTTGGTAGATGGGATCTACGCAAGTGTTTAACTGACCAAACACACATTACCATTGTTTATGCTAGACAATAGTGGCAAGGCAAAACATGCGATAGCATGCAACAGTCAGCTTCGGTGTCGACCGCTTATGTAAATAGTATAAATGACTAGCTATCATGACTATGCATGTGTGATTATGTTATCTGAAACATTTTGATTAAACAGTTGTTTCAAACATTTGTGAATGCTTAAACCTGTGTAATGCACCAACCTTTGTGTTGACTTGATTTACATGTTTTCTCAGGACGCTAAGGTTACACAAGCAAGCAAGCATGGACTAGGAGATCGAGTCGCATGCATATTTTATATTTCAGTTATTTGGATTTGAACATTTGAAAGTTTGTTTTGTAATTTACAGTATTCAAACCGTTATGGTTGTTTATGTTTTAAAAACGCTTCCGCAACGTAGAACTTTGATATTACAGTTTTAGACCAAAGTATGTTTTGAAAATCATATAGAGATCTTCGTTATGTCTAATGATCTGAGATCCTGGTTTGTCACGTCCCAAACAGTATGATTCCGTTAGTTGAAAATTGGGGGTGTGACATGCTGCCAGCGAAGACTCTCACTCTAGGATTGCCTCCGAGTAGTTAGTTGTTCTATTTCAATTTATTTTATTTTTTTGTACGCCTAGATGAGCGGGTTGTGCTCCTATGAATCATGATGATAGTAGTATGTTTTGGAAATCATTGTACTCAAAAGATGTTATTAATAAAATGATATTTTAGTTTTATCATTTGTGTATCTCATTTATGTTGCATTCTAACTCAAAATTTAACACCATTGACAACTAACTCGCTATCTATTTCATATATAACTAACAAATGGCGGGACGAGGAACCCACTCATGAGCACATAAACGACAGATCGGCGCGGCAACCATCAAGATGATGGTTGACCGGCGGGTCAACAAGGCTATTGCCGAAGGCAAGCCGGCTGCATAGCGAAACCAGCGGCACAAATAATTGTTCTAACACTCACCTAAAACCGACTAACTTAGTATGGTTAACGCGTTCACTAACACATGACGTTGAATACTGACAAACAGGACCCCAAGGCAATACAAACAAGGGGTGTCCATTCAAAACTTTTCTCGGCTGTCACGCACATACATTCAAGGGGACAGAAGGAGCCGTCGGGATGCTCTATTGGATAGAGAAGGCGGAATCAGTCTTCTCAATATGTGAATGCGTTGAGGAGAATCGAGTCAAGTTCGCGACCGGTACACTCGAGGGCCCGGACCTCACTTGGTGGAACACTCATTTCCACACACTTGGTCTGGAAGTTGCTAACTCCATTTCTTGGGAGGACTTTACCCGGATGCTCCAAGAGGAGTACTGCCCATGGAATGAAATTAAGAAACTGGAGGAAGAACTCTGGGTACACAAAATGGTGGGCTTAGAGATTGAGCAGTATTGCACACGGTTCCATGAGTTGTGCAAACTATGCCCAGGGATGGTGACCCCCGAATACAAAAAGATCGAGTAGTTCATCAATGGGCTTCCCAAACAAATTCAGAGCATGGTCACAGCCTCTAACCAAACACTGATCCAACCCACCATCAGACTGGCTCACAAACTCACCGATCAAGCGGTAGCACAAGGGAAGCTACCCAAATGGGATGAACATCTAAAACCCCAAGACAGCAAAAAGCGCAAGTGGGAGCCCAGTCACCACCAGTCTCATTCCTCACACTAGTAACAACAAAGATCAGCACCTACTAGAGCCTTTACTACAACCCAACCCGATGTTAAAGGTAAGGGTGTGTATAAGGGGAAATAACCTCTATGCAACCGGTGTTCATATCACCACTTTGGGCAATGCAAGAGGGTACCGTTGCCTAAAGTGAGGACGACTTGGACATATGGCCAGGGATTGTAAAAGTAAGCTGCCAAACAACAACAACAATCCTAACCAGAACAACAACAACCAGAACACTCTCAAGGGGTGTTATGAATGTGGGAAACCGGGGCACATGAGGAGTGATTACCCGCAGTTAAAGAAGGCCGGAGGAGGTGCAACCAAGGGTCGTGCATTTGTGATTGGCTCGGGGGAGGCCAAGGATAACCCGAACATCGTGACCGGTACGTTCCTTTTAAATAATGTCTATGCAAGTATATTATTTGATATCGGTGCCGATAGGAGTTTCATATTTGGTGAATTTAGTAAACTACTCGATATTACCCCAACCACTAGACTATAAGTATACCGTAGAGTTAGCTGACGGCAAACTGATAGAGACACAGCACGTCTTTCGAGGATGCATCATGGTTTTGGCGGATCACGAACTCGAAATCGACCCGATGCCGGTAACTCTCGGGAGCTGCGATGTGGTCGTTGGAATGGACTGGCTATCCGCAAAACAAGCTAAAGATCGTGTGCAACGAGAAGATTGTACCAGTTACGTTGCCGAGTGGAGAACAGATCTCGATTCACGGGGAACAGCGGGGGATACCTCTAAACATCATGTCCTGCATGAAGGCGGATAAGTATTTGCAAAAGGGATACACCACCATACTAGCCCTTATCACATAGCAACCGAAGAAAGAGAGAAGGATCGAGGACATCGCTGTAGTCCGCGACTTTCCTGAAGTTTTTCTCGAGGATTTACCTGGACTACCACCGAAACGACAAACGAGTTCCAGATAGACCTCACCCCAGAAGCTGCACCGATCGCTAAAGCTCCATACCGACTAACACCGACAGAACTGCAAGAGCTGTCTAACCAGCTGCAGGAGATGTTAGACAAAGGATTCATCTAACCAAGCTTCTAGCCATGGGGAGCACCGGTCTTATTTGTGAAAAAGAAGGACGGATCATTCAGTATGTGTATCGACTACAGGGAGCTGAAAAAGGTGACGATCAAAAATCAATAGCCGTTACCACGAATAGACGATCTGTTTGACCAGTTGCAAGGGTCAAGCTACTATTCTAAGATCAATTTGAGATCGGGCTACCACCAATTGAGGATACAGAAAGACGACATACCTAAGACTGCCTTTAGGACCCGATATGGGCACTATGAATTTTTGGTCACGCCCTTCGGACTAACCAATGTGCCAGCTGTATTCATGGATCTCATGAATCGCGTGTGCAAGACTTATCTTGATAAATTTGTGATAGTGTTCATTGACGAAATTCTGATCTACTCCAAGAATTAGGAGAAACATGCCGAGCACCTAAGGCTTGTCTTGGAATTGTTGAAGAATTCGTGAAGTCCAATTCCTTGGTCATGTAGTTAACGAGAAGGGAATACATGTAGACCCAACCAAAATCGAAGCCATCAAGAACTGGGAAGCACTGAAGACCCCAACCGAGGTGCAACAATTCCTTGGATTGGCAGGGTACTATCGACGATTCATCAAGGGATTCTCAAAAATCGCTCAGTCACTGACTTCCCTGACACACAAAGACAAGAAGTTCGATTGGGGAGAAAAACAGGAGTCTGCCTTCAATCTATTGAAGCAAAAATTATGCACAACACCAATCCTATCTCTGTCGGAAGGATGTGATGGTTTCGTGGGATACTGTGACGCTTCGAAACAAGGACTCGGTTGCGTGCTGATGCAACGCAAGAAGGTCATATCATACGCATCACGACAATTGAAGGTGCACGAGAAGAACTATACAACGCATGACCTAGAGTTGGGAGCCGCGGTGTTTGCCTTGAATATATGGCGACACTACCTATACGGCACGAAATGTACCATATTTACCGATCATAAAAGCCTACAACACATCTTCGACCAGAAGGAGTTAAACATGAGACAACGAAGATGGGTTGAACTTATTGGCGATTATGATTGCGCCATCAAGTATTACCCTGGAAAGGCGAACGTAGTGGCCGACGCGTTAAGCCGGAAGGAAACAACAAAACGTGTGTGTGCACTAAAACTCACGATCCATTCTGAGCTGCCACAACAGATCAGGAACGCTCAACAAGAAGCTCTGAAAGTTGAAAACCTCATGCACAAATCCTTGCGCGGCATGGACAAACAATTAGAGGTAAAGACCGACGGAGCCTACTACTTCATGGATCGGATCTGGATTCCACACTACGGAGGACTGAGAGGCGTAGTGATGGATGATGCTCACAAGAGCCGGTATTCATTACACCCGGGCTCTGACAAAATGTTCCATGACCTGAAAACGATCTACCGGTGGCCGAACATGAAAGCAGAGATCACAACTTACATAGGTAAGTGTTTAACGTGCTCAAAGGTCAAGGTTGAGTACCAGAAGTCATCAAGTCTACTTTAGCAACCTGAGATACCGATGTGGAAATGGGAGCAAATTTTCATGGACTTCATAACTAAGCTGCCTAAGACGGCAAGTGGCTGCGATACGATCTGGGTAATCGTAGACCGACTGACAAAGTATGCGCACTTCCTACCACCAAGGAGACCGACAAATTGGATAAATTGACTCGAATTTATCTAAAGGAAGTGGTTACTTGACATGGAGTACCAATCTCGATCATCTCTGACCGCGACAGTCGATTCACGTCGCATTTCTGGAAGTCCTTGCATAAGGCATTGGGCACGAGATTGGATATGTGTACCGCTTACCATCCACAGAGTGATGGGTAGAGCGAGTGAACTATACAGACGTTGGAAGACATGCTTCGCGCATGTGTTATTGATTTTGGCAGCAGCTGGGAGACTCATCTATCGTTAGTTGAGTTCTCGTACAACAACAGCTATCACACGAGTATACAAGCTGCACCATTCAAAGCACTCTACGGACGTAAGTGCCGATCACCCATCTGTTGGGCAGAAGTTGGCGAAAGCCAACTGACTCGTCCCGAACTTATGCACGAGACAATTGAGAAAATCGTGCAGATACGCAATCGAATGGCAGCATCGCGGGACAGACAGAAAAGCTATGCTGACAAAAGACTCAAACCTTTGGAGTTTCAGGTGGGAGACAGAGTATTACTCAAAGTCTCGCCCTGGAAGGTAGTTATCCGATTTGGCAAATGAGGGAAGTTGAATCCTCGTTACATCGGACCTTTTGAGATCATCAAACGGATAGGCCCCGTGGCCTATGAGCTGAACCTGCCGAACGAGCTAAGCAGTGTACACAACGTATTTCACGTATCGAACCTCAAGAAGTGCCTATCTGACAAAACACTTGAAATTCCTCTTGAGGAGATTCAAATCGACAAACAATTAAACTTCGTTGACGAACCAGTGGAAATTATGGACCGGGAAATCAAGAAGCTTAAACTTAGCAAAATACCGATAGTTAAAGTGCGATAGAATTCGCGATCCGGACCGGGATTCACGTTGGAGCGTGAAGATCAAATGAAGAAGAAATACCCACATCTGTTCGCTGAACAGACAAACAACGCAAATTGAATTTCGGGACGAAATTCTTTCTAACAGGGGGATGATGTGACACCCCGTAATTTCCAGGTCAGATTCTATTTTAATTAAATGTTTGTTTAATTGGCATTTGTATACGTGGCACTAGAATTAGTTTAATTTCGGGTGACATGTGGCACGGCAGTACAAACACAGTCACACAACAGGATAATTCCAGGAATTATCGAAAAACTGCACACACGTGTCAGAAATCACGAACGTTGGTGAACATCATACCAATTAAGCACAAATACATTACACAAGTCAGGTATGAGTAATAGTTAATGATTAGAGTTCAAACGATGTTAATACAACGTGCTATAGTCGAGAATTGAGCAAAAACGAACTCAAACTATGAAAATGGACCAATTGGGCTTACCTGGATTACCAAGCGGTACGCCCAGACCCGACCCCGATCCCTGGCGATGCGCGCGAGACAGGGAAGACAGACCGGACCAAGGTGGCCCGTGCGCTACACATGGCTTCGGCGTCGCCCGTCAGGCAATGCGCCTGCCAGCTAGAATCGCATATCTAATAAGTTTTAGATAGGACTATTATTAGTGACATGCATGCATGATCTAATAAGTTTTAGATGATTTTGGATAACAATGAATGATTATAGATGATGTTTGGGAATGTTTACAAGGTTCATTGTGAATAATATGGTTAAAAATAGATTACTTGAAAGTTATTACTATGTTTAATAACTTTAAAGTCACAAGATCTTGTTAGATGATGATGTTGATATTTGAAACATGTTTAAGTGATGATTTGTGCCATATGATAATGATTTTTGCATAAAGAATGGGTTAGGAATACTATTTTGGTCATTTGATGGGCAATTAGACAAAGTTACTATTTTTAGTAACTTTATATTGTAAAATCTTGATAAACAATGATCTTGATGAAATAAGTAGACTAAGATAATGAGATATGGTTAATAATATGTTCACTAGCAATGAACTTGTATTGGTTTGGTCCAAATGATGTTTATAGTGAATGTTGCTAAATATAGAAACTTTATTTGGCAAGTTTATAAAATAGAAACATAAGTATTGATTTATTTGTGATAAATGGCTTGAAATAATGCAAAATGATTATTGTGTGAAAAGTTATGTGCTTTTTGATGTTAAACATGTTAAAACTAGCAACTTTCCATATTAGGAAACATTAATGACTAAAAACGACTTGTATATTTGTTTGATCGTATGTAACGATGAGCTAACTATTAACATGATCACTTAGGAATAATACGCATGCTAGAAATGTTAAAATGTAAATTATTGTGGACTTTTTAAAAATTGAAACTTACTATAAATAGTAAGTAGGCCTGTAAACGAACCGAATGAACACGAACACAGGCATGTTCGTGTTCGTTCATTTAAACTTAACCGAACACGAACACGAACACGAACACCTTAACGAACATAAATTTTGTGTTCGTGTTCGTTTATTAAGAAAATGAATGTGTTCGTGTTCGTTTGTGTTCGTGTTCGTTAATAAATTAAACGAACTGTTCATGAACATAAACGAACACAAACGAACTAAAATAAACGAACAAACATAAATGGACATTTTTTTAACACAAGTGAACAATCATAAACGAACATGAACACTATTGAACAAACATAAACGGACACAACTGAACAAGTATAAACGAACACAAACGACAAGTCTCTTAAATGTAAATACATATCATTCGTAAATTAGTCAGTTAACCGAACAAAAACTAACATTACATAGTTAACGAACATAAACGAACATTAACGAACACAAATAAACGAACGTAAATAAACGAACATAACCGAACTGTTCATGAACATAAATAAACAAACACAAGGTGTGTTCATGTTCGTTCATTTAATTAAACGAACACAAATTTTATGTTCGTGTTCGTTCATTTATTAAATAAACGAACATAAACGAACTTCTTACCGAACAGTTCACGAACAGTTCATGAACTGTTCGGTTCGTTTACAGGCCTAATAGTAAGTTGTCCATAAACATGAATTGTGTGTTTTACTCACTATGTACACGATCACGATTGTTACACGAGTTATAACCGACACACGGTTCACCAAAGGGTCGTTGACTTGACACAGTCAAACACGGAAAAACACGGTCAATGTGGACTGACATGGACAAACATGAGCATGAACACGAAACACGGTCACATACATGAACTCACATACGCTATACGATATAGGTAGCCAGTGACCGACTCGCCACCGAGTTCAGGAGCATACGCATCACCCGATTCACACTAAGGTGAGTTTAAGGCCCTCTTTAACTCTTTTGCAAACTTTCAAAATCGGGGGAGAATAAATGTTAAATCGAGTCAAACATTATTACTTGTACAAACATTTTTGTATGCTGGTTTATTAGACAAACATTAAGTGTCGTATCGTTACAAAGCCCTCGCACAGTCTTACCGTTAATGTACAAACAACGAGGTGAGTTTAGATAGATCTATTGGGTGTGACAAACCCCACGCGGCGCCAATACTGACTGGAGGTCGAGACGCGTGTAATCTCGATCCATCGCGCCATTGTTATTACGAGACATGGCGGAGGCAAGAGCTAACAAGTCTAGTTAGGTAGAGACGCAACTGACACTTGGAGCCTAGGGCTTGGGACTAACATTTGATAAACAACATGACACATGACAAACATTTTACTTACTACTTATTTATATCAAAACCTGTGAACTCACCAACCTATGTGTTGACACTTTTTCTTAAACATGTATTCTCAGGTAACTAGCTGTGTACGGACAAGGATGCACCTGACACAAGCATAGGACTTGCATGCATTTACGTTTTGTCGTTTTGATCAAACAATTTTAATTATGTTATGACATGTATTAAATAATGTAGTGTGTGGCATTTTATTTTCCGCTGCATTATCAAACATGTTTTGTTCCGCTGCTATGTAACTTTATATTCCGCTGCAAACTTATTTGACCTGTTGGGTTAACACTATATTTTCAAACTTAAAATTTAAAAGCATATAGAGTTGTTTAATATGACCATAAACTGTGATTCTGGCCACGTCACACCCATGTGGACTGACACCACACATGGGAAATTGGGGGTGTGACAAAACCTAAGTCTTCAGTGGTTCTCCGCGGGTGTGATCAGTTGTTGTGCTTTAGTGATTGAACCGCGGAAGCCATTCCGCGGTTTATTGAATCTGTTGTTGTCTTGGTCTTGTTCCGTGGTTGTCATCTGCTACGTGATCCGTGATTTGCTAGATCAGTGGTTATTGGATCCGTTGTTTTAGGGATCCGCTGTTGCAATCCGTTGTTGAGATACATTGGCAAGAAGAAGGTATCCGCGGTTTTATTCAGTTGTTTGGCTTCAGTAGTTTTGCTCATCAGTCCTTATTTTCCAACATGATTACATATTAAATTCAATTAGTTTAAGAAACTTTTGGTATTCAGATAAAAAAAATTGCTAGTTTAGTACGTTAGTAATGTTTAGGTTATGTAATTTCTAGTACGTATTTTAAGTTATGTATATGAAGTAAGTGTTTAAGGGATTTTTAATTATTTTGGTATGTGATTACAAAACCTATAAATGGAAAGCAGTATGTAATTTTTGTAAAAATTACCATGAATGTTGGAATTTGCTAGTATCGGTCAATCTGTTCATCCGCAGTTGACATGTTGTCAATAATCTCAAATGATGGAGTTTTCAAATCCAAAACCAAGAGGAAAACGTGTTCACTTTTTATAATAGAAATGAATATCAAGTCTACTTTGTTGATGTGGTTGATCTTTAATGTTGACAAAACCAAGGTCATAGTCTCTTTCAACAAATCCTTCCTTGTCTTTTCTGGTACGTCTTTCTCAAGCAGAGGCAATGGCTATGAAATTTTTTTCTGTTGTTATATGCTAATTTGTATATGAATATTAAAAAACAAGTGCGATAGGAAATATGTTATGCATAAATTGAACAGACAACAGTTCACCAATCGGTCACAATCAAGCAAATGAGCAATCGAATTGAACAGTTAACAAATTACAATCGAGGTTGGAGACTTGGAGGATGACTGTCCACCATTGAGAAAGTATTAAATGCTTACCGACCGTCCAAGTTCCGACCGTTGACCATTGAGGCCTCGCCGCATCGATTCCCTCTCATCAACGCCTTGTAATCGTTTCCCTCAAGATGACACCTCATTTGTTTCATTTGCCCTAATCCCTAATCCCGTATTCTCTCGTGAATAGATATCAGAGATGGCAACCGTTTAGGAGTCGGGCACATGGCACCCATTTTTTTTTCTTTTATTGACTCGCATGTGAGTAAGGAATGGCTTAGTAATGCGTTATAATTAAAAACAATGGACAAGCCAAAATACCAAAGACTACCTCCAATTATAAACCCAACCATATAAATAAACGCACAAAATCTAATCATAAATGGAGTCCCTATTATTAATATGGACGTAAGCCCTAGATTAGGCTGGCTCTGCTAGTAAACCATCAAAACGACAAGTCAAACTAGTGAACCAGACTGGTTAAACAAATTTGAATATTTTTATACTAGACAAATATACCATTTAAGTCCGTTAATCAGTAGAGTTTGGGAAATATTTTTATACTAAATCACATATATAAATTTTTTTATAATATTTATTACTTTATCCAGTTTTTAAATTTGGTCTATTATGACTGATCGGACCGGTGAGATGATAAGGAGGCCCGTTGGATGTATTTAAGAATGCTAATTTGGTCTGATTGTGACGATTTTAATTCTATGGTCATAGAAGACCTGAAACTATTATAAATGCGTACGTCAAATTCGCATATGACCATAAAAGTGTAAAATGGGTTGGAGATGTCCAAAACCAGCAATATGTTATTTTACCCGTGAAAGTTTCGCATTTTATTTTCCTTCTTGTCATAAAAGGCAAGTTAATTTCACTATCTACATAACTACATTGTAAAAAAAACATTCATAAGCAGTTTTTGTTACAACTAGAGATGAGATCGGGACTGTAATGGTTACCGGTACTTTCCAAATATTTGAAAAAGTAGGTATCGAATACCGTACAGAATCTGCCGGTATAGTACCGATTCAGTATGGTATCGATTTGGTACTAATATTTGTTACAAAATGGTAGCATTTGTATTGGTACCGTACCAATATCGGTACCAAAAGTACCGATACCCAATTTATAAAAATTGGGTAACAAATACCATACGGAATCTATCAGTACGGTTCCGGTTCAGTACCGGTAGTCGGTACCACATGCTCGTCCCTGTTACAACCCATAAATAACAATGATATCTTTCATAATTTTTTCTAAACGGCCTTCTTTTTTTTTATTTCAAAGAAGAACTTCATCACTTTAACTTCAAAACACTTAAACCATTAAACCCAACCCCCTCTAAAGATATATAGAGGTTGGCTTGTTGCTCTGCTTTCACATTACGATACACAATCTTTATTTTTCTCCTTGTAATCAAAATCATTAAAATTGTTATCGATCAAACATAAATATAAGAGTTAACATACATATGCATAACACGCCAATAAAAAGAGCTGACACCAATATAAGAGTATGGGACGACTAAATACAAACTTATTGTGGGTCCAACAATTTCCTACCTGGCCCAACCCAAATCCAGGTTCAAGTGAAAGCACCAAAGGAATGCATAAGCTTTCAAAACAATATATCAAGAGTCTAGTGTAGAGACAGCCTTAGCCCAGACAAAATCCAGGTGCAGGTGAACACATCCCACGGCTCAGGAAAGACTCAAAAAGTATCACAGAGGGTCAAAATTTTCTTAAATGACTCAACTTGGCTCAAATTAGAAAATCTGTAAACCATCACACAGAAGGGTGAAAATTCATAAACCAACTCAACACATAACAAGACCCAAACACAAAATTCGTAATATGAACCCGTTACATAAAAAACTAATAAGACCTAAAACATGACGCAAATACAATCAAGTTTGGGATGATCCAAACTGAGTGGCAAAACATTTGATTGAGCTGAAACTATGACCATTCATCCTTAATTGTTTAAGAAAAAGGTCTTAATTAAGGTATATAGCAGATGTAAACAAGAACACCATAAGATATATGCTTTCATAACACAAAATTGAGCTGGATTAACCATGTTTCAATAACCTAAATGTATGAACATTCAAGATAGATACGAGGTAGACTAATTTTGTATAAAAAGAAAGATCAACTAAGCTTTAACCTGACCAACAATATCATCCTGCATGATGCACAGATACCATCCTGCAGATTCACAAAGATGTAACCATCTCCGTCCGGATCATACAATCCTACTTCACCATCTTTCATCTGCACTCTATGATACCTGCAACTACAATTTATATTAGAATCATCATCTTCATTATCAAAAGAACACACAATCAACTCCCGTTTCAGGGTGCACAAAACTCTGTTTTCTCACTCTGCTCCCCGCTCCAGTCACCTTCTTAGTGTTCTTAGCCACAGACTTCATTCTTCTCTCATTCGGCATCTTAATCGACATATCAATCTCCATTTTCAAACCTCCTGCATCTTTATGAACTCCTTCATCATCATGTTTATTATTATCATCACCACTATCATTAGCATCATCATCGTCAATGTCATCATCATCAGAAATATTGACAAATTTCGCAGTAATATCAGTAGGATCTGCTTTTGGCTTATTCAATGGCGCGAAAAGATTCCAGCAAACGTTCTGAGACCCTAGCGGCACAAAACCAGCACATACGTACTTACCGACCTTCAAAACCTCAACCGGAGGCTGATCAATCTCAACACATGTAAACGCTCTACAACATTTCTCATTTGAACACCTCAAACAAAGATCCAAATAAACCCTTGGATATTCGTACAAATAACAACAGTACGGACAAACAGTCCAAAAATTCAATTGTTCATCATCATCGAAAACTTTCTTTAACAAATCATCAAATTCTAACTTCTTTACAGGATTAGACAACACATACCACGCGTCGCAAACAATATCAAAGGCTTCATCAGCGAATTGAAACTTGTTGTTGCTAGGGTTTAACAGCTCGTACAAGCGATTGAACCGCCGTTTAATGAGATCAGAGTCTTGTGAATAGCGAGTGATTTGCAGAGCTTCGTAGTAATCGTGTACAGTTCCGGTGGGAGTTTGGTGCTTCGATGCGAGTAAAACATCGGCAACGGCGAGAATCTCCGATACGCCGGGGAAGTTAGGGTCGACTTGGTGAGCTTGGTGTGCGTATTTCCGACAGTCGTCAAAGTGCCGGCGACGGAGGAATTGCTCCGACAACCATATGAGGGTTTTTGGGTCGGTTGCGGGTTTTTGGGTCTGTGGGTCCATTGTCTGAAAGTGACTGACGTTTCTGTTGGGAAGCGAGGGTGAACAAATATGACCAGAGGATCTGTACCGTTGATTGTGGGGTGACGTGTATTCGTGTAATGGTCTTGTACGTAAACGGGTACAGGGGTTCGCGCGAGCATTAAATGAACACAGCCACACAGCCAGGTGCATCTGATTTTTAGTACGGTTTGGCCGTCTAAACATCCGTATGATATTAAAAGGGTGAAGTATCTACGCACCCAAAAACATATTTCAACATACCGTCGTCACACATACGTCTCGTAGTGGTCACTACATGTGATATCACGTAAATTTCAGGTCAGCTCATATTTAATTAAATGTTTATTTAATTAATATTTGTACACGTGGCACTACAATTAGCTGAATTTAGTGTGACACGTAGCATGACAGTACGAACACTGACACAAACAGGATAATTCGGAGAATTATCGCAACACGCACACACGTGTTTAAGAAAACAAAACACTAGAAACCTCACGAAACGCTCAAACATTGAACTTGAAAGTTCAAACGAAGCCGAACAATAGTGCGTAAGCGTGAAAACGACGAAAAACAGGCTAAACCATTGGAATTGGTCATATTGGGCTCCTCCGGAATCCGTCGTGGTACGCTAAGGACCCTGGAGAGGCCCATGGCGGTACGCGACGAGTGAGCGGGGAGTTTGAATTCCCGAAATCCATCGCGGTACGCTGAGCATCTTTTTGCCCTTCTCGACGGTACGCGACGAGGCTGACACGCAAAAATCTTATAAAACCAAGACACAATCATTCACATCCACCCTACATCTCAATTCTCGAGTTCCAGGCCACTTCTACTAGTCATAATCACCTATCACACTCATCTTCAACCCCTGAAACCCTCTGGAAGCCATTGATGAACACATTGAAGCTCAATGATTGAAGACTTGGAGCTTGAAGGACCATTGCTAGAGCTCTAACACCCTCACTATGACAACTAGTACCTGACCGGCCGGCAAGTCCGTACGGTATGTGTACTTTCAACAGTAACTATGTGTAAATACATGTTTGTGAACAGTACTTGTATTAACAGAATTCAAAATACAAGAAACAGTTGTACGTATTTTTGTTTAAACTTAAATGCAGTAAGTACAACACACATTGAAACATTAGTTGTGTGCATTTAAGTGAAAACCTAAGTACAGTTAACACAACTAATCAAGAGAAACAACTATGTTCATGTGAATAACATAAACAAATCGGTTGCGATCTGATATCCATAGATGACAGGAATCAGATGGCCGACAAAGCAATGTGAAAACAAAGTGAAAACAGGATGTTTAGTTGAGTCCGACAGTGAGGAAATACAAATTAAAACAATAATTCAGTGTTGTTTCATAATAACGAACTACAGTGTGTTTGCGTGGGTGACGATCCACACAAACATATCTGTGAGTTTAACGTTCTGAAATAGTGACTGAAAAATTGAAAACAAAAGTTGGAAAGCAAAACCATCGTCGTGTTCGTTCGAGTGACGATTCGAACGAATACGCGTGATGGTGACGCGATCTGACAAAACGAAAGCAAAACACGACGCGAACGAGAATAATTAATAAAATTAAATAAATAATGTTTTACAATTTTGAAACTCATCAAAATAATTAAATTAACTCATTTTTAATTAAAACAAATGAATATACGCGTTATGTTCCGGAAACGCAACAAAAACGCGAACCGAGCAACTGAAACAAACCCGAATACCCCGGAGTATAAAAGCACCAAATGAGGTGTTTTTCCCTCATTTTTCATCAGCCAACCTCTCTCTAAAACCCATCTCACAAACCTATTTTCTCACACTAGAAATCCAACTTCAAATCCACGTATTTTGCTCGTTTCTTGACGGATTTGGGTGTTCTTGGTGTCCACGCGTAGCTCTCGACCTCTTCTACAAGGAAGTACAACTAATCTGAAGTTTGGTCCACTAAATTTCGAGGTATGAAGCCATTAATAAGCTGAAAAATAGGGTTTCTAAAACCCTTAGTCGACCACCCACCTCTAGCCGTTCTAAAATCATACCACACAGGTCCTATATCTTCGAGACACCATTTTAGTATAACCCAATCATTGGGAGCGGCTTGCATCTGATTCAAGTCGACGAGGATGATGAGGGGATACAGGTTCGCCGGGACACAAGGACCGAACCCAAGGGTGCTGATAGGGACGAACCTGTACAAGGTTGGGAACCCATACAGCCGAACCATCATCATCTGGAAGCCGAAACTTTAACCAACTGAGGCTCATCCTCACGAACCTGTGATGGCGAACCATGGGGGCGACGAACCTTAAGTTGAGAACTAACCGGCCGAACCCACGCAGGAACCTTAACCGAACTTTGCATAGCTCACGAACCTTCCTATACCCAGCGAACCCATGGTCATTCTCATCAGCCGAGCCTTCTCGACGAACCCTAAGACATGCATGAGGCCGAACCTTTCCAGACCCACGAACCATCTGAGACCTCCTAGCCGAACCCTGCTACAGCACCAGGCCCACGAACCCACCTGTCCTCATGTTGAACAAACCTGTTTCTTCCCATGTGGCCGAACCCTGACATGCACGAACCCTAAGGTTCGCCGGATGGGCTGCGACCGAACCTTAGGTCAGCACCTTATAAGGTTCGCTGATATAGAAGTGGAACTATCCTTCGTGATTTATTAACCGGACAAGTCACCATCAACTACGTTCTTTTTATTCAGCCCACACCGAAATTAATAGGCCCAATACTTTTCAGTTGAGGCACCTTCTTTGTTCGGCCCAGTTGAATACATGTAGCCCATTTTCAAGCCCACTTTTGTAAAGGCCCGGTATTCAATTTCAAGAGCCCAACACATGCCTTGGGGTCCAATATCAAACACACATGCCGGTGGTCAACAAATCAGCCCAATTACCTCAACTGTAGCATGTTTTCGGCTCACTATAGTTCATTCGGCCCAACTGCAGTTAACCGGCCCAATAAGACTCCCCTCGGGCCAACAAATGATGCTCGGTCCCATAACATAATCGGCTAGACATAGGTGGCCCATGATGTTTGTCAAGCCCATGTTGTGTAATTAGACCAACTTTGGCCCGAACAACACTCATTCGATTATTGAGAACTCATTGGGTCCATGAATAACTTAAGCAGATCACACATACATACACGGCCCAATAGATGGGCCCACGCATACATACAACCGGCTCAAAGTTCATCTATCATTCGGCCCATATGGATTATAAGTATCAACAAAGACACAAAGTTCAAGTTTTCCCAAGTTAACAAATACTAAACAAGTAGACATGAAAACCTATAACAGATATTAAAACCTTAAGTTAAAGGAAGTAGTTGTTTAAAAAGTCCATAACATGTAAACAGGGCCGAATGAAGACCAAGATTTAGACGCACAAGTGTTAGCCAACATTAGGGCTAACACATACACGCGCACAAATCAAATACAATCTATACTTATAGGTTAAATACAACGTGAAATCAATACAGGATCATGAAAACAAATTCAAGAACAGCCAAGAGCGCGTGCATTCTTCAGTTAAGCTAAGTCAACCACTTCAACAACCAGGTGAGTTCATATGCCCCTTTTCTTTAATCTTAACTGATTTTAAACTCTCGGGGCTGAGAAACATGCTTACTTTTATTTAATTAAAAGTTTTGCTTAACATGTTGCTTATACTTTGATTTAGATAATATTAAATTGTTTATTATCGCTTATCATTGTATGCATGCTTGTATGATCATGAGATGACAAGGAAACTCAGATGAATATGATAAGATAATTTCATAATTTATCAACTCACTAGAATAACATAGTTGTAAGATTTTATCTTACAACACTTAGTTATTCTTACATGAACAAACATTGGGGAAATTCATATATAAACAAACATTGAGAACAATTACAGAGAAACATGATGACACAGCACCACACATGAATGATTAGAAGATAAAACATCTTCTTAATATCATTCCACATTGTAATAAACCAAGTGTGATAAGTCAATTACTTATAACACTTAGTTACAACTTAAAAACATACTATGTGATAGCATGGAGCAATAATCATCCCTCACTTAAGGGTAGTAAGACTAGCTCTTACTATGGCTTAAGGACAAGATGGTGACCATATGATTTCATGGAATGATAATCATGATAACGTAACTTCATGATAACAACATCATTCACACAATGATTAACATAACGTAATAAGACAAGTTCTTATTCAACCTTGTTAATCACATGAGAACATCCCACAATGAGAACAAACACTAAGATCGATGTACATCATCCATCGTTACCTGTGGACTAGAAGACTGAGGAATTTATTTTCTCCCATGTCATATTATTAGTAACAGTTTCGAAGAAGGCTATGGGATCACACGGCGGAATAGAGGTGAATCGGATGCATTGTAATCTGATTACGTGAGGATCACAATGGATTCCTTTTGGGCTCTATACGTTGCATTTGAGAATACATTACAAACAGTTAACTAACACTTTAATATTTAAAAGTGAAACAACAGTTAACCCCACAACTACAGAATAATACAAGGAACATATTTGATAAATCTAATATCCTTAATACATATAATGGTTATCTATCCTTCGGTTTGATAACTACAAATCCATCATCATATTATTCTATACATGATATCATAGGTGATCAAGAATGAGACAAACATGTGGATTGGGAATGGAAATCAGTAGTTGTATTGTAAGTAGTGTGGAGTTCTAGTGGTGATGTGGTGGGATGTTGGCTAGGGCTTAGTTCCCTTACATATGCCCTATATATAAGCATCACTACTAGGACGATATATTACTTGTGAATATAACTAATGAGAAGCCATTAGGAGAAACAGGTGAACATACAACATACAACTAACATAACATACATTGTGATTGTGCATGGGAATGAATCAAGGTTTCCAATTAACATACTTATGAACTCACCAACCTAGTGTTGACTTTGTTTAAATGCATGTTTTTCTCAGGTGATAAACAGGTGTAACTACTTAGATGCACGGGCTAAGCTAGAGGACTTTTAGAAGACCTAGCTTCATTTTGTGTTGCATGCTTTTGATGACGAAAACAATGAATCATCTTTTGAATATCTTGTACATATACAAGATACAGTTTCATTGATTCTTTTTGATAGATTTACCTGGTTAAATTATGAACGATACATTGTAATTTAATCTTGTAACTCTATATCATTGTCGTGTTAGCATTTCTCATTTATTTATCGTGTGCTATGTAAACAATCTGATCATTTCGATTATCACTCACGATATCACGCCCCGGGAACCTTCCGCCCGGCGGGAAAGTCGATCCAGCCCGCCGGCTCGGGGTGTGACACTCACCACCACCTCCCTCTTGTCAAGCACTGCCATCTAAGGACCTCAGAGGCTGCTCAATCACCATTTCTGCAATCTTGGAACATTTGAAGGTGAATCTATGTTTAAAACACACTTTACACTCCATTACACACACATGCAAGCTTATGAGCTATGCATGCACGAATTTCTTGAAGTTTGAATCTGGGTTTGATGATTTCTCTAATAATATTGATGATCTAGAATGAATAGATGATGAATAGTGATGATCCATGATGATGAGAATATGTTATATTGTGTAACTTGTTCATAAATGTGAAATTACTTGCATGCATGTATGATTTAAAGGTTGTAGATGATTTTAGATGTTCATAAATGTCTATTGGTGTTATTGGTGATGTACTACATGTTCATAAAGGTACGCTGAGCCCTTCGAAGACTCTCATCGCGGTACGCGAAAAGTCCAACACGCAAAATCTTGCTTAAACCAAGACTAATCATTTCTTAACCACCCTATAATCCATATCTCGAGCACCAGACCCCCTTGTTCGTCATAATCACCTGCAAAACCCTCTCTATCACTCCTGGAAGCCATTGTTGCATCTTAGAAAGCTTGATCTTGAAGATTTTGAAGGTTTGAGACTCAAAGGAGCTCCAAGAACATCACACTCCATTCTTTCTCGCGATTGAAGCCATCTTAGCCTCATTTGAAGCTATTCCAGACCTGCTCAAGCTTCATCTTGGCGATCTAAAGCTTTGTGAGGTAGAATCCATGTTCAAGCTAGCCTAAAATCACCTCTAAACCCACATGCATGATGAATCACTCACATGCAACTACCCACACTTCACACGCACGAATTTTCTATGAGTTAGATCTGTGATTTAATGATATTTCTACTGATTTGATGATTTCATGACGATCCATGATGATCTTGATTGATTTTAAAGACCATTTGATGATTTTACTATGTAATGGTGATTTTTAGTAACATGCATGTATGATCTAGGTTGATTTACAAGATTTTCATTATGGAGATATTGTCACATGCGGTATTTGATATGTTTTACATGATGTAGGATAGTTGATAATGTCAAGAAATGGTTATTTGCACATCTTACTAATTTTAGAAACTTTATTATTGCAAGTATGTTAATAGATGATGAGATAACCACATGCATGTGTTTAAAATGTTAGTTTATGGTTTAAATGATGAATGTTGGGATATGAATTAGTTGAAAATGTTATGAAATGAGATTTACACCATTGTTACTATAAATAGTAACTTTATATTACGAAATCTGTAAATGGCAAGGTGTTAGTTGTAACAAGTATGATCAAATGATTATTTGAAGCTAGGACATTGATATTTAGATGAGATTGGATATTAGACTTGGTGAAATATTCTTATTTCTACAACTTTCTATATATAGTAACTTTTAAACGCGAAACATGCTAAACCGGCTAAGTGTGACTATGTGCTATGTGATAACATGCTCACTTAGGATAAATATGCATATTAGAATAATCGGAATATGATTTCTTTCATGACTTGCCTAATTTGGGAACCTTCCAGAAATAGAAACTTACTATAAATAGTAAGTTTCCTCACGAATGTGAAGTTGGTATCCGCACACACCACACGACACTAAACTGCACGTTACACGAACACTTGAACTAAAACCGTCACCAACGGGTCGTTAGGTCAAACACGGTTGTCACACCCCCAATTTTCAACTAACGGAATCATACCGTTTGGGAAAGTGACAAACCAGGATCTCAGATCATTAGACATAACGAAGACCTCTATATGAATTTTCAAAACATACTTTGGTCTAAAACTGTAATATCAAAGTTCTAACGTTGCGGAAGCGTTTTAAAACAATAACAAACGTAACGGTTGTAAAATGTAAATTACAAAACAAAATCCCAAATGTTCAATCCAAACAACAGAAATGTAAAACATGCATGCGACTCGATCTCCTAGTCCATGCCTGCTTTCTTGTGTACCTTAGCGTCCTGAGAAAACATGTAAATCAAGTCAACACAAAGGTTGGTGCATTACACAGGTTTAAGCGTTCACAATGTTTGAAACAACAGTTTGAATATAAGTTTGCAGATAACATAATCACACATGCATAGTCATGATAGCTAGTCATTTATACTATTTACATAAGTGGTCGACACCGAAGCTGACTGTTGCATGCTATCGCATGTTTTGCCTTGCCACTATTGTCTAGCACAAACAATAGTAATGAGTGTTTGGTCAGTCAAACACCTGCGTAGATCCCATCTACCAAGTGAGGTTTGTCAAACCTAATAGATCTATTTCCAACTACCATGCGCTACGGCAAACTAAACGGTTCGAAGTGTAAGGACTTGTAAATGCTATGTTGTCACATAATGTAAACAGCTAACTCATGCAAGTGATATGTATCTAAAAATGTTTGTTGCACATGTTTTCTCCCCCAAAACAGTTAAAATAAGAAAGGGGCCGTGTACGCACCATTGATTGTTGCAGAATGATCAAACACACTTAAACTCGTGTAGAAAGTCCTCCTACGAAGAACCTGTGTTTTAACAATAACCTAGTGTTATTCGAAATGTCGTTTTGTGCTTGAAATCACATACGTGTCAACACACCTATGTTAGAGTGTTATGCATACGTATGTACACGTACCTTTAAAATCGTTTAAATAAAATCATACAATCACTTATGATTTTATAAGCGTAATTATACGCGATTTCCTTTTCGGGTTAGAATGCACATTTTATAGCCTCATTAGATTCGAAATTCAATTCTGGTTCCAACGCAATTGGAACGGATTAAATCGGAGTTAAAACGAACTAGTTATAACAAAAATACTGAAATGATTTAAAAACCCAAAACCAGTAGGAGTCGGTTTCGAACCCACGACCCCCAGAACTGAACACACACCCTCAACCATCTCATCTATATCCATTTTTGTTAACAGATCACGTTTTTACTCTTTTAAGCCCAAACGGCCGAATTCCTTAACCAAAGCATCTGGCTCCAATTGACCCACAATTCCCATCCAATCGAAACTACAAACTTAGGGTTATCATTCTAAGGATCTCAACAATTCTAATTCTTATATTAATTTGGTTTTCCAGCAGCTCAAAGGCCCAATTCGAACCTCCATAGTTTCGAACGTGTATATCCCAATCCCACTCCAAAAATCCTTTCAATTCGAGTATGTTACTCATAATAATCATAGGGTTTTTATTCCCCTTAACATTTCGGGGCTATCAGTACCACTCAATTGGATTTTTATGCCCAATAAGATTGAAACCCCCAAAATCGATTTTGTCTAGAACCCTAGAACTCGAAAATCATTAAATTCGTAGTTCCTTGATGAAATTAGCATAGCATTAACATTAATCGAGACCTTCTGAAGCTACCAATGCTATTTAATGCATCCATAACGTACAATACTTATTACTAATCATTCAAGTGATGATTGTAACCGATTTACATCATTAATAACTGATGATTGCTGCGAATTTCGAATTTCTATTAGATTTTTGGCCGAATTTTGACTTCCAAAGTCAAAATTTTGCATTTTAACTTAACTATCATTCTAAACTTTGTAATTAAAGTGTATTGGGACTGATTTTGATTAATTCTAATCCCTCAAGTTTGATTGTGTTTGATTTTGTCTCATTTTCGTTAGTTTCAGGTTGACGGGGTTAACCCGAAATTGCCGAATTGTCACATCATCCCCTTGTTGAAGGAATTTTCGTCCCGAAAATTAGTAAGTGTTAGAAGTAGTTAGGAAACTACTTGCGAGTTCAAATTGTAAGTGTTAGTGTGGTTTCTGATCATTCCGCGTGCTTGTGTGTACTTACACACAAAATTCAATGTTTGCAACATCACAACTATGTGTTAGTGTGATCGTTCTATGTAAATGTTTGCGTGTACACTAGTTAGTTCACCTAACTGTGACTGTTTATGTTTGATCATGCTGTGCTATGTAACCTCATACATAGTGAGTGTCTGTAATTGTTTGTACTATGCAACATCGCACATAACAAAAGGTGTAACTAATCATGCATGTACTACCATAACATGTAACATATGAAATGTAGCACATAAAATGTATAAGATGTAATGTAGCACAAATGTTTGTAACAAAACCAATTGAATAAAGTGTTTGTGCTTACAGTTTGAAATTTGCAGTGTTGATGTGTGAAGCATCACGTCATCCCCTTGTTGAAGGAAATTTCATCCCGAAATTTAACGTGCGTTTTCAGTATTTGTTGCTGTTGTTTTGAACAGATGAGGATACTTCTTCATCATTTGGTCTTCCCGTTCCCATGTGAATTCAGGACCACGTCTTGAATTCCACCGAACCTTGACTATCGGAATCTTGCTTTGCTTAAGTTGTTTGACCTCTCGGTCCATGATTTCTGCTTGTTCTTCAATGAATCGTAACTGTTCATCCACTTGTATTTCTTCCAATGGTACAATCAATGTCTCATCAGAAAGACATTTCTTTAAGTTCGATACATGAAAGACATCATGAACTCCACTGAGTTCCTCCGGTAGTTTGAGTTGATACGCAACCGGACCAATCGTTTTCAGGATCTCAAAAGGTCCTACGTAACGTGGACTAAGCTTCCCGCGCTTGCCGAATCGTATCACACCTTTCCAAGGTGATACCTTTAGAAGAACTCGGTCTCCTACTTGAAATTCCAACGGCTTACGACGTTTGTCAGCATAACTCTTCTGTCGATCCCGGGCCACTGCCATACGGTTCCGGATTTGAACTATCTTCTCTATCGTCTCGTGCACTAGTTCAGGTCCTGTTATCTGACTGTCACCAATTTCAGCCCAGCAAACTGGTGAACGACATTTACGACCATACAATGCTTCAAACGGTGCTGCCTGAATACTTGTATGATAACTGTTGTTGTAAGAGAACTCCACTAACGGTAAATGATTTTCCCAGCTATCACCAAAGTCAATTACACAAGCTCGTAACATATCCTCGAGCGTTTGAATCGTACGTTCACTCTGACCGTCGGTCTGTGGATGATATGCGGTACTCATATCCAAACGAGTTCCCAATGACTTATGAAGTGATTTCCAAAAGTTGGAAGTAAATCGCGCATCCCGATCTGATATGATAGAGATTGGCACGCCATGCTGTGCTACCACTTCTTTGATATAAATGCGAGTCAGTTTCTCCATCTTGTCGGTTTCCTTGATTGCTAAGAAATGTGCAGATTTCGTTAATCTGTCAACAATTACCCATATCGTATCACAACCACTCGGTGTACGGGGTAACTTAGTAATAAAGTCCATCGAAATCTGTTCCCATTTCCACATTGGTATTTCCGGTTGTTGCAGCAAACCAGATGGTTTCTGATATTCAACTTTGACTTTTGAACAAGTCAAACATTTGCTAACATATCTAGCAATATCAGCTTTCATGTGAGGCCACCAATACAGTGCCTTCAAGTCATGATACATCTTGTCTGATCCCGGATGGACTGAATATCTAGACTTGTGTGCTTCATCCATCACGAGTTCTCTTAATCCACCATGCAATGGTATCCAAAGTATATTAATGCAATAACGAATTCCATCAGACTTGACTTCCAATTGTTCTTCCATTCCTCGTAAGGATTCCTGTACCAAGTTTTCCTTTTTCAAGGCCTCGAGCTGAGCACTGCGTACCTTGTCAGGTAAGTCAGTATGTATCGTCATCATGAGTGCGCGAACCCGTCTTGTTCCTGTTGTGTCTTTTCTGCTTAGAGCGTCAGCTACCACATTAGCTTTTCCCGGATGATACTTGATCGCGCATTCGTAGTCATTTAACAACTCGACCCATCGTCGCTGTCTCATGTTGAGTTCCTTCTGATCAAAGATATGTTGTAAACTCTTATGATCAGTGTAAATGGTACACTTGGTTCCATATAGGTAATGCCTCCAAATCTTCAAAGCAAAAACCACTGCTCCTAACTCCAAGTCATGAGTAGTGTAATTCTTTTCGTGTGGTCGTAGTTGCCTTGAAGCGTAAGCAATCACTTTATCACGTTGCATCAACACACATCCCAAACCCTGTGCAGATGCGTCACAGTACACCACAAAGTCTTCCGTCCCTTCCGGTAAAGACAGAATCGGTGCACTGCAGAGTTTCTGTTTCAATAACTGGAATGCAGCTTCCTGTTTATCCGTCCAGTTATACTTTGTTCCCTTGTGCGTAAGAGCTGTAAGTGGTTGAGCGATCTTTGAGAAACCCTCAATGAATCGTCGATAATAACCCGCCAAACCAAGGAATTGTCGTACCTCGGTAGGGGTCTTTGGTGCTTCCCAATTCTTAATCGCTTCAATCTTTGCTGGATCAACATGTATACCCTTTTCATTGACTATATGACCCAGGAATTGAACTTCTCGCATCCAGAAGTCACATTTCGAGAACTTAGCGTACAGTTGCTCTTGTTTCAGTAATTCTAACAGTAATCGAAGATGTTCGGCGTGCTCCTCCTCAGTTTGAGAATAGATGAGAATGTCATCAATGAAAACAATGACAAACTTATCAAGGTAGGGTTTACAAACACGATTCATGAGATCCATGAATACAGCTGGAGCGTTTGTCAACCCAAACGGCATGACCAAGAACTCATAATGGCCATAGCGCGTTCTGAATGCTGTTTTCGGAATATCTTCTTCTTGAACTCTGAGTTGATGATAACCCGATCTGAGATCAATCTTCGAGTAGTAACTCGAACCTTGCAACTGATCAAACAGATCATCAATTCTAGGTAACGGATACCGGTTTTTGATAGTAACTTTATTAAGTTCCCGGTAATCGATACACATACGGAAAGTCCCGTCCTTCTTCTTAACAAATAAAACTGGAGCTCCCCACGGTGAAAAACTAGGTCGTATAAAACCCTTATCCAACAACTCTTGCAATTGTGTAGATAATTCTTGCATCTCAGACGGTGCAAGTCGATAAGGCGCCCTAGCTATCGGTGCTGCATCTGGTGTAAGGTCGATTCGGAATTCCACCTGTCTGATAGGCGGTAATCCAGGTAAGTTTTCTGGAAATACTTCCGGAAATTCACAAACTACTGGAATGTCTTCAATCTTCTTCTCAGCTACCGGCTTCTCAGTTATAAGTGCTATAACTGTTGTATGACCTTTCCGCTGACATTTGTGTGCCTTCATACAAGATATGAGACACAGTGGCGTACTGCTCTTCTCGCCTTGTACGTACAATGCCTCTCCATGTGGAAGAGGTACACGAACGATCTTTTCATGGCACACTATTTCAGCCTGGTTTTTGGACAACCAGTCCATGCCAATGACTACATCAAAACTGCCTAAAGTGATAGGCATAAGATCAATTTCCAATGTTTGAACCATCAAATCAAGCATACATCCCTTAAGGATTTGTTCAACTACAATTAACTTGCCATCAGCTAATTCTACAGTGTATGGATTTTCTAAGGTAGTGAGACTAACATTTAGCAACTTAGAGAATGAACTAGACACAAAACTCCGGTCTGCACCAGTGTCAAATAGCATAGAAGCATAGTGATTATTTAAGAGGAACGTACCCGTGACAATCCACACCGTTGACACTTAATTTTACCACACTGATTTCCTGTATGATGAAATCCACACCTGTTGCACTTTGGATGTTTACCAATATAACCTCCTGATGACGACTGCTGACCACTGTTCGAATTGTGATATGACTTGTTTGAATCTTGCTTCCGGTTCTGCTGAAACGACTGTTGGTTGTAACTCTTGGAGTTGTTACCTTCCCACTTCCTCTTGTGGTCTCCCACCTTAGTAGCTGATGTTCGTTTAGGCAGAGTTCCCTGTAACACTGCCTGGTCAGTCAATTGGTGCGCCAGTCGAACAGGTTGTTGAATTGTTGTGGGATTTGCAGAAGTAACCAAACCTTGGATCTGAGGCACCAATCCCCCGATGTACCTCTCTATCCACTTACTTGCGGGAGTAGCCATGTGAGGTAGAAGTCTGGCCAGTTCATGTGATCGAGTCGTGTACTCCTCGATGTTTGAGCCCTCCATCTTGAGGTGCCAATACTCCTCCTCCAGTTTCTGCATCTCACTGCGAGGACAGTACTCCTCCTGCAGTAAAGTCTTGAATCCATTCCAGGTTAAGGCGTTGGCCTCACCCAATCCCAAAGTCTGAACATTCGAGTTCCACCAAGTCAATACCGGACCTTCCAAGGTTCCAGTGGCATACTTAACCTTATTCTCCTCAGGACAGTTACACATTTCAAAAACTGACTCGGCTTTTTCAACCCATCGCAGGAGTCCAATGGCTCCCTCCGATCCTTTGAAGTTATGTGGCTTACAGTCCAAGAACATCTTGAACGTGCACGCCTGTGGGTTCACCAATCCCCCTGCTGGTCCCTGTGGCCTTGTAGTGTGTGTCTGAACGTAGTTCGCGATTGCCTCCGCGACCCTGTTATTGATCAGCTCATTGAGCTCAGCAACTGTCATCTGTACGTTCTCACCGGCCATTATCTTCCTAGTTAAAAGAAATGTTAGAGCGTTATCAAAGTCCAATGTGACATGTGTAAATAATACAACAAACACAACATGTAATGTATAAATCAACACAACTGTTGGCAATAAGTAATAGTTTTCAATAGATAGAAATCTGATTTGAGTACAATACTTTCAAAATCAAAACATAAATTTCTCCAAACATCTAATGTAGGGACACAACCCGCCCCTAATAAGTCTAACTAAATCAGTCCTCTGGATCATCGATAGTGGATTCAGGATCAGAATCAACAGCTGGTCTTGGTTCCTCCCCTTCCTCCTCTTCATCCTCTTCTTCATTCTCCGAGACCACCAAATCTTCCAAGGCAACAAGTCTGCCTTCCAGAATCTCAGCTCGGTTCTCAGAAGCTTGAAGAAGACCAGTCAACTGGATGATCTCATCCTGCATCTCATTAACCAGGTTGGCAAGGTTATCTTGTCTTTTATTAACATTGTACTCAATCCTATCATTTGCCCAGTACAAGTCCCCACGTAGTTTGGCAATCTCCTCAGAGTCAGTCCGTTGCCTCTTAGGCTCAGGAACATCCAATGCAGGTGGTGGATGAGTAGAAGGTCCCTCAGCAGGTTCCTCCTTAGGCTCCTCCTCTGGATCTTCATCCGGATCCTCCTCCGGATCCTCATCCGAATCCTCCTCCGGATCCTCCTCAGGGTCTGAATCATCTCTCTCAGATGGTGGAGGAGATGGGATAGGTGGTGCTGGTGATGATGGTGGTACTGGAACTATCGGCTCCTCATCCTCCGAATCATCAATGTATATGTATGGTGCTGATGATGAAGATGCCATGCCTGTTACATAATACCATATGTAAGTGCAGTGCCATGGAATGTGTAAGCAAGTCTATCACATAATGCCATATGTAATTTCTAAGTGATATGTGTAAGTATGCGTGTCTAATGTCTAACAGTTATAGTCTAAGTCTACAAATGCAAACCTAGTTCGCTATAACCAATGTCTCTGATACCAATCTGTCACACCCCCAATTTTCAACTAACGGAATCATACCGTTTGGGAACGTGACAAACCAGGATCTCAGATCATTAGACATAACGAAGACCTCTATATGAATTTTCAAAACATACTTTGGTCTAAAACTGTAATATCAAAGTTCTAACGTTGCGGAAGCGTTTTAAAACAATAACAAACGTAACGGTTGTAAAATGTAAATTACAAAACAAAATCCCAAATGTTCAATCCAAACAACAGAAATGTAAAACATGCATGCGACTCGATCTCCTAGTCCATGCCTGCTTTCTTGTGTACCTTAGCGTCCTGAGAAAACATGTAAATCAAGTCAACACAAAGGTTGGTGCATTACACAGGTTTAAGCGTTCACAATGTTTGAAACAACAGTTTGAATATAAGTTTGCAGATAACATAATCACACATGCATAGTCATGATAGCTAGTCATTTATACTATTTACATAAGTGGTCGACACCGAAGCTGACTGTTGCATGCTATCGCATGTTTTGCCTTGCCACTATTGTCTAGCACAAACAATAGTAATGAGTGTTTGGTCAGTCAAACACCTGCGTAGATCCCATCTACCAAGTGAGGTTTGTCAAACCTAATAGATCTATTTCCAACTACCATGCGCTACGGCAAACTAAACGGTTCGAAGTGTAAGGACTTGTAAATGCTATGTTGTCACATAATGTAAACAGCTAACTCATGCAAGTGATATGTATCTAAAAATGTTTGTTGCACATGTTTTCTCCCCCAAAACAGTTAAAATAAGAAAGGGGCCGTGTACGCACCATTGATTGTTGCAGAATGATCAAACACACTTAAACTCGTGTAGAAAGTCCTCCTACGAAGAACTAGTGTTTTAACAATAACCTAGTGTTATTCGAAATGTCGTTTTGTGCTTGAAATCACATACGTGTCAACACACGTATGTTAGGGTGTTATGCATACGTATGTACACGTACCTTTAAAATCGTTTAAATAAAATCATACAATCACTTATGATTTTATAAGCGTAATTATACGTGATTTCCTTTTCGGGTTAGAATGCACATTTTATAGCCTCATTAGATTCGAAATTCAATTCTGGTTCCAACGCAATTGGAACGGATTAAATCGGAGTTAAAACGAACTAGTTATAACAAAAATACTGAAATGATTTAAAAACCCAAAACCAGTAGGAGTCGGTTTCGAACCCACGACCCCCAGAACTGAACACACACCCTCAACCATCTCATCTATATCCATTTTTGTTAACAGATCACGTTTTTACTCTTTTAAGCCCAAACGGCCGAATTCCTTAACCAAAGCATCTGGCTCCAATTGACCCACAATTCCCATCCAATCGAAACTACAAACTTAGGGTTATCTCTAAGGATCTCAACAATTCTAATTCTTATATTAATTTGGTTTTCCAGCAGCTCAAAGGCCCAATTCGAACCTCCATAGTTTCGAACGTGTATATCCCAATCCCACTCCAAAAATCCTTTCAATTCGAGTATGTTACTCATAATAATCATAGGGTTTTTATTCCCCTTAACATTTCGGGGCTATCAGTACCACTCAATTGGATTTTTATGCCCAATAAGATTGAAACCCCCAAAATCGATTTTGTCTAGAACCCTAGAACTTGAAAATCATTAAATTCGTAGTTCCTTGATGAAATTAGCATAGCATTAACATTAATCGAGACCTTCTGAAGCTACCAATGCTATTTAATTTGTTTTTCGAACTCAACTCGATCGAAACCCCAATTCGGTTCCAAGAACAAACCCTAAAACATGAAATCTAACAATCCGTGGTTGTAATGTGAAATTAACCTAGGCATACTCTCAATCGGCCTATTCTGAAGCTAGGATATCAATCAATTTGTTTTTAACACTTATTCTCATGAAAACCCCCAATTATGTTCTTATCAAGAACCTTAGAAATCGACTCCCTAGAATTCGTTTTTGTTTGATAAAATTGACATAGGCTTTTCATATAAGGGATGTTTTCTAAACTTTCTACAAAGATTAATTCGATTTTCCATTTCATTTGATTAAAAATCCCCAAAACACCAAAGACGATGAACCCTAGAACTTGGATTCATAGCACTCGATGTTATCAGTCAAAATTGACTTAGGATTAACCTTAGTCGGCTCTTTTAGGTGTTGTAGGTGTCAAGAATTACCTGGTTTAATCCCCAATTGATGTAATTCGACTTGTATGTTGAGTTTCGGCTACCCTCCACTCGAATTCTTCTGTCCACGTCTCCTTGGATCGAATTGCAGCTTGTAATCTTCTAAGTATGCCGACTAATGTTCAGGAACGTGCAATTGTGAGTGTCTTAGTTGAATTTTACGAATTTGATCATGAACGACTACGGTTACGACTTTTAGGTGACTATCTTGTTTAATTCGATGATTTAATGCATCCATAACGTACAATACTTATTACTAATCATTCAAGTGATGATTGTAACCGATTTACATCATTAATAACTGATGATTGCTGCGAATTTCGAATTTCTATTAGATTTTTGGCCGAATTTTGACTTCCAAAGTCAAAATTTTGCATTTTAACTTAATTATCATTCTAAACTTTGTAATTAAAGTGTATTGGGACTGATTTTGATTAATTCTAATCCCTCAAGTTTGATTGTGTTTGATTTTGTCTCATTTTCGTTAGTTTCTGGTTAACGGGGTTAACCCGAAATTGCCGAATTGTCACATCATCCCCTTGTTGAAGGAATTTTCGTCCCGAAAATTAGTAAGTGTTAGAAGTAGTTAGGAAACTACTTGCGAGTTCAAATTGTAAGTGTTAGTGTGGTTTCTGATCATTCCGCGTGCTTGTGTGTACTTACACACAAAATTCAATGTTTGAAACATCACAACTATGTGTTAGTGTGATCGTTCTATGTAACTGTTTGCGTGTACACTAGTTAGTTCACCGAACTGTGATTGTTTATGTTTGATCATGCTGTGCTATGTTGTAACATCAGTGCCGGACGCGTGCCGGAACAGTGATTGTAACAGTAGACATGTACTGTAATTAAGGTACACATTACGAGAAACTATGTTTAGACTATTGATGTATTTGATTAACATGAAACTATTATACGATTGTCTGAATTTGACTGAAACCTTAGGGTTTAACAGTCTGAAACATGTCAGACAACACAGTGTTGAAACACAATAACTTGATGTGATAATTGTTTGCATAAACGTATGTGAGGTGAAACAAAACAAAACCTTAACGGTTATTGTTGCAGAATGCTAAACCGACGAGTTATTCGTATAGGTGACGATCTGTACGAATGATTCTGATAGTTTAACGTTCTGAAATAATAACTTAACAGTAGAAAACAAGAATCAGAAACCCAAACCATCGACGTGTTCGTTCGAATGACGATTCGAACGAATACGCACGATGGCGACGCAATCTGATTAAACGATTACGAAAACGAATAACGTTACGAACGATCATAATTTTAAGGAAATAAAATATTTCCTATTTTACAATTTTGAAACTCATCATAAAGCAATTTAAAATGAAACTATTCTCTTAAATCGTGAATAATTATTAAAACGCGAAAAATATTATAATTCGATATTTAATTATACGCAACGATATTTTATATAAGTTCTAATGATATTTATAATTTAGTCATCCTAAAATAATTCTTTTTATTAAGTCATGAAAAATTTCGCGTAACGTGCCGGATACGCGACAAAATCGTGAACCGAGCAACCGAAACGAACCCGAACCACCCCGGGGTATAAATACCCTAAATGAGTTAGTTTTCTCATTTATTTCAAGTCACTCTCTCTCTCCATTTCCTTTTTCCCGTTCATATCATCACCATCAACAAAAACCCACCATTTTTGATCTTTCAAGGTCCATAACCTTTCCATTTCTCAACCAAATCACGTGTTCTTGGAGCCTAAACGAAGCTCTCGACTCCCACTACACGGAAGTACAACAGATCTACAAGATTACCCAGCCAAAAACGAGGTATGGAGCCCCAAAGTTGGCTGAAATTAGGGTTTTCATCATTTCATGGGTGCTTGCTCGACCACCACACTTTGCACAGGTCCTAGATTTAGGTCCTCGCACTTACAACCTGTTGAGCACTGTTTTACGAGTAACTAGCTCATGGGAAGATGTAGAATAAGGTTCGAAGACTGGATGGGAATGGTGAGTTCATAACAGCTTCGTGGAATGCAAGTTGGCGAACCCTACACCTACCTGCAAACTCCTCTGAGCCACGAACCCTATGAAGATGAGCCATTCCCGAACCATGATCACTCAGTTAGCCGAACCATCTGTAGCTGCGAATTGGCGAGCCTTGTTCTTGACCATCTCAGCTGAACCACGAAGAGCAACGAACCCTAGTTGAGTCTCTACAAGGAACGAACCTTTAACCATTTGTTGATGGCCGAACCATCAGCCTATTATACAGCGAACCTGTTTGAACCACTTTAGCCGAACCCTGCTAACCCTGTATGAGCCACGAACCCCAACCTAACCTAGCCGAACCCTTGGTCTGATGTCAATTAGCCGAACCTAATAACCATGTAACTAAGGAGGTTCGCTGCCATGTGGGTGATACAATCTTCGGCCAAATCCATTGGTTGGTCCAAAAACGTGTGGCAGCCACATCTATATTAGCCCAACAACATATTGCTACACAAACTTTAAATGGACCATAATAGTTGATCAAGTCTAGGCCCAATGACAATCCAAATAAATTGGCCCAACATATTTTCTGGCAAAAACTTTAAGTCCATTTTCTTTGTTGTGGCTCATAATAATTGCAGGCCCAAGACAGTGGAACTAGGCCCACCTTGTAAAAC
This sequence comes from Mikania micrantha, assembly GCA_009363875.1. Classification (NCBI taxonomy): domain Eukaryota; kingdom Viridiplantae; phylum Streptophyta; class Magnoliopsida; order Asterales; family Asteraceae; genus Mikania; species Mikania micrantha. Next base: position 31,885,267 of record CM018685.1, on the reverse strand, counting down.
CCATACAATTGACTAGGCCCAACTCCATAGCAAGCTTTAGCCCAAACTCTTGACAATTACCATGTGGGATTCGGCCCAAGCTTAGAAATCCAAACCAATGATTTCGGCCCAATAGAAAGTAGGGCAGTCTGCTTCATTTAACCGGCCCAATAGCAAATTGCCCAAGGCCCAAACATGTTCCTTTGAACCAATAAGTTCTCGGCTCATTGTGACTAATCTAACCCAATAATAAATCGGTTCAAAGTAGTATAATTAGCCACACGCAATGGTTTGGTCCAAGCCCCTTTAATCGGCCCAAGAGACTTTATCAATTCGGCCCTCTTATATGTGTCCGGCCCAACATGAGGCCCACTAGGTTTAACGGTCAATAACACGAAGAAACAAATGGGATTATTATACGACAAAAGGTTATAACAGGTCACCTACAAACTAAGTTCAAACTTAGATTTTATTTGTCGAAATAATAAAGTAGATGACAACCTATAATCAATGACCAAACAAAGTGGCTTAAACCTAGTGGGATAAATGTAACAAAACACACAATTAAGCGAGGCCGAATAAGGATCGAGATTAAGAGGGGATAACTCAGTTAGGAATAACACTTACACGCACAACAAACCCTTTCAAACTTATACTTATAAGTTGCAAACATTATGAAATCAATACAGGAGCTTGAACATCATAACGAAAGCAAACAAAGAGCGCGTGTATTCTTATTCTACTTAGTCAAGCACTTCGGACATAAGGTGAGTTCATTGTCCCCTTTCAAACTTATTTGTTTTACTTCGGGACTGAGAAGCATGTTAAACATTTTTATTGAAATGTTACTTAATGCTTTAATTATAAACATGATTACTTATGATTGAAACTTATACTTTAAGCTTGATGCTTAAAATCAATTGTTGGTTACTTGATACAATTACATGAGACTGGATACAATTACATGAGACTAAATGCTATTACATGAGACTTGATACAATTACATGAGACTTAATGCTATTACATGAGACATGATATAAATACATGAGACTTGATTCAATTACATGAGACTTGATACTATTACATGAGACTTGATGCTATTACATGAAATATGATGCTTGGAAACTATTACTTGCTTATAGGACATCATACATGTATCCAACCATAGTCTACGTAATTGCTAAACTTCTGGTATTCCAGAGCTTGTACCTATGGGGTGAGATACATGTAATAACATAAACATAATGATACTCAGCTATTACCTGGTTATAAGGGACATGTAATTGCTAGACTTCTGGATATTCCAGAGCTTTTGTCGGCTTATATGAGGTATGTAAAGACTAAACATGAAAGTATCGATTCTAGGCTATTACCTGGTTATAAGGGACACGTAATTGCTAAACTTCTGGTATTCCAGAGCTTGTGTCGGCTTATATGAGGTATGTAAATGCTAAACATAAACGTAACGTTACTGGGCTATTACCTGGTTATAAGGGACATGTAATTGCTAAACTTCTGGTATTCCAGAGCTTTTGTCGGCTTATATGAGGTATGTAAAGGCTAAACATGAACCTAATGAATGCTAAGCTATTATCTATATAAGAGACATGTAATTGCTAAACTTCTGGTATTCCAGAGCTTTTGTCTGCTTATAGGAGATATGTAATTGCTGAACTGTGTGCGTGTGAATCTATGATGCTTGATATACATGATGAGAAACTAACACTTATGAATACAATAGACATGAAAACTTTGAAACAGATAACAAAAGCTTTGATGAGGATTGAATTGATTGATAGGTAAAATGCTTAATTATTATTAACAACAATGTCATATCCGGGTTAGTATGTGGTGGGATGTTGGCTAGGGCTTGTTCCCTTACATATGCCCTATATATAAGCATACCGACTTGGATATTACAGGTGGAGTTAATGAGGTTAAGGTTTTACCGAAAGAGGTTTGTGAAACTATTTTTAAACTTATTAACTTATTGAACTCACCAACCGTTGTGTTGACTTGATCTTTTTACATGCTGTCTCAGGTGAAGAACAGGTTTAAGCATAATCTCTTGGATTTACATACTAGGCTGCCCAGATAGAGGACCTACTAGACTTTTGGAAAGCACATCTTTGGTGGATGATAAACATTATTTTGATATCTTGCACACATACAAGATATAAACATTTGATTATTTTGGTTAGGTTTACTTAGTTAAATTGCAGAACATTGCTATTGTAATTTAACTTTGTAATCCTATATATCATTTGATTGTGCTTTAGTTATTCTTAAACGTTGATGCTATGTAAACAATCTGATCATCATGATTATCACCCGCGATATCACGCCTCGGGAACCTTCCGCCCGACGGGGACTCCGATCCAACCCCGCCGGCTCGGGTTGTGACAGATTGGTATCAGAGCTCAAGGTTATAGAGAATAATAGGTAATTTACTTAAACGGTTTGGCCTAGACTATAACTTAGGGACTCACATGTAGAGAACTTAAGACTTAAGTTTGCATTATGTTTTCTGCATTCGATCATTGCACTAACCAAATTCTTTTGGTTATGATCAGAATGCCGCCGAGAAAACAACCTACTCCGCAAGTCTCTGCTCCTCACTCATCGACACCATCACCACCGGATTCACCACCGCCACCTCCTCCTCCTCCACACTCTCCACCACCGGGTTCAAGCACTGCTCAGACATTAGATCCTGCTACGCCTTGGCGACACTGCTGAGTACCCAACTGACAAGCCAACTGAAAGAGGTCATCCCAGAGTTGATAAATCGGATTCAGGGGCATGGCAACACCTCTGCCCATACCACCGGAGAGGCTAGTGGAAACACTGGTCATACGTCTGATTGCTCCTACAAATCCTTTGTAAGATTAAACCTCCTAGTTTCACTGGAGTTGAAGGAGCTGTTGGATTAATCCAATGGCTAGAGAAAATGGAGAACACCCTGGACATTAGCAGCTGTCCAGAACACCATAAGGTTCGCTATGCAGCTGGCTCATTCAGCAAGCGAGCTCTAACATGGTGGAACGCACAGATCAGGGCTAAGGGAAGAGATGAAGCAATGGCGATGCCCTGGGTAGAATTTAAGCTTCTTCTAAGGAATGAGTTTTGCCCGAAACATGAACTACAACAACTGGAGATTGAGCTCTCGAATCATGAGATGAAGGGAGCTGATCATATGACTTTTACCAACCGCTATCATGAACTGGTAGCCCTGGTGCCAGAAATGGTACCAACCTTGGAGAAACTGATTGATCGCTATGTGGCAGGATTACCTTCATGTATACAAAGCGTTGTACTAGCTTCATATCCTGCTACTTTGGAGTCAGCCATTTCCCTCTCTGCTAAGCTTACCAAAGTAATGGTAAAGTCTGGAGTTTTAAAAGATGATGCTGGAAAAGCCAAGGAAACAACATCAAAGAAACCCGAGTACCACCAGAAAAGAAGCAAAAGGTCGTAAAGAACTATGCGGCCGTTACCCCTCTGAGGCAGGCAGCTGTAGCTCCTGTCAATCCTACTACAAGGGGTTATGGAGGAGAATATCCCCAGTGCACAAACTGCAAGTATCATCATCCTGCTGGTGCTCAATGCAGGAAGTGCACGAATTGTGGCCGGTTTGGCCACTGGGTGAACAAATGCCGCTTTACGGTGAATCAGGCTACCAATACTGCAACAAGAGCACTACCTCCACCACCACCACAGAACCCAGTCAACAACAACAACAGAGGATGCTACAACTGCGGGGAAATGGGTCATTTCTCCCGTAACTGTCCAAAGAAAGTGCAACCTGGAGCACAAGCACCTCGCGGACGAGCTTTTGTTATCGGAGCCAATGCTGCACGTCAGGACCCTAATGTGGTCACTGGTACATTTATTTTACATGACTCTTATGCATCTATACTATTTGATACTGGTGCAGACCAGAGTTTTATTTCATCTGATTTTGCACGACAACTTAGCCTTACTGAGGAAACTTTAGATTCTCCATACATTATTGAGGTAGCGAATGGAAAACAAGTTACTGTTAGCACTATACTTAGGAACTGCCCACTTACACTTATAGATCATACATTTTCCATCGACTTGTTACCGATGGAGTTGGGCAGTTTCGATATCATCGTGAGGATGGATTGGCTCTCACTCAATCGAGTGGAAGTCGTCTGTTCCGAGAAGCTACTTCGGATTCCAGAAACGGATGATCGTGTATTGGAAGTTCAGGGGGATCAAGCAAAGAGAAACGTAAAGATCATATCATGCATAAAAGCGCGTAAGTGTCTGCAAAAGAAGTGCATAGCATTCTTGTCTCATGTGGTGGAGAAGGACAAAGACAAGAAAACAATACAAGACGTACCGATAGTGAAGGAATATCCTGAAGTATTTCCGGAGGATTTACCTGGTTTGCCCCCTGTGCGACCGGTAGAGTTTCGTATCGATCTGATTCCTAGAGCAACGCCTGTTGCTAAATCTCCTTATAGGTTAGCACCGTCGGAGATGCAGGAATTATCTAACCAATTACAGGAACTGCTTGATAAAGGTTTCATCCGCCCGAGCTACTCACCTTGGGGAGCTCCGGTTCTGTTCGTGAAAAAGAAGGATGGATCCTTTCGGATGTGCATAGACTACAGGGAGTTAAACAAACTAACTATCAAGAATCGGTATCCATTACCGAGGATTGACAATTTGTTTGATCAATTGCAAGGAGCTCAATACTTTTCGAAGATCGATCTACGTTCCGGATACCATCAGCTCAGAGTACAAGACGAAGACATACCGAAGACGGCGTTTCGTACCAGATACGGGCATTACGAGTTCATGGTGATGCCTTTTGGTTTGACGAATGCACCCGCGGTTTTCATGGATCTCATGAATCGTGTGTGTAAGCCGTATTTAGATCAATTTGTTATTGTATTCATTGATGACATATTAATCTATTCTAAAAGCAAAGCAAAGCAGAGCACGAGCAGCACCTTAGAACGATCTTGGAACTGTTAAAGGAAGAGAAGCTCTATGCCAAATTCTCTAAGTGTGAGTTTTGGTTAAAGGAGGTTCAATTCCTAGGCCACGTTGTTAACAATGAGGGAATTCACGTTGATCCTGCCAAGATCGAGGCAATAAAAGATTGGGACACTCCGAAGACACCTACGGAGATACGTTCTTTTCTAGGCCTGGCAGGCTATTACAGAAGGTTCATCTCGAATTTTTCTAAGATAGCTCTGCCACTCACAAAGCTAACACAGAAAAGCGAGCCGTTCGTTTGGGAATAAAGGCAAGAAGAAGCCTTTCAGACATTGAAACAAAGGCTATGTGATGCTCCGATCTTATCCCTCCCAGATGGTTGTGATGACTTTGTTGTTTATTGTGATGCATCTCAGCAGGGACTTGGCTGTGTACTTATGCAGCGGGACAAAGTCATTGCTTACGCCTCGAGACAACTAAAGATTCATGAGAAGAACTACACTACTCATGATCTAGAACTGGGAGCAGTGGTGTTTGCACTAAAGATCTGGAGGCATTACCTATATGGAACCAAGTGTACCATATATACAGATCACAAAAGTCTGCAACACATTTTTGATCAGAAGGAACTCAACATGCGGCAGCGACGTTGGGTTGAGCTTCTGAATGACTATGACTGTGTGATCAAGTACCATCCGGGCAAGGCAAACGTTGTTGCTGATGCCTTGAGCCGGAAGGAAAGAGTCAAACCCTTGCGCGTCAGAGCAACGGGAATGACTGTGCAGACAAGCTTACACGACAACATCATACAAGCACAACAAGAAGTGATTGAACGAGAAAACTTGAAGAAAGAACTTGATTGCGGTGTGGAGAAACAATTGGAGACAAAACCTGATGGACTCGTTTATTTCAAGGATCGTATCTGGATTCCTGTAGTAGATGAGTTAAGGAAACTTATTTTTGATGAAGCACACAAGACCAAGTACTCTGTGCATCCCGGTGCTGATAAAATGTACCAAGACTTGCGTGCATTTTACTGGTGGCCGGGTATGAAGAAAGACATAGCTGAGTATGTTGGTAGATGCCTCACGTGTGCTAAAGTAAAGGCAGAACACCAGAAACCGTCAGGTTTACTGGAACAGCCTGAAATTCCACTTTGGAAGTGGGAACAAATAGCTATGGACTTTGTTACCAAGCTACCCCGCACTTCTAGTGGACATGATACCATTTGGGTTATCGTTGACCGATTAACCAAGTCTGCTCATTTCTTGCCAATGCGAGAAACTTACACAATGGATAAACTAGCGAAGCTTTACATCAATGAGATAGTGGTACGCCATGGTGTGCCATTGTCTATCATTTCAGATCGTGATAGCAGATTTACATCAAGGTTCTGGCAATCATTGCAGAAATCTCTAGGGACGCAATTAAACTTGAGTACAGCTTATCATCCACAAACGGATGGTCAAAGTGAACGTACTATTCAAACCCTGGAGGACATGTTGAGAACTTGTGTTCTAGACTTCGGTGGGAATTGGGATTCTCACTTGCCACTAATCGAGTTCTCTTACAACAACAGTTATCACAGTAGCATCGGTTGTGCCCCATTCGAAGCTCTTTATGGCCGGAAATGTCGGTCACCGATCTGCTGGTCAGAGGTAGGAGATAATCGTATCACTGGGCCAGAACTTATACAAGAAACTACAGACAAGACTGCTCAGATACAACAAAGACTGCAAGCAACCCGAAGCAGACAAAAGAGCTATGCTGATAAATGGCGCAAGCCGTTAGAATTCCAAGTGGGAGACCGTGTCATGTTGAAGGTTTCCCCATGGAAGGGCGTAGTTCGATTCGCAAAGAAAGGCAAACTAACACCACGATACGTGGGACCGTTCGAAATCATCGAGCGTATTGGTCCTGTGGCGTACAGGTTGAACTTACCGGATGAACTCAGTGGTGTGCATGACGTGTTTCACGTTTCAAACTTGAAGAAATGCCTTGCTGATGAAACTCTTATCATACCAATTGAAGAGATTCTATTGGATGAACATCTACGTTTTGTTGAAGAACCATTGGAGATCATGGATCGTAAGGTCAAGCAACTGAGAAGACGTCGTATTCCTATTGTTAAAGTTTGTTGGAACTCAAGGCGCGGACCCGAGTTTACTTGGGAACGTGAAGATCACATGAGAAACAAGTATCCCCAACTCTTTGTCGAGGAAGTCGTACCGAATAACGAGTCTTAAATTTCGGGACGAAATTTCTCTAACAAGAGGAGACTGTAACATCAGTGCCGGACGCGTGCCGGAACAGTGATTGTAACAGTAGACATGTACAGTAATTAAGGTACACATTACGAGAAACTATGTTTAGACTATTGATGTATTTGATTAACATGAAACTATTATACGATTGTCTGAATTTGACTGAAACCTTAGGGTTTAACAGTCTGAAACATGTCAGACAACACAGTGTTGAAACACAATAACTTGATGTGATAATTGTTTGCATAAACGTATGTGAGGTGAAACAAAACAAAACCTTAACGGTTATTGTTGCAGAATGCTAAACCGACGAGTTATTCGTATAGGTGACTATCTGTACGAATGATTCTGATAGTTTAACGTTCTGAAATAATAACTTAACAGTAGAAAACAAGAATCAGAAACCCAAACCATCGACGTGTTCGTTCGAATGACGATTCGAACGAATACGCACGATGGCGACGCAATCTGATTAAACGATTACGAAAACGAATAACGTTACGAACGATCATAATTTTAAGGAAATAAAATATTTCCTATTTTACAATTTTGAAACTCATCATAAAGCAATTTAAAATGAAACTATTCTCTTAAATCGTGAATAATTATTAAAACGCGAAAAATATTATAATTCGATATTTAATTATACGCAACGATATTTTATATAAGTTGTAATGATATTTATAATTTAGTCATCCTAAAATAATTCTTTTTATTAAGTCATGAAAAATTTCGCGTAACGTGCCGGATACGCGACAAAATCGTGAACCGAGCAACCGAAATGAACCCGAACCACCCCGGGGTATAAATACCCTAAATGAGTTAGTTTTCTCATTTATTTCAAGTCACTCTCTCTCCATTTCCTTTTTCCCGTTCATATCATCACCATCAACAAAAACCCACCATTTTTGATCTTTCAAGGTCCATAACCTTTCCATTTCTCAACCAAATCACGTGTTCTTGGAGCCTAAACGAAGCTCTCGACTCCCACTACACGGAAGTACAATGGATCTACAAGATTACCCAGCCAAAAACGAGGTATGGAGCCCCAAAGTTGGCTGAAATTAGGGTTTTCATCATTTCATGGGTGCTTGCTCGACCACCACACTTTGCACAGGTCCTAGATTTAGGTCCTCGCACTTACAACCTGTTGAGCACTGTTTTACGAGTAACCAGCTCATGGGAAGATGTAGAATAAGGTTCGAAGACTGGATGGGAATGGTGAGTTCATAACAGCTTCGTGGAATGCAAGTTGGCGAACCCTACACCTACCTGCAAACTCCTCTGAGCCACGAACCCTATGAAGATGAGCCATTCCCGAACCACGATCACTCAGTTAGCCGAACCATCTGTAGCTGCGAACCCTTGGCGAGCCTTGTTCTTGACCATCTCAGCCGAACCACGAAGAGCAACGAACCCTAGTTGAGTCTCTACAAGGAACGAACCTTTAACCATTTGTTGATGGCCGAACCATCAGCCTATTATACAGCGAACCTGTTTGAACCACTTTAGCCGAACCCTGCTAACCCTGTATGAGCCACGAACCCCAACCTAACCTAGCCGAACCCTTGGTCTGATGTCAATTAGCCGAACCTAATAACCATGTAACTAAGGAGGTTCGCTGCCATGTGGGTGATACAATCTTCGGCCAAATCCATTGGTTGGTCCAAAAACGTGTGGCAGCCACATCTATATTAGCCCAACAACATATTGCTACACAAACTTTAAATGGACCATAATAGTTGATCAAGTCTAGGCCCAATGACAATCCAAATAAATTGGCCCAACATATTTTCTGGCAAAAACTTTAAGTCCATTTTCTTTGTTGTGGCTCATAATAATTGCAGGCCCAAGACAGTGGAACTAGGCCCACCTTGTAAAACCCATACAATTGACTAGGCCCAACTCCATAGCAAGCTTTAGCCCAAACTCTTGACAATTACCATGTGGGATTCGGCCCAAGCTTAGAAATCCAAACCAATGATTTCGGCCCAATAGAAAGTAGGGCAGTCTGCTTCATTTAACCGGCCCAATAGCAAATTGCCCAAGGCCCAAACATGTTCCTTTGAACCAATAAGTTCTCGGCTCATTGTGACTAATCTAACCCAATAATAAATCGGTTCAAAGTAGTATAATTAGCCACACGCAATGGTTTGGTCCAAGCCCCTTTAATCGGCCCAAGAGACTTTATCAATTCGGCCCTCTTATATGTGTCCGGCCCAACATGAGGCCCACTAGGTTTAACGGTCAATAACACGAAGAAACAAATGGGATTATTATACGACAAAAGGTTATAACAGGTCACCTACAAACTAAGTTCAAACTTAGATTTTATTTGTCGAAATAATAAAGTAGATGACAACCTATAATCAATGACCAAACAAAGTGGCTTAAACCTAGTGGGATAAATGTAACAAAACACACAATTAAGCGAGGCCGAATAAGGATCGAGATTAAGAGGGGATAACTCAGTTAGGAATAACACTTACACGCACAACAAACCCTTTCAAACTTATACTTATAAGTTGCAAACATTATGAAATCAATACAGGAGCTTGAACATCATAACGAAAGCAAACAAAGAGCGCGTGTATTCTTATTCTACTTAGTCAAGCACTTCGGACATAAGGTGAGTTCATTGTCCCCTTTCAAACTTATTTGTTTTACTTCGGGACTGAGAAGCATGTTAAACATTTTTATTGAAATGTTACTTAATGCTTTAATTATAAACATGATTACTTATGATTGAAACTTATACTTTAAGCTTGATGCTTAAAATCAATTGTTGGTTACTTGATACAATTACATGAGACTGGATACAATTACATGAGACTAAATGCTATTACATGAGACTTGATACAATTACATGAGACTTAATGCTATTACATGAGACATGATATAAATACATGAGACTTGATTCAATTACATGAGACTTGATACTATTACATGAGACTTGATGCTATTACATGAAATATGATGCTTGGAAACTATTACTTGCTTATAGGACATCATACATGTATCCAACCATAGTCTACGTAATTGCTAAACTTTTGGTATTCCAGAGCTTGTACCTATGGGGTGAGATACATGTAATAACATAAACATAATGATACTCAGCTATTACCTGGTTATAAGGGACATGTAATTGCTAGACTTCTGGATATTCCAGAGCTTTTGTCAGCTTATATGAGGTATGTAAAGGCTAAACATGAAAGTATCAATTCTAGGCTATTACCTGGTTATAAGGGACACGTAATTGCTAAACTTCTGGTATTCCAGAGCTTGTGTCGGCTTATATGAGGCATGTAAATGCTAAACATAAACGTAACGTTACTGGGCTATTACCTGGTTATAAGGGACATGTAATTGCTAAACTTCTGGTATTCCAGAGCTTTTGTCGGCTTATATGAGGTATGTAAAGGCTAAACATGAACCTAATGAATGCTAAGCTATTATCTATATAAGAGACATGTAATTGCTAAACTTCTGGTATTCCAGAGCTTTTGTCTGCTTATAGGAGATATGTAATTGCTGAACTGTGTGCGTGTGAATCTATGATGCTTGATAGACATGATGAGAAACTAACACTTATGAATACAATAGACATGAAAACTTTGAAACAGATAACAAAAGCTTTGATGAGGATTGAATTGATTGGTAGGTAAAATGCTTAATTATTATTAAGAACAATGTCATATCCGGGTTAGTATGTGGTGGGATGTTGGCTAGGGCTTGTTCCCTTACATATGCCCTATATATAAGCATACCGACTTGGATATTACAGGTGGAGTTAATGAGGTTAAGGTTTTACCGAAAGAGGTTTGTGAAACTATTTTTAAACTTATAAACTTATTGAACACCGTTGTGTTGACTTGATCTTTTTACATGCTGTCTCAGGTGAAGAACAGGTTTAAGCATAATCTCTTGGATTTACATACTAGGCTGCCCAGATAGAGGACCTAGTAGACTTTTGGAAAGCACATCTTTGGTGGATGATAAACATTATTTTGATATCTTGCACACATACAAGATATAAACATTTGATTCTTTTGGTTAGGTTTACTTAGTTAAATTGCAGAACATTGCTATTGTAATTTAACTTTGTAATCCTATATATCATTTGATTGTGCTTTAGTTATTCTTAAACGTTGATGCTATGTAAACAATCTGATCATCATGATTATCACCCGCGATATCACGCCCCGGGAACCTTCCGCCCGACGGGGACTCTGATCCAACCCCGCCGGCTCGGGTTGTGACATATGTAACCTCATACATAGTGAGTGTCTGTAATTGTTTGTACTATGCAACATCGCACATAACAAAAGGTGTAACTAATCATGCATGTACTACCATAACATGTAACATATGAAATGTAGCACATAAAATGTATAAGATGTAATGTAGCACAAATGTTTGTAACAAAACCAATTGAATAAAGTGTTTGTGCTTACAGTTTGAAATTTGCAGTGTTGATGTGTGAAGCATCACGTCATCCCCTTGTTGAAGGAAATTTCGTCCCGAAATTTAACGTGCGTTTTCAGTATTTGTTGCTGTTGTTTTGAACAGATGAGGACACTTCTTCATCATTTGGTCTTCCCGTTCCCATGTGAATTCAGGACCACGTCTTGAATTCCACCGAACCTTGACTATCGGAATCTTGCTTTGCTTAAGTTGTTTGACCTCTCGGTCCATGATTTCTGCTGGTTCTTCAATGAATCGTAACTGTTCATCCACTTGTATTTCTTCCAATGGTACAATCAATGTCTCATCAGAAAGACATTTCCTTAAGTTCTATACATGAAAGACATCATGAACTCCACTGAGTTCCTCCGGTAGTTTGAGTTGATACGCAACCGGACCAATCGTTTTCAGGATCTCAAAAGGTCCTACGTAACGTGGACTAAGCTTCCCGCGCTTGCCGAATCGTATCACACCTTTCTAAGGTGATACCTTTAGAAGAACTCGGTCTCCTACTTGAAATTCCAACGGCTTACGACGTTTGTCAGCATAACTCTTCTGTCGATCCCGGGCCACTGCCATACGGTTTCGGATTTGAACTATCTTCTCTGTCGTCTCGTGCACTAGTTCAGGTCCTGTTATCTGACTGTCACCAATTTCAGCCCAGCAAACTGGTGAACGACATTTACGACCATACAATGCTTCAAACGGTGCTGCCTGAATACTTGTATGATAACTCTTGTTGTAAGAGAACTCCACTAACGGTAAATGATTTTCCCAGCTATCACCAAAGTCAATTACACAAGCTCGTAACATATCCTCGAGCGTTTGAATCGTACGTTCACTCTGACCGTCGGTCTGTGGATGATATGCGGTACTCATATCCAAACGAGTTCCCAATGACTTATGAAGTGATTTCCAAAAGTTGGAAGTAAATCGCGCATCCCGATCTGATATGATAGAGATTGGCACGCCATGCCGTGCTACCACTGTTTTACAAAACTTTTGGGGTAAGATTACAATGCAACTGTTTTAGATGTATGACTGGTATGTTGTAAAACCATTTTCGAGTGTAACTATTATCGCATTAAGTCCTCACGCATCCTTACCGTTAGTTGTATGACAAACGAGTCGTTATTACGTAGTACTACTGGGTTTGACTAGCCCCACTCGGCACCAATGTTGACTGGAGGTCATAACGAGTGTAATATCGATGTTGATGTCGGGTTCAGCGATGACCCGCGGAGGCAAACGGAAACAGTCGAGTTTCGATAACATGAACTGACACACTCATGGATCGTAGAATCCAACAAAAAACTTAACATACCCAGTATATGTCTGTTTACTGATTTACTGTCTGTCTAAACCTGTGAACTCACCAACTTTATAGTTGACACTTTTCGCATGTATTCTCAGGTAACTAATGGAGCACACGCTAGGACACACAGGAGGTTTACAAGAAGAGTCGCATGCATTAGAATCTAGTCCTAAGCTTGTTTTGATGTGTTACTTTTAATAACAATTTAAACAATGTAGTGTCTGATACACTTTATTTTCCACTGCTACAATTTACTTTTCTACTGTTAAACATTAAAATTTTTCTGCTGCTTAATACTTTAACTTTTCCGCTGCATATTTATTAAAACTCGTTTACAAAACTGTATGATGTGTAACTCATATAGAGTCGTTCTATATGACCATGTGCTGTGATCCTGGCCACATCAGACCCACGCGGTCTGACTCCGCACGTGGGAATTTGGGGGTGTGACAGACTGGTATCAGAGCCTTGGTTATAGAGAACTAGGTTTACATGTAGTGAACTTAGACTATAGCCATTGCTCTACACTAGACACTACACTAGAATTTGCACAACAATATTTTCTGTTATCATATGCTATTACTTATTTGACTAGAACGCAGGAATGGACCATAACAAAGATCAGAATGGGAAGGACGCGAAGAAACGCTCATACGAGTATGAGCTTACTAAGGAGGACAAGCAGAGGATCAAGGACATGGTGGAGCAGGTGCATGCACAGGATCCCAAGAGGCTTCGACCCTCGAGCAGTAGGGGACTGTGGGACTGGTACCCTTCTACCCTTGCTACTTGGGCGAGGGAAGAGAGAGTTCCTCAATTGCCTTTATTAGGCGATGCATCTACTGGACCACCTCTACCACTTATTGGCATGCCCATGGAACGGGCATTCGCCGCGTTGATCTCGCGTTACACACATGAGTCCTGTCAGCTACGCGTGCTGACCGATGAGTTCAGGGATCTCCTAGAGCACAGCCAGCGTCTCCAGAACCGCATGGAGCACCTAGAGGAGAGACTCACACGAGGGGACACAGGATGGTTTGGTCGCCACTACCCAGGATGTGATTCGGCGATAGGATGAGATCACAGCGGAAGTCACAGATGTTCGTGACAGGACTGGATTGCTCGAGGAGCAACATGATTTCTTAGCCACGGTAACACACGGGCACGATGGACGGTTGGCAGCCATAGAGGTCGCCAATGAGGAGAACCACGCCATGATTCAGGCCAGCGACGCCATGTTAAATGCATGGGTCGAACAGTTCCTGGCAGAACCACAGCCTGAGCCAGAGCCCCAATTCGAGGCGGAGGACCTCGAAGAGGGAGATTTTGATGAGGATCCAGATGAGGAGGACGATGATGGTCCAGCCAGAGCCCCAATTCGAGGTGGAGGACCTCGAAGAGGGAGATTTTGATGAGGATCCAGATGAGGAGGACGATGATGGTCCCGCAGATAGCGGAGATTCACACTCCACTATCGTATCAGATTAGATAGACTATCTTATTTTCAGTTATTTTATATTTTGTATTGCCTAGACGAGCGGGATGTGCTCGTATGAACTTAGTAGTATTGTTATCTTTTGAAAAATCATTGTACTCAAAAGCTATTATCATTAATGAAATGATGTTTTACTTTTATTCGTTATATATCGTGATTACGACTACTACTAACATGACATCTAACATAACTCTTGACTAACATACTAACATATGATGACTAACACTTTATCCCTTATGTATAGAATTCGACCATGACTGGAAAGGGAAAATACGTCCGTTCACACAAGCGACCGACTGGTGCGGCAGCCATCCGAGCGATGGTAGAACGACGGGTTAGCAAGGCTATGGCTGAGTACGAAGCTAACCGGTTACATAGTGAAACCAGCGGGACTAACAACGGTACTAACATCTGCCTAACCCAACTAACTTAGTATAGACAACATTGCCACTAACACATAACATTGGACTCCGATGCACAGGAACCCAAGGAAATGCTACCAAGGGTTGCTCGTTCAAAGCTTTCCTAAGCTGCCATCCCCACAAATTCCAAGGAACTGAGGGAGCAGTGGGACTGCTCCGTTGGATAGAGAAACCTGAGTCAGTCTTCTCTATGGCTGAGTGCTCGGAGGAAAACCGAGTCAAATTCACCACCGGAACTCTGGAGGGACCAGCCTCACCTGGTGGAATACACATGTCCAGACCCTAGGACTCGAGACTGCAAAACACTATACCGTGGGAGGAATTCACCAAAATGCTCCACTAGGAGTATTGTCCTCGCGATGAAACCGAAAGCTGGAGGTAGAGTTTTGGGTACATAAGATGGTGGGTTCTGAGATCGAGCAGTACTGTACTCGATTCCACGAACTGTGCAAGCTGTGCCCGGCAATGGTGACGCCGGAGTACAAGAAGATCGAGCAATTCATTAGTGGGTTGCCCGAACAAATATAAAGCATGGTGACTGCTTCCGACCTCACTACCATACAACCACTAATCCGACTAGCTCACAAGCTGACTGATCAGGCAGTAGCTCAGGGTAAACTGCCTAAGAGGGGTGAACACCTGAAACCCCAGGAACCCAAGAGGAAGTGGGAGCCCAGTAACAACCATACCTTCTCACCTCAACAATCAACTCAGCACCGCCCAGCACCTGCCAAAGTCTTCACTGCCACCCAGCCAAACACTCAAGGCAAAGGAGGATATCAGGGCAACAGCCCAAAATGCAATAACTGCAACTACCATCACTTCGGCCCATGCAAAAGGGTCAAGTGCACCAACTGTGGCAGAAACGGGCATGTAGCCAAGAATGCCGATCAAACCCTAACCCCAACGTCAACCAGAATAACAACAACCAAAACACTCTCAAGGGGTGTTATGAGTGTGGTAAGCCGGGGCACACGTGGAAGGATTGCCCGAAACTGAAGAAGGGTGGAGGAGGCGCAGCCAAAGGTCGAGCCTTTGTGATTGGCTCGGGAGAAGCAAAAGATGACCCCAATGTCGTCACAGGTACGTTCCTTTTAAATAATGTCTATGCTAGTATATTATTAGATACCGGTGCTGATAGGAGTTTTATCTCTAGTGATTTTAGCAAACTGCTTAATATGACCCCAACACCACTAGACTATAAGTATACCATAGAGTTAGCGGACGACAAGCTGATCGAGACGCAACACGTCATCAAAGGGTGCGTTTTGATGCTAGCAGATCACGGACTAGAGATCGATTTGATGCCGGTAACTCTCGGGAGTTTCGACGTGGTGATTGGAATGGATTGGTTATCTGCTAACCATGCGGAGATCGTGTGCAACGAAAAGGTTGTACGAGTTACTTTGCCAAATGGAGAGCAGATCTCAATTCAGGGAGAAAGGCGTGGTGTACCACTGAACATCATGTCCTGCATGAAGGCCAGTAAATACTTACAGAAAGGATACACCGCTATTCTAGCGCTCATCTCGGAACAACCAAAGAAAGAAAGGAAGATCGAGGACATCGCCGTAGTCCGCGACTTTCCTGAAGTCTTTCCAGACGATCTACCTGGACTACCACCGAAGCGACAAGTGGAATTTCAGATAGACCTAACACCAAGAGCTGCACCGATAGCCAAGGCACCATACCGATTGTCTCCTACTGAAATGCAAGAACTATCTAATCAACTGCAAGAGTTATTAGATAGAGGATTTATTCGGCCGAGCTTCTCACCTTGGGGAGCGCCGGTCTTGTTTGTAAAGAAAAAGGACGGATCATTCCGTATGTGCATCGACTACCGGGAATTGAACAAGGTAACGATCAAGAATCGATAGCCGTTACCATGGATAGACGATCTGTTTGACCAACTACAAGGGTCAAGCTACTATTCGAAGATCGATTTAATATCTGGTTACCATCAACTAAGAATACAAGAAGAAGACATACCGAAGACAGCCTTCAGGACACGATACGGACATTACGAGTTTTCGGTCATGCCCTTCGGACTGACTAACGCACCAACCGTATTCATGGACCTCATGAATCGCGTGTGCAAGTCGTATCTTGACAAATTCGTAATCGTATTCATAGATGACATCTTGATTTACTCCAAGACACAGGCAGAACACGCTGAACATTTGAGACTTGTTTTGGAACTACTGAAGACAGAACAGTTATACGCGAAGTTTTCCAAATGTGATTTTTGTATTCGTGAAGTCCAGTTCCTCGGACACGTGGTGAACGAGAGAGGAATACATGTAGACCCAGCCAAGATCGAGACTATTAAGAACTGGGAAGAACCCAAGACTCCAACTGAGGTGCGACAGTTCCTGGGATTGGCCGGGCACTACACGCGGTTTATCGAGGGGTTCTCGAAGATCGCGCAATCATTGACATCTCTCACACATAAAGACAAAAAGTTCGAATGGGGAGAAAAACAAGAAGCTGCTTTCGGCTTGTTGAAGCAGAAATTGTGCAGTGCACCGATCCTATCCCTACCAGAAGGATGCGAAGACTTTGTGCTTTATTGTGATGCATCGAAGCAAGGACTCGGTTGTGTGTTGATGCAGCGCGAGAAAGTTATTCCCTACGCATCACGACAACTAAAGGTGCATGAGAAGAACTACACAATCACGATTTGGAGTTAGGAGCCATGGTATTCGCATTGATGATCTGGCGACACTACCTGTACGGCACCAAGTGCACCATATTCACGGATCATAAAAGCCTACAACACATTTTCGACCAAAAGGAACAAAATATGAGGCAATGCTGATGGGTCGAGCTAATAGGCGATTATGACTGTGCTATCAAGTACCATCCCGGGAAAGCTAACGTAGTGGCCGACGCATTAAGCAGAAAGGAAACCACCAAACGCGTACGTGCACTACAGCTTACAATCCACTCAGAGCTACCTAATTAGATCCGCATCGCACTACAAGAAGCTCTGAAAAACTGAAAACCTCACTCTTGAAGCCATGCGAGGTATGGATAAACAAATAAAGGAGAAGGATGATGGAGCTTACTATCTAATGGATCGGATTTGGATTCCACACTACGGAGGATTGAGGGAAGTAGTGATGGATGAAGCTCACAAGAGCCGGTACTCAGTACATCCAGGATCCGACAAGATGTACCATGATCTAAAGACCACTTACTGGTGGCCTAACATGAAGTTGGAAATCGCGACCTATGTGAGTAAGTGCCTGACTTGCTCCAAAGTTAAAGTCGAATATCAGAAACCGTCAGGGTTACTTCAACAACCAGAAATTCCAGTCTGGAAATTGGTACAAATTTTCATGGATTTTATCACCAAGCTACCAAAGACGGCAAGTGGTTGCCATACCATCTAGTTTATCGTAGACCGACTCACTAAATCGGCACACTTTCTACCGATTAAAGAAACTGATAAATTGGAGAAGCTAACCCGAATTTACCTGAAGGAAGTCGTTTCCAGACATGGAGTCCCAGTCTCCTTAATATCTGACCGAGACAGCCGTTTTACGGTGCATTTTTGGAAGTCCTTACATAAGGCACTTGGGACAAGGTTGGATATAAGCACTGCCTATCACCCGCAGACAGATGGGCAAAGTGAACGAACCATCCAAACGCTGGAAGACATGCTTCGAGAATGCGTAATAGACTTCGGTAATAGCTGGGAGACTCACCTACCTTTGGTGGAGTTCTCATATAATAACAGTTATCACACCAGTATTGGAGCTGCAACTTTTGAAGCTTTTTACGGACGTAAGTGCAGATCACCACTCTGTTGGGCAGAAGTTGGTGAAAGCCAACTAACCGGACCTAAGCTCATGCACGAAACAACAGAAAAGATCGTGCAAATACGTAATAGAATGGCAGCAGCTCGAGATCGACAAAAGAGCTATGCCAACAAAAGGCGCAAACCTTTGGAATTCCAAGTAGGAGACCGTGTACTTCTTAAAGTCTCGCCTTGGAAGGGAGTGATCCGATTCGGGAAGCGGGGAAAGTTAAATCCTCGTTACATTGGACCATTCGAAATCATTAAACGTATAGGCCCTGTGGCCTATGAACTACAGCTACCACAAGAGTTGAGTAGCTGTCACACCCCGAGCCGGCGGGATGGATCGACTTTCTCGTCGGGCGGAAGGTTCCCAGGGTGCGGTATAGTGGGTGATAATCGTGATGATCAGATTGTTTACATAGCATCAACATTGAGAATAACTAAAGCACAATATAGCATTAATCTAGGATTACAAAGTTAAATCACAACTGTTAATGTTTGATAATTTAACTAAGTAAACCTATCAAAAGAATCAAATGTTTACTATCTTGTAACTGTACAAGATATCAAAAGTGATTCACAACAGTGAACAAAATATGTGCTTCTCAAAATCTACTAGGTCCTTTAACTGGGCATCCTAGCATGCATTCCTGAGCCTTAGCTTAATCCTGTACGTCACCTGAGAAAGCATGTAAGAAAACAAAGTCAACACAATGCTTGGTGAGTTCATATAGTTTAATAATTTAAAAATAGCTTTAGCAAACCTCTTTCGGTAACAACCTTAACCTCATTGACATCATCTGTAATATCCAATTCGGTATGCTCATACATAGGGCATATGTAGGGTCGAACTTACCGCCCGCCCAGCCACCGTCCCACCACATACTAAATCACATATGACATTGTTGTTAATGATAATTAAGCATTTTACCTACAACCCAATCCAGCCTTCATCATAGCTTTAGTGTACGGTTTAAAAGTTTACAAGTTTATAGCATTCACAAAGTTCATCTTTTATGTGCGTTGTACAAGTATATTAGTTTTGGATCGATGTATTTTAGAATTTACGAATCTCATGCATGGGTACAAGCTTTGCAATAGCACAGTTTAGCATTCACGTAACCCATGATTAGATACAAGCCTTGCCCTAGCAAAGTTTAGAAATTACGTATCTCATGAATCGATTCAAGCTTTGCTTTAGCATAGTTTAGCATTCACGTATCCCATATAAAGATACAAGCTTTGCATTAGCATAGTTTAGCATTCACGTATCTCTTATATGTATACAAGCTTGGCATCAGCGTAGTTTAGCATTCACGTGTCCCATATATAGATACAAGCTTTGCAATAGCACAGTTTAGCATTCACGTATCTTATATATGGACACAACCTTTGCATTAGCATCCAATCTTAGCATATAAAATATAGCATATAGCATCTAGCATTAGCATGTAGTCTTAGCTTATAGCTTATAGCATTAGCATTAGCATTTAGTCTTAGCATGTAGCTTATAGCATTAGTATGAGCATTTCGTTTGAGCATGTAGCTTATAGCATTAGCATTAGCTTTGGCATTAGCATCTAGTTGTAGCAGGTAGTTTATAGCATTAGCATTAGCATCTAATTGTAGCATGTAGTTTATAGCATTAGCATTCGCATCTAGTTGTAGCATTTAGTTTATAGCATTAACAACATATTTAAACATTTGTTTAAAATCTTTAACATGCGTCTCAGTCCCGATGAAAAATCCAAAATGGTTTGAAAAGGGACAATGAACTCACCTTGTTGTTGAAGTGGTTGACTAAGTATAAACAAGAAATGCACGCGCTCGTTGTTGTACATGTGGTTGTTTTCACGATCATGTATTGATTTCACGTTGTTTGTAACTTATAAGTATGAGTTGTAGTGATTTACGTGCGTGTATGTGTTAGCCCTAGAGTTGGCTAACACTTGTGAGTCTCGGTCTTCATTCGGCCCTGGTTCTATTCTTATAGATCATTAGTATCACGTGTCTTTATGTTGTGTATTTAACTCTTAACTCATCCTTGAAATCTCAACTCTCCACCATTATGTGCTAGTTAATGATTGGTTATGAGACTTAGTAAATCCACCCAAGAATAACTTAGGTTTATGCCTTACAATTTCTTATGTTGTTCTTGTTCAACTTGAAATAATTATTTTCTAGCTACTAATAACTAGACAACAATTCTTGTAAAAAATGATATTTTGAGTTTGTGAGGTTCATTAAACCCACTCATGACCACCTTCATAGTAAATCAGTTTAGTAATCCCATGCATATTATCCTCATTAAATTGATTTAATGTGTCATATTATCTCATTAACAATGTGGGCCGAATGTGGGTCTAGTCTTAGGCCGAAATAGTCATAATGAGTCGTATAACTATGTTGGGCCGATCCGATAAATCCTTGGGCCGTGTAAGTGTGTGGGCCGGATGGTTGGGCCGAACAAGGAGTGGGCCAAGGTTTACTAGATCGAATGAGAGTGGGCTAGACCAAAGGGTATGGGCCAATTAATTGGGTCGGACACCCTCTGACCGAGTGTGTTGTAGTCCTAAACCAATAGGTTGGCCGTATGCATGTGATGAGTAGCCCGGATGAATCAAGACCCTAAGACCAGCGAACCTTCAGGTTCGACCACCCCCAGCCTCGCCTAGGTTCGCAGCTCCCCTTCAGGTTTGGCAAAAGAGAAGGTTCGATGCCCCCAAGACCTGATCATCCACTAGGTTCAGCTCCCAAGGGTTCGGCGGCCCAAGGTTCTTGGCATCTCTAAGATTCGTGGCCGCAGGGTTCGGCCAACCCAGGTTCGTTCCCTGGTTTGTGACCCTTAGGCTTTGGCTGGATGGTTAGGCAGCACTCCAGGTTCGGTGATGAGGGTGCGTGTCCAGGCTGGGTTCGTGGCAGCAGGGTTCGCCCATGCATGCAAGGTTCGGCGGCTTCCAGGGTTCGGCTACTGCAGACTATTCACGAACCTTGGTTCACCATCATCATCTTCATCGAGTCTTGCTTGTCCTAAGGTTGTTTACAGGGTCTATTATGCGAAGATGATTTCTCGTGGTCGTGTGGTTCAAGGTAGGAAGGTGGTTAGCCGGCTAAAGTGAAGTGGAACAAAGGGTTACAAAAACCCTAATTTTTGTGATGTTCAAGCTTTCATACCTCGTTTTTCAGCGTATAACCCTTCAGATCGGTTGTACTTCTAGGTAGAGGAGATCGAGAGCTTCGTTTAGACACCAAGAACACTTGATTTCATCAAGAAACAAGAAAGTTATGATGGTTTGAAGGTGGATTCTTCTAGAGAGAGAGAGAGGAAAACGAGTTGGTGAGTTTAGAGAGAGAGAGGGTGAATTAAATTAAAGAAATGTCTCATTTAGTTCTTATATACCCCGAGGGTATTCGAGTTCGTTTCTGTTGATCGTTTTTCGTCTCCGTTGTGTTTCCGAATCGTTACGCGTATTTTGCGTATTTTAAATTAAAGAATTTACTTTTAAGTTTTGAAAGATTGTGATTCCTAATAAATTTTAAATATTAAATTTTCTTAAATTATTACCGTTCGTTTCATTTTTCGTTTTCGTTTCGTCAGAACGTGTCACCTTCGCGCGTATTCGTTCGAATCGTCACCCGAACGAACACGACGTTGGTTTCACTTTCTGATTCTTGTTTTCTACTTTTCAGTCATCATTTCAGAACGTTAAACTTTCAGATTTATTCATACAGATCATCACCTATACGAATAATTCGTCAATTTAGCATTCTGAAACGACATCCATTATGGTTTTGTTCTGTTTAACCTCGCATACGTTTATACATAATAGCATTAAATCAAGCATCTGTGTGTCAGTTCAGTGTTGTCTGATGTGGTTCTGACTGTTAAACCGTGAGATTTAATCAGATTTCAGAAACGATAGCATAATAGTTTAGTGTCAAGCATCAAATTGTCAATAGCATACAATAGTTCACATAGTTTGTACCTGAGTTACTGTGCAAGTTACTCTTCAGATCACTGTTTCCGGTAACGCTTCCGGCACTGATGTTACAGTAGCGTGCATAAGGAATTCCACGTATCAAAACCTCAAGAAGTGCTTATCAGACGAAACACCCGCAATCCCTTTAGAGGAAATTCAGATTGATGAACAACTTCACTTCGTTGGGGAACCGGTGGAAATTATGGACCGGGAAATTAAGAAACTCAAACTAAGTCGCATACCGATAGTTAAGGTGCGATGGAACTCATGGCGTGGACCGGAGTACACTTGGGAACGAGAGGACCAGATGAAAAAGAAATACCCTCACTTATTCTCCGACCAGAGTAACACCAGCAACACGAACTGAATTTCGGGACGAAATTCCTATTCACTGGGGGATGATGTGACAACTTGTAATTTCCAGGTCAGCATTAACTTTATTTTAATAATAGTGTGTATTATTATTTCATACGTGGCACTAGAATAATTAATATTTAGTGTGACACGTGGCACAACAGTCCAAACCCACCGATAATTTGGGGAATTATCGCAAAACGCTCGCACGTGTCTTGAATAACGAACGTTGGTGAAACCACAGTACACTTTCACTGCACTTAGGTTCTAGGGAACCTAAAATAGTGGGAACGATGTTTACATGTCGACAAACGATGATCGTAATCAAGAAATACGTAAAGATCAATTCGAAACAACAAAATTGGGCCTATTGGGCTTCTCAGGGTCCCATCGCGGTACGCTAAGGCCCACAAGAAGGAGCATAGCGGTACACGATGGATGGGCGGGCAATTTGAATCCCGAAATCCATCGCGGTACGCTAAGCCCTCCGAAGACCCTCATCGCGGTACGCGAAGAGTCCAACATGCAAAATCTTGCTTAAACCAAGACTAATCATTTCTTAACCACCCTATAATCCATATCTCGAGCACCAGACCCCCTAGTTTGTCATAATCACCTGCAAAACCCTCTATGTCACTCCTGGAAGCCATTGTTGCATCTTGGAAAGCTTGATCTTGAAGGTTTTGAAGGTTTGAGACTCAAATGAGCTCCAAGAACATCACACTCCATTCTTTCTCACGATTGAAGCCATCTTAGCCTCATTTGAAACTGTTCCAGACCTGCTCAAGCTTCATCTTGGCGATCTAAAGCTTTGTGAGGTAGAATCCTTGTTCAAGCTAGCCTAAAATCACCTCTAAACCCACATGCATGATGAATCACTCACATGCAACTACCCACACTTCAGACGCACGAATTTTCTATGAGTTAGATCTGTGATTTAATGATATTTCTACTGATTTGATGATTTCATGACGATCCATGATGATCTTGATTGATTTTAAAGACCATTTGATGATTTTACTATGTAATGGTGATTTTTAGTAACATGCATGTATGATCTAGGTTGATTTACAAGATTTTCGTTATGGAGATATTGTCATATGTGGTATTTGATATGTTTTACATGATGTAGGATAGTTTATAATGTCAAGAAATGGTTATTTGCACATTATACTAATTTTAGAAACTTTATTCTTGCAAGTATGTTAATAGATGATGAGATAACCACATGCATGTGTTTAAAATGTTAGTTTATGGTTTAAATGATGAATGTTGGGATATTAATTAGTTGAAAATGTTATGAAATGAGATTTACACCATTGTTACTATAAATAGTAACTTTATATTACGAAATCTGTAAATGGCAAGGTGTTAGTTGTAACAAGTATGATCAAATGATTGTTTGAAGCTAGGACATTGATATTTAGATGAGATTGGATATTAGACTTGGTGAAATATTCTTATTTCTACAACTTTCTATATATAGTAACTTTTAAACGCTAAACATGCTAAACCGGCTAAGTGTGACTATGTGCTATGTGATAACATGCTCATTTAGGATAAATATGCATATTAGAATAATCGGAATATGATTTCTTGCATGACTTGCCTAATTTGGGAACCTTCCAGAAATAGAAACTTACTAGAAATAGTAAGTTTCCCCATGAATGTGAAGTTGGTATCCGCACACACCACACGACACTAAACTGCACGTTACGAACACTTGAACTAAAACCGTCACCAACGGGTCGTTAGGTCAAACACGGTCAACACGACCCACATAACAACTTGGAGTAGTTGAACACGAATACGGTCCTGTGAGACCCACATGTATGTGAACACAAACTTATAACACCTATGTGATATAGGTAACTGCTAGCCGGTGAGCTACACTGTTCTTGTAAGAACGCACTACTCAAACTCATATGAGTTTACAGCCTCACTTTTACTCTTTAACTGTTTTACAAAACTTTTGGGGTGAGATTACAATGCAACTATTTTAGATGTATGACTGGTATGTTGTAAAACCATTTTCGAGTGTAACTATTATCGCATTAAGTCCTCACGCATCCTTACCGTTAGTTGTATGACAAACGAGTCGTTATTACGTAGTACTACTGGGTTTGACTAGCCCCACTCGGCATCAATGTTGACTGGAGGTTATGTACGAGTGTAATATCGATGTTGATGTCGGGTTCAGCGATGACCCGCGGAGGCAAACGGAAACAGTCGAGTTTCGGTAAGATGAACTGACACACTCACGGATCGTAGAATCCAACAAACAACTTAACATACCCAGTATATGTCTGTTTACTGATTTACTGTCTGTCTAAACCTGTGAACTTACCAACTTTATAGTTGACACTTTTCGCATGTATTCTCAGGTAACTAATGGAGCACACGCTAGGACACACAGGAGGTTTACAAGAAGAGTCGCATGCATTAGAATCTAGTCCTAAGCTTGTTTTGATGTGTTACTTTTACAACAATTTAAATAATGTAGTGTCTGATACACTTTTTTTCCGCTGCTACAATTTACTATTCTACTGTTAAACATTAAAATTTTTCCGCTGCTTAATACTTTAACTTTTCCGCTGCATATTTATTAAAACTCGTTTACAAAACTGTATGATGTGTAACTCATATAGAGTCGTTCTATATGACTATGAGCTGTGATCCTGGCCACATCACACCCATGCGGTCTGACTCCGCACGTGGGAATTTGGGGGTGTGACAAATTTAGTTAAAATGAGCATGATTAGATGACGTTAAATGATATTAAATAATGTTATGGGATATAAAAATGGCTTAGGTATGCTTAAAATAATCATTTGAATGGTATTTGTTATAATTACTATTTTTAGTAACTTTATTTTGTGAAATATCGATCTAGGGATGCTAGATATGTTTTAAAATTGATAAATAGTCTAACATGATGGAATATGATTATTGTATGTTAAGATAGGTGGTTTCTGATGATATTCATGCTAGATTTAGAAACTTCCCTTTTTAGGAAACTTTAATGTGCGAAAACAACTTGTATGCTTATTTGACCACTTATGACAATGTACTATGTGTTAACATGATCACGTAGGACTAACGACCATGCTAGAACCTTAAAAACGATATGTGTTATAGGACTTTCCATAAATGGAAACTTACTATAAATAGTAAGTTGTCCATTAACGTGACTTGCGCGTTTTGCACACGACGAGCACAATCACAAATGTTACACGAGTTACAACCAACACATGGTTGACCAACGGGTCGTTGACTTGACATGGTCAAACACAGTCAAACACTAGCAAACACGGTCGATGTGGAGCGACACGAGCAAACACGGTCAATGTGGACTGACACGGACAAACATAACAACCGAGGGTTGTTGAGCACAAACACGAGTACGAACACGAACACGGTCACTTACACGAACTCACGTATGGTATACGATATAGGTAACCGGTGACCGATCACACTACGACGCAGGAGCTTACGCTTGCATTCTCTCATTATCACTAAGGTGAGTTTACAGCCCCTCTTTACTCTTTTACAAGCTTTTCAAATAGGGGGAATACTTGTTGAATCGAGCCAAACATTGTACTTGTACAAACATTATGTGTATGCTGGTTTATTAGACAAACATAAGTGTTGTAATCGTAACAAGCCCTCACAAAGTCTTATCGTTAATGTACAAACAACGAGGTGAGTTTGAATAGATCTGTTTGGGTGTGACGAACCCCACGTGGCACAATACTGAATGGAGGTCGGGACACGTAAAATCTCGACCTATCTTGCTATGTTATTACGAGACATAGCGGAGGCAAGGACTAACAATTCTAGCTCGGTAGTGACGCACTGACACTTGGAGCCTAGGGCTCGGGACTAACATTTAATAAACAGCATGACACATGTTTTCTTATTACTATGTATATCAAAACCTGTGAACTCACCAACCATTGTGTTGACACTTTTTCTTAAACTTGTATTCTCAGGTAACTGACAGGCATATAGACTCAGGGATCACACCTAAGGGCATGAGCATAGTAATTGCATACATTATTTCGTGTCCTTTTTATCAAACAATTTTAATTTATGTTATGTATTTTAAAACAATGTAATGTCTAACATCTTGTTTTCGTTGCATTATAAAACATATTTTATTCCGCTGCACAACATATATTATTCCGCTGCTTATTTATCAAACTGTTTGATTGAATTTACGTTAAACAATGTATTTTGAAAACACATATAGAGTGTTCTATATGACCATGAGCTGCGATTCTGGCCACTTCACACCCAAGTGGACTGATACCATACGTGGGAATTTGGGGGTGTGACACTACGGGGCGTTTTGTTCGACAACCTTAAACGATTCAAACATTCGGATGTCAGATAAATACCTATACGCCATATAGTGATCACTAAGTGATGTACAGGGTTTGAAAATCTTAATTTGGTTGTTTTAGGGTATGTAAACATGTTTTTTGGGGTCTCTCGGTACATTTTTTTAATTGTTTTTAAGCGGTCACTCCGTAGTAGTTTTGTTTGAAAGTTGTTTTTTATATTTTGCGGTCTCTCGGTACATTTATTTTGAATTATTTTTAAGCGGTCTCATCGTTTGCTTATTTTGAATTGTTTATCATCGAATAAAAATATATGTTACCGATTTATATTTTATTCTTTTTAAAATTACATATAGTTAAGCCAAGTTTTGAAACTTAAAAATGTTTTTAATTATTTTTAATAATAATTTAAATATAATTCTTAAATATACAATTGATATATAAATGATGGTATTTGTCTAAACATATTTATGTTACAGAATGACAATATAAATTATGCATATTTTGTTTAAACGTGATATAGTTGATACAAACATATTTAAAAAATAAAACACACATCACCAACCAAAACAACCAAATATATACAAAACATAAATGTTAATACAAGTGTTTGTTTACACATAACAAATACAAATATAACTTAAAATACTAACTAATCATCGTGGGGCTGGGGCTGGTCGTCCTCTCTGTAATGTAGATCATTTGGTCCCGACTGCCAAATGATGCCCCTCTGGGTCGATAACAGAAGATCGACGACGGGGAACTTGTGCACAATATGTATGTTGTACATCGTCTTGCGATCTAATCGACCAGGGTTCACCGACTCCATATATGCATGCTCTATATCGATAAGCCCATGAAACCGTGCAATACGGGTCAGGTACACCCCCTGTAGATCCTCCCTCTCTCCTGGCGGTGGTAGTAGGTAGCCACATACTCCGCCAAACACCATGCAAGGTTGTACGGTCTCCCAGTCAACAAACAATATAAATAAAACAAATCCTGGGACATGCACCACTCCTGGCTCATGCCACGTCCTATAATAGACGTGGCAATGCACCGGTGCAAATACCTAGTAAGCGAGTCACGTATACATGTGACCCGAGCACTACGAACAAACGTCTCATCGTTGATCCGAGGCCACCAAACACTGACGACGCGTCGTCAGCTGTAGAAATCGTTTTCATGTAGATCAGCATGTTAATCTCTGTGTCCGTGTAGAGACCGGTCACCAGCGCAAACTCTCGCATAGTCATGCCGTATGACCCTCCGCACAGTCTAAACGTATCCATTATCAAGTGCTCTACTTTTCATCCATGCCATCAACTCTTCCACTGAAATGAATATCTGAGAACAATGTTGTCATTAAACTAATGTATATCTAACTAAAAAAATGTGAAAAATATATTACCTCATTGGTATTCCAGTCCATATTTGGGTATACAATGTCAGATTATTCCTCTTTAACTGCAAATTCGGGTGGATATGATTGTTCACCAACGTAACATTCCCTGTTAACATCATCGGTAACGCAAGGTTCCTGGTTCAAATCAAATTGCCAGTACGAAGTTTGAGCCGCGACCTTTTCGTTAAGATCTAACAATACTGGTCTACTTGGAGCCTCAGGCGAACGCACACCAGTCCCATCCTTAAAAATATTATTTTAATTTTATCATTTGATTAACAACAAAAACAACTAAACTACAGTTTTATACCTAATAAGTTTCTTTCACTCGTGAAACGTCGGAATATTGACCGAATAAAAAGTCTCCGTCCCACCACAACATTTTTCTAATCAAAAAAATGTTAGCAAAAAGTAAATCTTCTAATAAACGAAACAATAGAAAACTTGTTCAACTATATATCAAATGATTCAGAAATAAATGTTTAAATATATTTAAACGATATTAATTATTTACGTGTTAGAAATAATTTTTATTTTATATTATAATTAGGTTGTTTGTGTTAATTTAAATCATAAAAGTTTGTGTTAATTTAAACTATATAAGTTTGTCGCATAAATATTAAAAAAAACAAAACACAATCATAAAGAATACAAATAAAAAACGAAACATATATATATATACACACACACACACATAACATGAGTTTTAACATACAACGTAAAGGAAAATATAAAAAGGCAAACAAAACTATAATCCTTCAGGACATCACATGACTTCGGTAACGGACGAAGCTGTGTGTCGTCACGTGGCACCCCAGTTGGAGCCGCGACCTCTTCGTTAAGATCTAGCAATACTGGTCTAGTTGGAGCCTCAGACGAATGCACACCAGTCCTATCCTTAAAAACATTATTATCATTTTATCATTTGATTAACAACAAAAACAACTAAACTACAGTTTTATGCCTGATAAGTTTCTTTCAATCGTGAAACGTCAGAATATTGACCGAAGAAAAAGTCTTCGTCCCACCACAACATTTTTCTAATCAAAAATATGTTAGCAAAAAGTAAATCTTCTAAGAAACGACACAAGAAAAAACTTGTTCAACTATATATCAAATGATTCACAGATGAACGTTTAAATATTTAAACGATATTAATTATTTACGTGTTAGAAATAAATATTTTAACTTTTATTTTATATTATAATTAGGTTGTTTGTATTAATTTAAACTATAGAAGTTTGTCGCATAAATATTAAAAAAAAACAAAACACAATCATAAAAAATACAAATAAAAAAACGAAACATATATATATATATATATATATATAACATGAGTTTTAACATACAACATAAAGGAAAATATAAAAAGGCAAACAAAACTATAATCCTTCAGGAGGTCCAGTCAACGATCCTGCATCACGTGACTTCGGTAACGGACGAAGCTCTGTGTCGTCACGTGGCACACACTCTAACTCAGCGTCGATTGTACACTGCATAAGATCCTCTAGCCGATCGAGACGTCGATCCCGGTGTAATATCTCCTCGAGAGGCTCAATGAGGCACACCGCACATTAGACGTGTGGTGGATTCTGCGGCGAGTCCTGTGGCGGCGGCAAATGATGGGCTTCTTCTGAAATGGGTCGGGGTCCTGAACAGCCCCTAGTGCTGCTCCAAGTGTGGCTCGTGCTACTGTTGTTGTTGCGCGATGGCCATCTGGGTGACTGGCAGATTCGACCGTCTGATGTAATAAATAGCAAGCTGATGCCAGGGACGTTCGCGGCAAGACGCATGTTCAGGATCGTTCGATGATCCAGCTTACGGGGCTGGATCGCCAACAAATCCTGAAGAAAATGGAACATGCCTCTAGTATATGTGATGTGCGTCACATAGGCCCACCCCCATAATGTACCGCGCTCCTGAAAGTGATAGAAGGAGGCAAGTTATAAAGCAAAACAATGTGCAAGGTTGCATGCCCTGCTGGTCATCAAACTACGCAGAAAAAACAAATCTAAAGTGGTCTCCCACTCCTGACTTTACCCACGTGCAGATATAGTCGTCATGATAAACCTGTTGATCTACCGAACGAGAGGATCTCTGATCGCAGCTCATTCATTTGACCATAAACTAGAGCCACTTTTGATTCTGCAATATTTTGTTCATTAATTACTCCAGATTTTTTTCATTTCCATGTAAAGATCATTTCCTTCACAAGTCCGTCCACCGACTCCGCCAAATACAAGATACGCCTCCGAGAGCTTTGGCAATATTATTAATCAATTCCATAATGAATATTGTTTTACCCACGCTAGGTCCCCCGAATAGTCCAATTTTTCCTCCACGACGATAAGGGGCTAAAAGATCTACTACTTTTATTCCGGTTTCAAAACTAGATAATTTTGTATCTAACTATATAAAGGCAGGTGCGGATCTATGAATAGGAAATGTTGTGCTATTATATACAGGACCTAAATTATCCCACGGACCATATGACTACGAAAGTGCGTCGTAGAAATCTAAAGCCACCATGCTCTCATGACCCCATCCTCTCCCAGCGTCAGGCCCTGTGTGAATGCATCCGTAATAGTATCCGACTCATAGTAGATGCCAAGCAGCACAACAAACCTCTGGATCGACATCTCTAAGTGCTGACCACAAATCGAGAACTCGATGTCCTGCTACAGCTCCGTAACAAAATGTCGAAAGAAACTCTACAGTAACGAGCCTGTAGGTGGGCAGATCGGCTGTATCAAATAAGAAATTCCATGGTGTGTCCTCGCCTAAGATAGCCCGGCCTTGCTCAGACTGATCACCTCTATCAGCACCGCCCAATCTATGTTATGTTGGGCTCCGACAGCCATACGAAGCAGACGACGGCACCTAATCGTGGCGGCGATGTGACAACCGGAATACGAGCTGTCATGAGTCTGAAATCCAAGGGTGTACACAACCCCAGACATGAATCAAATGAAAAGAAAAACACCTTATGAGGGAAAACGATAAACAAAATCTGGATGGATAACATTTGGAGTATCGATCCAACAAGATATCGGCAAGGGTGACGATCCATGAGGATATGTTGTTAGATTTGAATGCACTAAATGATATCTTTACGGTACAAGAAACAATGTCAACAGTTAAATACAACGCGGCTTTTGTACGGGTGATGATTCATACAGATGTCAGCGTCAGTCTTTTAACACTGATATAAAACAATAACAATTTTAATAAAATTTCACCAAAACAATTTAATAAATAATCAAAATTTTAACACACACAACCATTCGTACGAATGGACCCTCATTCGTATGAATAGGTTTAATTCGATGAAGTTTTATCGCCACACTCATTCGGCCGAATGGGAGCCATTCGCACGAATGACTCATTCGTGCGACAGCACAGCTATAAAAGCAACACTTCTATTTTTCAACCCGTTTTTCACACAACTCTCTCAACCGAACCCCACTCTCAGCCACTCGATTTTTCGACCATTTCCACGCGAAATCGGACCATTTCACCATCCAAACAGTGTGTATTTCAACACCAACACCTCCATTTCAAGATTTCAAACCTTTTCATCTCATTTCGGTCAAATAAGAGCTCCACGGTAAGTATTAGCACTGATCCTTTTCACCAAAACACTCCAAAATGTTTTACCATCAATTTCGACCATAAAAACACCGAAAATAACCACCGATTTAAAAAATGGAGTTCTTGGTGAATCTGCAGATGAATGAGCCATACCAAGGGCTCATTCGTGCGAATGAGAAGCCTCGTTCGTTGAAGAAAAGTCACCCGAACGAGTTGCCGAACAAATGAGCGATCACACGAATGACATGGACTCATTCGTATGGGATGACCATACGAATTAGAACACATTCGCACAAATGGAGCACAAGAATGAGAGTATGAATTCTCATCATTCCATTCGTGGGAATGAAGGCCATTCGCACGAATAGGCCATTCGCACCAGGAAGATACCCGAAATGGCTAAGTGTTGAACGTCCTATCGAACACCATCCGCATTGATAGATAGGAACCTAAGACCAAATTTTAAATCTAATCAAGATAAAACGAAATAAAAACACATTTTCCAAAATCACATCAAAACACAAAACATACAACCATCCAACACCTAACTAACTAAATTTTTAACATATGATCCAAACTGAGAGAACATAACCGAGTGAGTGCATCGACGACCCATAACCTCATGTGAGTTCATAGACCCCTTCTTTCTTTAATTTACTTCCTTCCAAATCATTTGGGGCTGAGAACATGAAACCCTCTTGTTCAAATGATCAATGAATAAGAGTTATTTTCAAATAATTTCAATAAAAGGATCAACTCTCAACCTCTAATTCGAATGTTATACGAATAAGTGTATTTTCAATCATTTTTACTGAGCGCTCATCGCTCCACTCAATTTTTCCAACTCAGCAACAACAAACGAGTTTTGAGAATTCAAACACAAATCATCGAGGAGATGTCCGTTGATCACAACAGTTCGAGGTTTTGTGCCTAACCAAGAGGTGAACAGACACGACCCGGGGAATTATGTAGTGCACAATCGAGAACAATCATTTTCATTGGAATCCCCCATCAAACAAACAACATATCTAGGGTAATTCACTAGAGCATGTGGCCACACAACAACACATCAAGAATTCGCTGAGGAATTCTCAAGTAAGTCCCTTTAGATTCATTTACCATTAGTTGATGCGGGTCAACCGACTGTAACGTAGATGGTACCATAGGTCTAACCAACATCCAGCGTTGAGGCTGGTACGTTACACGCATACAACGTGAAACAACAACTCGAATTAGTTCCAGGGGAACTAATCAACAAGGGCATATCAGTTAGGATTGGTAAATGATCACATGGGTGATATTACGGACATACCACACAAACAATAACATGAGTTTTCAAACCAAACAAATGTTCAAGACCTGGTCTTGAACGATTTTCAAACGAGTACACATTAAACAATGTTATTATAAAAGAAAGGAGCATAAACTGTGTGATTTTCAAACAAACAAAAAATGTCTCCTATATTAGGAGACAGAGCATACGCTTCTTTCTCAAAACCTTTCTTCTTACAATCATCCGTTGTGTCATGTCGAGTAGAGATACACAAGTAACAAGGTTTGATTTCAGTTAAGGACATCCTCGTGGATCACTGGAGGGGTGGTGGGCTGGCGGCCAAGCTTTGGCTCTACATATGCCCTATACATAAACTACCTTCGATGATTTGGGACGGTGTCAGTAATGAGGTTCAGGCTGATGCGCTTGTATAGTTCTTTCGTGTTTTCAACACCATTCACACACCACTTTCAAAACCGTTGTGAATGGAAAGATTTTCATTAAACCTTTTACAAAACTTGTATTTTTTTAAAAAAAACTCACATGAATTCACCAACCTAGTGTTGACAGATTTTACATGTTCTCAGGTGAAGAATAGGTGAAAGCAGGATGACTTTAAGAGAGAGAAAGATAGGATCCCTTAAAGGAACCTACAACGCCTGGATTGAATCTCTCCGGCCATGCCGGATACAAGATTCAACACTTGCACTTGTGCAAGCAACTTTAGTGGGACATCTGGTCCACATTCCAGATGCCCAAGTCAAGTTGTAATATAATTAAATTATCAAACAGTTGTAATATAATTTTATTCATTTAATGTATTTTAGTATTTCTCATATTATCATGTGCAATGTAACAATCTGATCACTCCGATTTCAATCACGCCTCGCGACTATTCCGCTCGACGAGTCTCCAATCCAGCCGTCGGCCCAGGGTGTGACAAGCGATGCCAAGCTCGAACTACAACCAAAATAAGAAAGTTTCGAAAAATAGTAACTTTCCAAAAATAGTAAAGTTCTAAAAGTAGAAATTTTCAAAAAAACATAAACCTACATGATTATCATACGTTACTTACATGAACGATTGCTTTAAGTAGAATCGTGGAAGTATCATAATGTCCTACTTGCGTGATAAGGTCAATATTACACATAAACAACTATAACACACTAAGCGTGTCACCAACGATTCGTCCAGTCAATACAAGTCAACACAAACACTCGGTTGAGCACAAAACACTTGGAGTTGTATGGGATACAAGAAAACACAAAACACATACTCATAGACCTACATGATTATAGGTAATCACTAGCTTGCAAATACATGATGGAACTACAATAACATGTGAGTTCATGGCCCCTTTTCACTCTTTTCGACTATTGGGGGAGAAAACATGCATAAATACATTTTTATACAACAAACATTTTTTGGATACATATTACATGCTATTATCACTTATATATATGAGTGGCACACATCACATTAAAGTCCTCATAAACACACATCGGATCGTTAATAGCGCGGGGCGCACAACGTGGTAATTCTGGATAGTATTATTTGGGCCTACAAGCCCTATTCTTCATGCATGTGAGGCCAATTCGACTGGAGATCAGAACGGATGCAAAATTGAAGAAACACTTTGTCATTTTATTGTGATGGATATGGCAGGGGGCATGCAATCAGCTTCAGTTTCGAACCCACATATGATATAATACATATTGACTAGCTATCAAATGATATTGAATTGTAATGATATGTAGTTCTACAACATTTATTGCAAATGTTTACTATTTACTATTACAATAAAACATGTGCTCTTACCAACCATTGTGCTGACGTTGCTCGCATGTTTTCTCATGATACTATGGCACGCATTTAGGAATAGGATGCAAGGACGGAGTGTCACACCCCAAGCCGGCAGGCAGGATCGGAGACCTGTCGAGCGGAAACGTCCCGAGGCATGATGTAATCGAAGTGATCAGATTGAATACACATCACATGATATAAAAGAAACATTTCTTTTTATAACACTATTACATGTCCCAAAATATTACATGATAATTTCCTTAGAACAATACATCATCAAAATAAATCAGTTCTACTAAGTGGCATCCTTGATTCATTAAGTCAACTAGGCTACATTTCGCTAGGCTGCTATCCTGACACGCTACCATGTTTTGCCTACGCCACCCCCTGAGCATGATCACACTTGTTCATCCCCTGAGGAGAATGTAAAAATTTAAGGTCAACAATATGTTGGTGAGTTCATATTTATAATAAGTAAAATTTGGTATATCATAAAATAAAGGTTCAAGGGAATAGTATACTGCATGAATAATAACTTCCTAAAGTCACATATATTATCCCGAACCAGCTAGTATCATATATGTATAGGGCGTACGTAAGGCCCAAGACCTAGCCGCTAGCCCACCACGC
This sequence comes from Mikania micrantha, assembly GCA_009363875.1. Taxonomy (NCBI): domain Eukaryota; kingdom Viridiplantae; phylum Streptophyta; class Magnoliopsida; order Asterales; family Asteraceae; genus Mikania; species Mikania micrantha. The sequence goes on along the minus strand of CM018685.1, from coordinate 31,849,170 downwards.
TCTAGCTGATTTACGACTGTATACCTAACATGGATAGGGATTTCCGCTACACATGCACTATACTATTCATTCTTGAACTTATTATCCCAAGTGAGCTATTTGATCAACAGATTTAGGTAGTATTGCAGAGGGTGTCTGTCTATTGTATTATGCACATGTCCATTTACCAAGCCTAACCTTGTGTTGCTCGTGTTGATTAGATCACACAGATCTAATCCTCATGATAATGAAGACATCTTTTCGCGTAACGTACCGACCTCAGCGTCAGAAGTTTGTCAAACTAATAGTACTATCTACTTTACCGCCGGTTGACATTCGTCAACTAATGGTAAATGAATGATTGATGAAGGGTCTTACTAATGTTTGTGTACACATGTAACTCTCACGTGCCTCAATGAATATCCAAAACAGACACTCTCCCTTAATGATTGAGTATATGGAATTTTTAACATTAACATCATAATATGTATGTATATGGTTGTGGGAAAACAATATGCATAAACAACCGTTTTATGCTCTCAGTCCCAAATGTTTTGAGAAAATGTTTCATTGAAAAACGGGGCTATGAACTTGGAGTCATTCTTACTCTTCATTCGTACGATTGGACTTTCATTCGTACCGCCCCTGGTGCGAACGTATTCCTTCTCATTCACTCGACAACTCCTTCGCCCGACTCACTCGTGCAAATGTTATGCGGCGAATGTCGTATATTCCTACGAACGACATGTTTATTCGCACGAATGAGACGATCGAATGTCTCATTCTTCTGCAACTCGACCGAAAATGTCTTTGTTGATTTTTGGCTGCATTGGAGGCGATTTTGTCGATCTATGCTTCTGGGGATGTTAGGAGTCTCGTTGGTATGGTGATTTGATTGAAACACTCATCTGAGTCTTCGGAAGGGTCGTAGGGTGAGCTTTTATGGTGGAAATGTTGAGGAAAAGATGAGGAAGATGATGATGACAAGCTAGATGTGATTTGTAAGTAAAAAGAGGCAAAATCGTGCATTGATCGGTCGAATGGCCAGGCGTTCGCTGTTCGTGGGTGTGTGGTGGAATTTTTGAAAAGTGATGAAAATTTGGGTTAAGTGTGGCTTATATAGCAGCTCTTCCGCACAAATGGCTCATTCGCACGAATGGCTTTCTATCTCCTGAACGAGCTTGTCAGTTGGAAAGCTTGATTTCTGAGTTTCATTCGTACGAATGAATGGGTTCATTCGTGTGAGTGGTTTTCAGCTTCAAAATTCTTTATTTATTTTCAAAGGTTTTCAAGTTATGATCTATGTATGTTAAGGCGTTGGTTCGTGTTACTGTGCTTTAACTAGTTCTTTTAATTCGGACCTGACGACTTAATTCACGCATGCGACTGTATGAATCGTCACTCAAAGAGTTGCATCAACCATTATGTCTACTGGTGGTTTGAATTTAGCTTTTATATCAGTAAGGGAATCGTCTCATGTTCATATCTCCATGGATCGTCCCCCTTCCAGATACATTCCTAATCCGATGGTCCGTTACGTGAATGTTTTGGGTATAGTGATTTGTTCTTGGTTGTATTTCTTTGTTATAGTTTTATCATTTATTGTAGAAGGGTTCTGTTAAATAATTGAAGGTGTTCGTAATTTACCTTGAATGTACCAGCTGTTACAGCCTCCCTTGTTGAACAAATTTCGTCCCGAAATTTGTGCCTATAGATCGAGACTTGACTTGCTACGGAAACAGGTGGGGGTACTTTTTCTTCATCTGGTCCTCCCACTCCCAAGTATATTCTGGCCCGCGTCTGGAATTCCATCGCACTTTGACTATCGGTACCTGGCTCCTTATTAGCGTTTTAGCTACTCGCTCCATGATTTTTGCTGGTTCCTCTACAAACTGTAATTGCTCGTCAATCTGAACTTCCTCCATAGGGATTATCAGTGATTCGTCAGCTAAACACTTTCTTAGGTTAGATAGATGAAATACATCATGTACCCCAGTAGTTTCTCAAGTAGCTTTAAATGATAAGCCACAGGGCCAACGCGTTGTGTTACTTCAAAGGGGCCTACATATCTAGGCGCCAATTTACCCTTGGCTCCAAAACAAACCACACCCTTCCAGGGAGACAGCTTCAATATAACTCGATCTCCTACCTGGTATTCTAGTGATTTCTGGCGTTTGTTAGGGTAGCTCTTTTGTCTACTTCTGGCAGCCTGTAGTCTTTGTTGAATCTGAGCGATCTTATCGGTAATTTCTTGAATAAGTTTAGGCCCAGTGATTTGACTATCCCCTATCCCAGCCCAGCAAATCAGTTACCAACATCTTCTCCCATGCAATGCCTTGAACGAAGCGCATTCAATGCTACTATGGTAGCTGTTATTGTAGGAGAATTCAATGAGTGGTAAATGTGTGTCATCGTTCTTATAACATCAAATCAGTCATATTAACAACAAATCATAGATTTAGATAAGTAAAAATTCATGCATGCTTCATTGATGATGTTGCATGTATGATTTGTGGTGTTTAGAGTGCATAAAGACCATATAAACTACTTTCTAAAGCTCAAGAACATAGGTATGTAGCTGGAACATAAGCTTAATGGCTCTAGAAATGGTTGATGGTGCTCAATCAACAGCTAAGGTGTGATGGTGATAATGGTGAGCTTCCATAATACTCCTCCTTTGCTTTAAACCTTGAATGGACTACAAGAATCTTCAAGTGTGGCCTCTGAGGGATTTCAGGGGATTCAAATTTGCCTGCCCAAGCTTTGCGTACCACCAAGGCCTAATCCAAAGTCCTCGGCGTACCGCAAAGCCTGTTGGAAGAGTCCAATTGGCCCAAATTCGTTGTTTTAAGTTCGTTTTTCGATTGTTTCGCGTTTATGATCAACGTTTCTAGATCATTATCATAATTTGTTTCGTTATAGGTTCATATAGTGCTTAGTTTTTGTTCAATTTCTTTATTGTTCGCTTAATTTACCAACGTCCGTTATTCAAGACACGTGTGTGCGTTTTCCGATAATTCCTCGAATTATCGCTCGGTTGTTCATGTTTGGACTACGATGCCACATGTCACACTATATTACTCTAATTCTAGTGCCACGTATGTAATAATAATATAAATTATTATTAAATTAATGTAAAAGCTCACCTGGAAAATACGAAGTGTCACATTATATGAAAATGTCACGTCATCACTCATGTCCACGTAAGCTGCCACCTAAACAACTCATTATGCTTTTAACAACACATATTAATTAATTTTACCTACACATAACAAATGTGTGGGTAATGATCTATCTCAACAGTTGTGAGACAACACATTATGACATTTATTTTATATGTAGGTAAATACAATTAGCAATACATAATAGACTTTTATCCACACATACTAATTGTAGAAAAATACACAAATTTCTTGTAGTGTAATTAAATGGTTAATTATTGGAGGGTTTTAACTGTAAAGTTATAGGGTATTTGAGTGTAAATATAATTTGAATAAATAAGGGGTTATAGATCTCGATCTAGATCACAAGTTTTCAATTTTTGAAAACCCTAAACTCTCTCTCTATCTCTCCACTCAACCGGCCACCCCTCTATCTCGGCCTCACTATCGCCAGTCGGCCACCGCCGTAGCACCCTGTGTGTTCAACACCTTTTGGTTATTGCTGTTTTTTTGTCGATAGAGATCGTGAGTCGTGATTTGATCAACTGGCGAGACAGCTTTCAGATCCAAGGTGTCTGTTTGGTTTTCTTTATTAAGGTTGAATTCTAAACACCATATGGTTGTGATGTATGTTATTGTTTGTTCGGGCGTACCTGGATGCCTGTTTTGGGAATTTGTTTTAAACAAAAAATTTGTAACCGAATGCTTCCACAAACGTAAATCTTCTTAATTAACATGATTAATTAAAAAGTTGAAAATGGTTACTAAGATCCAACAAGTAACAAACACTCACATCGAATTTTATCAATGAGTTTTTAGGATTTATGCTGAATTGGAGATTAATTTGAGTTTCAATATATGATTAATTAGAACCGATCAGAATCAGCAATTCACCCCTAGCCTGGTGTTAAGGCACCGCCGCGCTAGCTGGTAAACCGGGCTCGAAACCCGACACCAGCACCATAGACTAGTTTTTCAGCATTTTCCTTCTATTTTTTATATAGAGGTTATATATTTTTTTCAAAAAAATTTAAAAACAATATTCTGAACCGTAAGAAAAATTTTATTTATATTTCCGAAAATATTCAAAAAAAAATTAGATGAATTTAATGACAAAACCACTTCAAATATTATTATAATAATTCAGAAAATCTATAAAATACTGAAAAAAATATTATGTGAATGTTACAATATATATATATATATATATATATATATATATATAGGGGATGAAATTTTTAATAACCCATAAAATTTGCTAGAACCCACTAACTATCATCCAATGATTAATTTCAAAAGTAAGTGCATAGGATCGCGACATGTGTCACTATTATTTTTTTAATATATGAGGGCATTTTATACATTTTGTTAACACTCAAAAAGCTAGAATTAATATGGTAGTGGCATGTGTCACCATCTAAGATATTTTAATAAACCTAATTTTTAATATAAAGTTTGCCCCACTCTTTTTTAAACATTAATAACTGTTTTATAGTATATTATTTTTTTAAGAAAATTGCATCATTATATTCGTCTCATTTTTCTCTTTAATTCTGTTATAGTTTCAACTATTTTTTTTTTACTTTTTTTAGATGCCCTATATTTACATCTTTGTAACACACTTAAAGATAACGAATTTATTTGAATTTTTTTTAACAATGATAAATTATAGTGATGCAATTTACATTGATGTAACTTATTGATTTATATTAAAAAAAATTGCATCATTATATTCGTCTCGTTTTTCTCTTTAATTCCGTTATAGTCTCGACTATTTTTTTTGCTTTTTTAGATGCCATATATTTACATTATTGTAATGAGTTTAAAAGTAAAAAATTTACAGTGATGTAACACTTTAATTTACCGTTAGAAAAAAATTAAAATAATTTGTTATTTTTATGTCCGTTATATCGATGTAAAGCGAGATATTTGAAAAAAATAATTAAAAACTAGTCTAGATTAAAACGAAATCAAAGATAAAAATTAAATCACTGTAAATAATAAATTACATCACTGTAATTTATCATTGTTAGAAAAAATTTCAAATAAATTTGTTATCTTAAATATCGTTACAATGATATAAATATAAGGCATTTAAAAAAAGTAAAGAAAATGTCGAGAGTAAAATAGAATTAAAGAATAAAAGAGACGAATATAATGATGCAATTTTTTTTAAAAAAATAATATATTATAAAAAAGTTATTAATGTTTAAAAAAGAGAGGGATAAACTTTATATTAAAAATTATATTTATTAAAAATATCATAGATGGTGACACTTGTCAATACCATATTAATTCCAGTTTTTTTAGTGGTAACAAAATGCTTAAAATGTCCTCCCATATTTAAAAAAATAACAATGACACATGTTCGAATCCGAAGATCGGATATCCGAAATTTCGGATTCGGACTCGGATACTGAAAATCACTATCCGAAAATGAACCCTTATGTGTGTGTATGTATATATATATATATATAAACAAAGTTAAAAATAAAAATAAATTTAAAACTTTTTTAATAATTGTATCTATACTTAAAAGTCTACGGGTCCTCGAAATATTTTTTTCGCCCATGAATAATTACGTAACGGTAAATAATAATAATAGAAGTGGACACATTCTCCTGTCTCCTCGGCTTCCTTTTGTACAACAGTTCTCTCCTCAAGACCCCCAATAACCAGACCGCTTCCCCCAATTCACCCTTCGTCCCTGACAATAAAAACAAATAAATTTACTTCAAATCTCTTTTTTAGTTTGCAAAATCTCCGTTTGATCTTCATGGGTTTGTTCGTTTTATTCATTCTAATTCTTCTTCACATTTCTTAAATCATATCTTTACTGATCATCAGCATCATCATCTGGATCGGATAAAAGAGGGAATCGGGTAAACGCGTGTTCTTGTCTTCTGCTTATTTTGTCTAGGGTTACTGATAAAACGTCTGATCTATAATATTATATACCAATTTTGGCAAAGAAAAATGATATCTTTTTGTTTTTTTCCCTCTCTTTTGTGACCTATAAAATTAAATGTTTCCATTCATGGAAAACCCTTGATTTAAACACTGGTTTATTCCTTGTTTTCTTGATTACTTTCACTTAGATTTGGATGAAAATTTGCCAAAAATAGTGTGTGTGGAAGGGTAAGTGGAAGTATGATGGCTAGGGAAAAAGTAGAGATTAAAAAAATTGACAATGCTTCAGCAAGAAGGGTGACTTTCACCAAGAGGAGAAGAGGGTTATTCAAGAAAGCTGAAGAGCTTTCTGTACTTTGTGATGCTGATGTAGCTATCGTCCTTTTCTCCTCTAATGACAAGCTCTTTACTTACTCCAGTTCAAGGTATCTAGGGTTATGTGTGTGTCTTAGTGTGTGATTTTAAATGTGGGGTGCTTTATGATCTTTTGTATACTTGCTTCTTTTGTAATTTGTGTTGTAGGGTTTATATTGAATCACTTTAATCAGGATTCAGCTTACCATTATCTTTTTTTTTTTGAATGTTTAATTGGATTAAATTGACCTTTTTGCTTATAATTAATAGATTGTTGGGAACATGTTTTGATGGCTGTTCTAATGAGCACTCATTTTTTTCATATGCTTCTCATAAAAGAAATATGGTGGTTAACGGTTGAAGGAGGGGGGCCACTAGGGGGGAGGGTTATATTTTTGTAGGTGGTAGTTACCTTAATTATGTTGTGCAAATACACTGGCTTTGTGGTTTGAAAGCCTGATCTTCCGGTGACCAAATAATATAATTCAGATAGATGACTACTATATTAAGTTAGCTTACAGAAGAAACAACATCATCTGATGTCACATATTGAATTTCCTGAAAAAAAGTGGTGTTAATATGAACTTTGCTTTAATGTGGCTGACGACATACAATAACTGTATTTTTCTTAGCATTTTTCAAAATCTAGTTATTTTGTTGTTCAATCATGTGATTAATGAATAATGGTTATCGAATGGTAGCTCTGTTAGGGTTATGTTAGTTTAGGCAAAGAAACTCCATCACATGATCACATTTTATGTTTATGGGTTTTAATGGTTTGCATCTATATTAAGTGTTAGAAGTGTATTGATTTTGAAACTGACATCCGTTAAACAAAATATGTTTATTTATAATGGAAATTTGTAGGTAACTAACTTGGCTTATCATAGAACACATAATGTTTCAAAAAAACTCCCTTAAAGGCCAATGTCAACCCCTGAAACTTGCTCCCATTCCATAATGCACTAATTCACTTGATACATACCTAAAGAAAAGTGTGTAGATTTTGTCAAATATTTTAAGTTTCCTTAGATAAAGGAACACTAGAGGAATGTTTTGGATTCAAAGGCTGGGGTAAGTGAGCAATGTAAATATGAAAACATGTAAATTAACAATTATTTCAACTTTGATGTGACATTCCTAAAATGAAAAGAAAAAAAAAAGAAAAGAAAAGTTTTGTCGTGTGGGAAGAGGGGTGAAGACGTGTCGTGAGTGGCTCAAGCTCAAGGGAAAATAACTCCCTCCAACTATCAGTAGGGCATGCACCATCTAACAATCATTCACACATATGTTTACATTTATAGGTGTATTTATGTATCTTCATGCACACTCACTGGCACACCACTCCTCTCATCCATGAATGTGAGTGCAAGCTTACATGGCCCCATTTCATACTCATGCTCACTTGAGTTTACCAGATGCCCTTAAAACAATCCTCAAAACTAGAATATGATTTTCGCAACTAGAACTCAAGTAACTAACGACACATCCATAGGTGTATTTACAGACTCACATTTTAAGATAGAAAATATATCATTGTCAACCACATCCATATTTAGAAACACGTTTTAGGGAAACCGGGAAACCTAAATTTAGAATTCACTTGCAATCCTCCACTTATGAACACATAATAAACATTTAAATGTATATAATCTCTTTAACCAAATCGCTTATTAGAGGTTCTTCAATATAATATATAGTACCAATGATTCGTTGATCAAAGCCCTATAATTAATCATGTAATTATGTTGTAATAATATTATGTTACATATATATATTCTAAATATGTAGTTTTTCTTTTGCAGTATGGAAGAAATACTTGAAAGGCGTAGCTTGCACTCAAAAAATCTTGAGATGTCAAACCAGCCTTCCCTTAAGTTGCAGGTGATCATCGATTTCTCTCTGTTATTGTTTTTTGCTAAGTAGGTAGTCTGCTGTTGTTTTCTTTATTTCTTTGTTTTTTATCGAGGCTTGGATCAACCCATAAGGTTGTGACCGTGGTTGAGTTGGGTTGAACCATATAATGACCCTTCACACAACAACAACAACAACAACCTTACCCAGTATATTCCCACTTTTTAGTAGGGTCTGGGGGGAAGGATAGATACAAACCTTACCCCTATCCCAACTGGAATAGAGAGGCTGCTTCGAAAGAGTCCCCGGCTCAAAGTTATCGTTTGAAATTGATCATCCCAATGATTTTAGCGTTATTTTCACAAAATAATTAAAATAACGTTAAAATAATGACCCTTCACACAATATAGTTAAAAAACTGCAATACAGAAACTACGCTCCACCTCAGTTTGCTTTATTTTAATTCATCTTATCACAGGAATATGATGATCAAGTCTTAGATCTGTTATTGCAATACATCACCTAACGATGAATATGGTCTTGATTGTGGAAAGGGATTTAAATTCTCCTATTTGGTACAGTGTAACATATGTTTAAAGGTTTCATTTTGTCAATCAGCTGGTTGAGGACACCAACTATGCCAAGTTAAGCGAAGAAGTTGCAGAAAGAACTCTTCAATTAAGGTATATCCTAATACACATAAAGGTATACACTAACGCCGATATGCACACATACAAATTAATACAGAAATACATGTATGTTTATATACATATAAATATATAATGTGAATCAACTGTTAATATGTATGTATATGTTGTTTGATCATGAGTGTGATTTTTCATGAAATGTAGACGGCTGAGAGGGGAGGAGCTGCATGGTTTGAGTATTGAAGATCTGCACGAACTTGAGAAGTCTCTTGAAGCTGGATTGAGCAGGGTCGTTGCTAAAAAGGTGTGGTTATGTGTTAGTTATTTGTGTTAATTGAAATTTGCAAAAAAATTGTTCTCAAAAGCTTTCAGGTTGAGGTACCTTAATGTTTATTATCGTATAAAAGGGAGTTTTAAATCATTCTTCAAAACTTTCACTATGTACATTATATTTTCAATTACCGCAACCATTCTATTTTAAGCACCTACTTGTATCTGTAAATTCATCAAATTCTGAACATTTTTTATAAATAAAGTAAAAAAACCTAGTTTTATTGACAAACGCCAAAGAACCTCTTGCGGCTTTGGTACGCATACGTTTTTAGGCATAAACTTACTTATTGTTCTACTTTTTCAGGGCGAAGTAATTACGAATGAGATTTATCATCTTCAAGAGAAGGTTTGTGCTCAAAAAAGACTTTATGTTTATACTGGAAAAACAACCTATGGGTTTATACTTTTTTTTAAGAGTTAATTAGATAGTTAAACCATGAGTTGTGTTAGCAATTTGTGACACAAAGGTTTTAGTGTTGCAGAAGATTATAACTCACTTTAAATCGGTGAAATATGCAGGAAGTGAAACTCATGGAGGAAAATGACAAACTGAGACTGGAAGTATGAGTCATGCTCTCTAAAGTCTATGCTAGTTGTTTTTTGGTTTTGTTCTCTACTTGTATTAAGAAAATAACACCAACACACTTTTCATTGCCAACCATTCCCTCTATACAAAAGGGGTGATCGATTTAATATGTTGTTAATCAGTGGCGGAGCTTCACTGTAATGGAAGGGGGGCGGAAATTTATGTGACTCTAAATACCCGTATTTTTAACTAAAAATAACCTTTTGGCCCGAAAATTAACACTACTGATGAAAAAAAGAGCCCTACTAAGATTCGCCCATGCTGTTAATCATCGTGTGCTTTCTAAACACATTAACCAACTATTTAACTATAAAAATTAAAAAAAAAAAAAAACTAAAATTGTGCACAAAATGGTTAGTAAAATCAAATAAAGTTTAGCTGGTTTTGTTTGACTACTTTTTGTCTGGTATATGTGTTTTTGCTAACTTGTATTTGAATGGTGGAATGAAGCTTTTGAAGATGTCTAATGCTCGGAAACAAATTATTTTTGATTATGCATCGGGTGATGATGGGGAATCGTCGGAATCTACCAATATCTGCAACTTTGCTGGGACTCCACAAGATTATGAAAGTTCTGGTACATCCCTTAAGTTGGGGTGAGCAAAATTCCTGGTATTGAATTATATTTCTAAACAAAGTTCATATTGAGTTGTTCATTTTACATCCTTTTATTTAATAAAAACTTGGTTCCAATGAAAGATATTAAGGAGAGAAAAGAAAGGGATAGACCATAATGGAAAGATGTAATTGTATTTAGTGCTCGAGAGTTCGAAAGAAGAGAAAATAATGTAACGACTATACGTGTTCTTAAGCCGAAAGGAAGAGAGAAAAAAATCCTCTCCACTTCCTTCCATCAGAAAACTCAGGAACACAAATATTTTCTACTTTCCTTCCACTTCCTTTGAGTTCATTTCTCTCCATAAAAACAAGTCAAGAACATAGCAAAAGTAACTTGATTCATGTTGCATTTCAAACCAGTAGTCTTTAGTTTGTAATTAAACTATAAATTAAACCGTAAATCTTTCTTAATTTTGCTATGAAAATCCAAACTTTAAAATGCATTTGTATTTTCACATGATGTTCAACTGCCAGCTGGTTGATGAAAAGGCTTATATAATTACATTAATGACAGTCAATGATGCAGGTTCCCTCACTCAGGTTGGTGGTAGCTTAATTTGTAGGGTCTGCTATAATATCAATTATCAAGTACGTAAATGTAAGTCAAGGATGTTAATCAATGGTTCCTTTGACCTACATGTGACATTTGGGATTACTCTTATTGGATGTACAAACCATGTTTAATTACAAAATGCTGCAAAATAAAATTAAAAAACTGTTGCAAACAATTAACATTATATCTTGAATTGGTGTATGTTTTTATTTCGTAATTGTAAACTGATGATAGGTTGTGCATTCTGATCATCATAATAAATTTGTAACTTACTCCATTCTCTTAAATTTGTTCACATGGCATCACTTAATTTCATTAGTTAATCGTGCATTAGGGCATGTGTCATGCCTAGTGAGGGGTGTCACGTGGGCCTCACAAATGCATGAAAAGAACCTGCTCGCCCTCACTCACCAATCAGTACGCATTAGACAGTGATTTTTTTTTTTAACAATTAATATTAATTTTTGACTAATCATTATTAAATTAATATTAAACAGCTATACTATTTTTAAACACAAATGGTTTACTTCATGACCAAACATGCACATACAAAAGGACACATATAGACATAAATATGCGAACGCACATACATGTAGGACTTGTATTTTATGATATTCTGGCTTTAAAGGGTTAATCCTTAAACTTATTTTTGGGCACTTATTTTAAATTCTTAATAAATGTTAATTTTTTAAAAAAATGTATTTTTTTTTAACCGCGATGATTCTACATACCACATATACTGTCTTAACAGGACCCACTAGGAAGAGGTATGACGCGGCATCACCAGATACGCGGGAACCTCTTGAAATGGGTAAACCCTCACCCCCTATTGGTCAAGAACTCGAGATTAAGCTCAAGATTCCTTTCCTTACCTGGATGCCCCTTAAATTACCCGTGACAGGGCTTGAACCCATGACCTCTCGGTCACAAAGTGAAACCCCAACCAGTTGGCTGAATTTGCAGGAAAAAAATAAGTTTAAAGGTTTAAATGCGTGAATAGAAATAAGTTTAAAGGTTAACTTTCCAAAGTTGGATCTTCTACATGTATGTGTTGATGTGTACGTGAGCATGCACGCAACAAACTTGAGATTACATATGCACGACTCTCACAATCTACATAAAACAAAAATAACTAATTAATTAGTCCTGAGATGGTATTTACAAGTTACAACAAGCACTCTTTCAGACTTCATGGTAGAATTTTCTCGTGCATACTAGAGGTGGCCATCCAAACCGGTTTCAGGACCCGACCTGGTGGACCCGACCCGGTTCCTACTCGGTAATCTCAAGAACCGGTTGGTACCCGGTAGTACCCGAAAGTTAGGACCCGGTTCTTAGTTTTTCCCAGCCGATCGGTTAGTACCCGGACCCAAACCGGAACCGGTTCCTACCCGGACCCGGTTGGAACCGGTTTGGAACCGGTTATAGCCGTTGGGATGGATCTGAACGTTGGAGACCGATTTCTAGCCGTTTTTTGACCTTTTGGAGCTCGAATCTAGCCGTTTTTAACACCCTAAACTAGTATAAATAGGTATTGGGTGGTATGGAGTGATCACATAACTCAAAACGCAATCCCGAACGCGAAAAAACGCTCTTTATACGTGCTTGTTTTGTCTCCATCTCTCGTTTTGGTTTTTCGTTTTCTTGTTTCCTACTCTCAAAGTCTCAATACTCTTTATACATTTCCCTTTGTTATCATGGATGGTTCACATTCTTCGGTCGGTCAAGGTTCCAACACCGAACCATCATTTGTTCGTGTTATTGAACACAATCGGAACCCGGAGATATGGTGCAATTGGGATTTGGTCGAGCTTAGTGATGGTTCTATAAAAGCTCGTTGCATGTTTTGTGGAATATATTTAGGGAAAGAATCGAATTCGAATTTGAAGAAACACATCACCAAACCATTTTGCAAGGCGTTGAAAAAGGATCCCGAGTCCCAACAAACGCAAATGGATTTCAAGGTGGAATATTTAATTATGACCTTGATCGGGTTCGGGATCGAATGGCCAAGTTCGTGATTCAAGAGGCGTTGCCGTTTAGCCATTTCGACAACCCTCGGTTAACAAACATGATTCGGGAGACGCTTCAACCACGCTACACCCACGTAAGTCGATAAACTCTTAGACGTTATTGTTTAAAGATGTGGAAAAATGCCAAACAAGAACTAGTTGCATATTTTGAAAATTTAAATACGGGGGTTAACTTAACTAGTGATGTTTGGTCGGCTCCACATAATCTATCCGAATCCTACCTTTGCGTCACCGCTCATTGGGTAGAACCGTCATCATGGATAATGATGAACGCACCATTGATTTTGAACTTTTTCCGTATCCACATACCGGTGACCTTTTATTTCAAATTTTAGATCATGTAATAATGTCGTTTAAGTTAGAAAATAAAATATTTTCAATGGCATTTGATAACGCTTCAAACAATACGACGGCGGTTGATAAATTAAAACTAAAATATTTGCCGTTATGCAATGGTGTATTTTTTTCACTCAAGATGTGTTGCACATATAATAAATTTAATTGTGTAAGACGGTATTGGCACTGATGATGTTACAACATTTATAAACGGTTGTAGACAAATGCTACATGATATTTTTAAAAAGAGTAGGAAACGACATATGACATATAGGAAATTTTGTAAAGATACAGGGAGGGTTGCTTTGGGTGCAAATTGGGATGTACCTCATAGATGGAATTCCACTTGCCTAATGCTTGAAAGTGCTTTACGACAAAAAGATACTTTGCAAATGTTTCACCATAGTCTCTCCGACCAGGGAATGGTCGACGCGTTTTTGGATAGTTCTTGGGAAAATATCCAATTATTATCTGAATTTCTTGAAGTTTTTAAATCATCAACTACTAAACTATCAGGGACTTATTACCCGACTAGTTCTTTGGTTATTTCCGAGTTATTTTTAATGATTACAAACTTTAAAAATTTTGAAAATAAAAATGAAATGTTTTCTAACATGATATTACTGATGCGAAATAAAGTACTAAAGTATTTTCTTGACTTACCACCCGTTTTTACTTGCGCGGCCACTTTAAACCCAATTTTAAATGTTACAGGGGTGGAATGCTTGATAGACGAAATTTATGACGGTCTTGACATACACGAGATATACCCAAGCTTTTCAACCGAAGCAAAAAATGTTTTTACTAACAATTTAAAATCTATGTATGACTTTTATTTGATTAAATATGGTTCCAACATACATATGCCCACCCCTAGTTCCTCATCAAGTTCGAGTGCTTCTCGAGCACGAGATCCGATGATTAACCTATTGAACACGGTTCGAAACGTCACGGCTAAACGTCAAAGGGGTAATACCCCTTCAAGCGAACTCGGCCGGTATAGTGGTACGGATTACTCATCTGATATGACGGCGGAGTCATATCGCAATTTTGATATTTTGGCTTGGTGGAAAGCAAAGGAATCCGAGTTTCCGATTCTTGCCGCCATGGCCCGTGATTTACTAACTGTCCAAGCTTCCACGGTAGCTTCGGAATCTGCATTTTCTCTTAGTGGCAGGGTCTTGTCGTTAAGAAGAACAAAACTCACTCCCGAGTCGGTAGAAATGTGCATATGTTTAAAGGATCATTTGGACTCGATCGATCGTATTCAAGATCAAACAACCCTCGAAGATGAAACATCCATTGAAGTAAAAGTACATGACGAAGAAGTTGAAGAAGGCTTATCACCCAGCCTATCCAACGAAGAACTCGCATTTGAAGCTAACTTCGATCGTTCGCAACAAAACGACACAAATCTTTGATTTTAATGTTTTATTAGTTGTTTGTAACTTTTATTTTGTTTTTAAACTACTTAAAATAATTAATGAATTTATGTTTGTTTTTAACATTTGTTATTATTAACCAATTCATAACTTTTAATACAAAAAACAATTTAATTAATAAAACCCTAATAAAACCTTAAACAAATCAAACCTAAACCTTAAACAAATCAAACCTAATAAAAAACTAATCAAACCTTTAACTAATAATTAATTAAACCCTAATAAAACCTTAAACAAATCAAACCTAAACCTTCAACAAATCAAACCTAATAAAATCTTAAACTTATCAAACATTTAACTAATAATTAATTAATAAACCCTAATTAAACCTTAAACAAATCAAACCAAAACCTTAAACTAATCAAACCTAACACTATTAATTAATAAAACCCTAATAAAACCTTAAAGTAATAAAATTAAATAATAGTTTAAGGTTTTATTTGTTTAAGGTTTTATCTTTGATTTGTTTAAGGTTTATTAATAAGTTTAAGGTTTTATTAGGGTTTATAAATTATTAGTTTAATGTTTGATTAGTTTAAGGTTTGATTAGAGTTTAGTAATTATTAGTTTAAGTTTTAATTAGTTTAATGTTTTATTAGGGATTTAGGGTTTTACTAATTATCATTTTAAGGTTTGATTAGGATTTTGTTCACGTCTAACGGTCAACGAGGTAAAAAAAAAAAAGTGGAACCGGAACCGGACCCTATCCTAACCGGGTACACCAAATAGGGTTATTTGTGAGTGGAACCGGGGTACGGAACCGGGTCGGGACCTGGGTGGAACCGGTTTGGGGGAACCGACGGGCATTAGGAACCGGTTTGGAACCGGTTCCGGTTCTTGAAAAAAAACCGATTTGGCCACCTCTAGTGCATACTCCTTAATCCTTATCAGGGCTCTTGATTGGGTTGGTATTTTTGGGTTTCACTACAGCAAAAGGCGCCTAAAACAACAAAAACGCGAGCACTTTTAGCGACGACATGTCGTCTATAGGTGTTTTGAGGCTATAGCGACGACACTTGGTCGCCATAAGAGTCGTTGCTATAGTCTCGTCTCTATAGCTCTCTGTTGTCATCGCTAGACATGTCGTCTCTATATGTAAGATTTTGGCGACGACATGTCGTCGCTATTGGTCAAAATAATAAAAAAAAACAAAAAACTTTTTCCACGTCAGCAATGAGTAATATTTCTTTTTAATTATTGTTTAGCGACGACATGTCGTCGCCAAATTTATTTAAAAAAATATTTTTTTATTTTAATAAATGATATTGAATACAAAGAGGACTATAGTTAGCGACGACAAATCGTCGCTAAAAGTATTTCAACAGATTTTTTTTATTTTAGAAAATAATATTAAATTCAAATGTAGCAACGACAAGTCGTCGCTATTTCTTAAGAACGGAGAAATCTAGTATGCATTTTTCGCAACGACATGTCGTCGCTATTTTTGTATCTGCAGATTCAGGTTTCTACTGTATTTTCATATTTTCCCAGATTTTTACAAAATCTTACAAAACCCAAATTCATAAACCTGGAAATAATTTAAACATACATCCTACATCATTCAAACATATATCATACAAACGCAAAGTTTAAACATTCAATCCTACATCATTCAAACCAAATCATCAAAAAGTATCATCAAACATATACGACAATCAAACATGGAAATAGTTTTAAGAATTCATTGTGAAGATGGAACCTAGTCACTCTCACTTTCTTCTTCTTCTTCTTCTTCTTCATTTTGGGAATCCTTTTGTTGTTGAAACGATTGGCGCATTTCTTCAAATTGTCTGGCAAAGTCCGCTTGCATCTTGTGCAAGTTTTCGTTCATTTAGGCTTGGACTTCTTGTTGCACATGCTCTCTCATTTGTTGTTCCCAATTTTGTTGCCATCCTTGAGATTAAGATGAATAAGAACTTGACATTTCAGCAGGTACACTATTAACAACTCTACCCACTCCACGAATATGTCCACGCCTTTCACCTAAGGCGTGTTTCATCACATCATATTTGTCGGAAATTTTCGAACTTGAGTTGTCGCCAACCTTCTTGCTTCGTTTTCAATCCTTTGCTATAATAAACAATAGAATTAATTAGAAGTAAATATTTTTACTAAACTTCGACATTTTAGGTTATTTTCACCCATTTAAACACAACTTTAACATTTTAAACTTACTTGGCAATTTAAAACACAACTTTGACACTTTAACCTTATTTTGGCCCGTTTAAACTAAAGTTTGACATTTTAACCTTATTATAGCTAGTCTAACCTTATTTTGACCCGTTTAAACTAAATTTCGACCAATTAACACACTTTAACATTTTAACCTTATTAAAGCTTGTTTAAGTTATTTTGACCCGTTAAAAACAAAACTTTGACACTTTAACCTCATTAAAGCTAGTTTGGGTTATTTTGACCAATTAACACACAACTTTGACAATTTAACCTTATTAAAGATAGTCTAACTTTATTTTGACCCGTTTAAACTAAAGTTTGACATGTTAAACTTATTATAGCTAGTTTTTGTTATTTTGACCAATTAACACACAACTTTGCCTATTTAACCTTATTAAAGCCTGTTTAAGTTATTTTGACCCGTTAAAACAAAACTTTGACACTTTAACCTCATTAAAGCTAGTTTGGGTTATTTTGACCAATTAACACACAAATTTGACACTTTAACCTTATTAAAGCTAGTTTGGGTTAAAATTTCAAAATAAGCATAAACAACATTTCTTAAAATGCCTAAATGCACACAAAGACAAGGTATGGCTCTCCTTGCTAATCAAAGTCAATTACTGGTACGTCTATCCCAACCAGAAATGCCTAAGATGCAATAACACAGTCATAAAAACGAAGTCTGTACTAACCCAGTCTTGCTCTGCCAAATCATTTGCCCAATATAATCCTGGTTTATAATGCGTCTTCTTCCAGCCATCAACAATGCTTGTGGTCTCGTGCTTCTCCATCTGTAAATAACAAAAGTTTTAATTAATTTCGTTCTAATATGTCTATTAATACGTAAGTTTCTAACCTCAGTCCATCACTTTTGTGAATATGATTCACTCCCATGATAACTTGGATATCGTTGTTTTGATCTGTTTGCTTTATTTTTCTCGGATCTTTTCATGTAAGCATCAGATTTAAACAACTTATCAATGAGTTGTACCCACTCAGATTGATTCATATACTCTGGAGGAGAATTTTTGGACTTTTCAATGTTTTCATAGCCACCATTGGCTAGAAAATGCTTTTTTGCCTTCTACTTGTGATCTTGGTAGCTTCGTGCACACTCGGCATTGATTCCAAGCTTTACTCTCTCCCATAAACCTTCATCTTGCAAAGCTTGAAGATCAAAAAATTCCTACAAAACAAATGTAATCAAAAGAATTTTAAAAGTTATGAAATTTAAATATAAATAAAAATTACAATGTATTCTTACAAAGAGTGTCGGATATATGGTCTATTTATATTCATTAGGCACATCTTGCCAACTAGCATAATAAAATGGAGCAGTCTTTCCCACCTCATTTGATATGAGCCTTATAAAATCTGAGCTGTTGTCTCCAACAAACCTATATTGATCTTCATCAGTAGTCACCGCAAGAGGTAAAGATTTTTTGTTGTTTTGTTCATATTTTTTATACAAAGTTAAGTTTTTCCCTTTTGATCTTCTTTTTTTGGGTTGTGCTGCATCAATACATAAAATTAAAAAGTTAACAAGTTTAAAACAGATTATCAATTAAAACAAATATATATTCATCTATAATAGAAACAAGTAACTTACAAGACTCACAACCACCAGGAAGCCTATTTGGATTCCAAGGATCTTCATTTCCCCCATCCCTTCCATGATATGTAGCCATGTCCTTAACAAAAACAAATAAAGTATAGTAAAATATATAAATATGCATATATTTATAAATTTTAACAACTACAACAAAATTAAACTTTCATCAACCTAAATCATGTGAGTAAATTTTAACAATTACAATAAAATTAAATTGCAAACATACATTTAATCAGAATCATCACTAAAATAAGGTGTGTTTTCAAGACCATCATTGTCATCGTCATCGTCATCATCCTTATCATCATTTAGTTCTTCTTCTACTTCTTCTTCATATGAATGGTATGCATCTTCATCTTCTTCACTACTATCAATTAAATTTTCATCATCCTCACTCAAGTCTATATTAATTGGGTCACCATATTCACCATGACTCGTGCTCATAGGCAAGTAGCCTAAGTCAACAACCAAGTTACAATGAACATCTTGAGTGTCCTGTAAGACACATGTCTCATCATCATTGACTCGTACACTTGACTCACCAACTTCACAAACTGAATCGACAATGAAATTATAGTCAGATGATTGAGTGTCATGCAATATATCTATCTCATTAACAACACTCATACTTGGATGGTCCCAAAGTTTTCTATGATGCACATCTTGCACAACTCTCCAATTGGTAGAGGTTCGATAAGGATCTTAGAGATAAAACACTTGTTTAGCTTGTGTAGCTAAAATATATTATTTGGTGTCATACCATGCATTACCAACATACCATTCATGACTGACGTCAATAAGTGTGATATTTTTTTCTTAATTAATCTCTTACCCAACTTGTCGAACCATTTACAAAGAATTAATACAACCGAGTGATTGTCTATGTAATTCAACTCTATGATATCCTCTAGTTGACCATAATATGGAGTGCTATCTTCTCCTATTGTAACAACACCACTATTCTGAGTAGTGCGTCGGACATCACAATTGTTTACCGCAAATCTAACACCATTAACTACGCATGCACTATAAGAATATGCGTTCAAAGAACCATGTGCCAATGCCTTCAATTCACTTTTACACTCCGGAGACAAATATGAAGATGAAGATGTATTTTCTTTATATTTAAACCATGAAGCAAATTATGTTTTCATATCACTATTTGGAAATTGTGATAGAAATTCGCTGAACAAGTAACAAAAAGTTCAAATTAGTGTATGATGATTATAGAAAAAATGAATATAAAAAGGTAAACAACTTACGATTTATGGCCTTGAATTTCATCACAATTGTTTAGTACAAACCATTCTAATGATTTTTTTGCATCCACACATAGTCCAATGATTTTTTTTCTTTGAAATTGGTCTACATTGTGATGAAAACACATGCAACTATCTCTTTATAATATCAACATCTGCATTTCTATCAAGACGGTTGAATTTGGTTTGCATACCTTCAAGATACATAGAGTAGAATGTTAATGTTTCATTTGCAACATAACCTTCAGCTATTGAGCCCTCAGGCCTGGCTTTGTTTCTAACATATGCCTTTAGCTTTTTCATGTATCTTTCAAAAGGATACATCCACCTCATGTAAACAGGCCCACCAAGAATGGCTTCTTCGGGTAAGTGAAGAATTAAGTGAACCATTATGTCAAAAAAAAGCTGGAGGATATATCAATTCCATGTTGCATAATATCTTTACCACTTCTTTATGTGCATTAGCCATGTCATTCGCATCTATTGATCGTGCACAAATTTTTTGAAAGAAGGTGCAAAGGTCACATATTGCAGTAGCAACATTTGATAGCAAACCAACTCAAACCCCTATTGGTAGTAGTTGTTGCTTTAGGATATGATAATCATGAGACTTTAACCCGGCTATATTTGAGTCATTAGAAAGAACCTTACTTTTAAAGTTTAAACCAAAACCATCGGGTAGTCTCACTCCTCTAATGAACTTACAAAACCGTTCTCGATCACTAGGTATGAAAGAGTAAGGAGCATGTGGTTGGTAAACCTTGTTGTTATTTTTTGTTAACCACATATTTTGTCGAATACCCAAATTTTCTAAGTCTTTTCTAGCATTTAGTGTGTCTTTTGATTTTTCATTCATTAGTAAAGTACCCAATAAACTCTCACATACATTTTTCTCCACATGCATAACATCAAGATTGTGTTTTAGCTCCATAGAAGACCAATAATCCAACTCAAAGAAAATACTCTTTTTGTTCCAATTAAGCTCCGATGCATCACGCTTTCTTTTGACACCTCCATGGCTAGGATGTTTTCCCGGAAAACGATTGGGGTACACTATTGAGTTGTTCTAATGTCTGTTTATTATTCAATCGTTTAGGTGGACCTGTTGTCTCTTTTTTCCCATTGAACATCAAATTTTCCCTCCATTTATGTTTGCGGTATAAGAATCTTCTATGACCAACAAAAGCTATTTTATTAGTTACACGACATGAAGGTGTGTCTATGTTACAAGTTGGACATGCTTTATAACCTTGACCGCTCCATCCAGACAAGCTGCTACGAGCATGAAAATCATTAATAGTCCACAATAGAGCCGCACGCATATTGAATATACTTTTGGTTGAAGCATCTAGCATTTGAACGCCTTCAACCCATAGCATTTTCAATTCATCCACCAAAGGCCTCAAAAAAACATCAATGTCTTTTCTAGGTGATTTAGGACCTGTAATCAACAAAGTTAACATAAAAGAAGACTCTTTCATACATAGCCAAGGTGGCGTATTGTATGTTGTCAACACCACTGGCCACATACTGTAAGACCGATTTATGTTGTCAAATGGATTAAAGCCATCAGCCGCCAAACCCAAACGAACATTCCTGGGTTCATTGGCAAAATCAGGGTATCTTTTATCAAATTCTTTCCCTGCCTTCCCATCAACCGGATGACGCATTATACCATCTGTTGAGCGTCCTGTATTATGCCATATCATATCTTTAGCCATGAATCTAGAACTAAACCTTCGTCGAAGCCGAGAAGTTAAAGTAAAGTAAAGTAACGCAATACTTTTTTTGGAATTTTCTTTCCCTTTGTATTTTTGTCAACCCATCTGCTCTTGTTAGACACCGGAAAATCTTGCAAGTCATGATTTTCTTTCCAGAACAGAGCACAGTCATTAATGCAAGCATGGATAGATTGATATCCCAACCCAATTTTTTTTAGCTTGATAATGTGAGGCCGGGATATGATTTTCTTTTCGGAATGCATCTCTTAAAAACTCTAAAAGTTGATCAAATGAACTATCTGTCCATTTGTTGATTACTTTAATATGCATCAATTTTGCTATAAAGTTTAAAGAAGACATGCAACTACAACCAGGGTATAACTCGGTGTTCAACTCCTTGAACAATGTGTCAAATTCCGGGCCTAAACCACTTTCATCTTCATGTGTGTTTTCTTCATTTGCATTGTGCTTCGCCATAACATCATCAATCACATCAAACATTTCAAGACTTCTCGTATCATGTTCATGTGTTCTTGAGTCAAAAAGGGCTTCTACTTGGTCAGCATTAGCATATCTTTCACCATGATAATTCCATGTCTAATAAGATTGTAGAAACCCACGACTATGTATGTGGGCATAAACCGTATTCAAATCATGCCGAATCGAATTAACACATCGTCTACACGGGAAAAATGTTTTACCTTGGCTATCGACATGGTTTTTTGCTATCTCTATAAAGTTGAGAAGGCCTTCTTTGAAAGCAGTAGAATTTCGATATCCCAATGTAATCCAACTCTTATCAATGGTCATAATGAGCTATAAACTTAACATAACTAAAACCATTTAAAATCTAAGCAAAACAAACTTGAAATAAGTAAGATGTAATCAACAAATGCATATAATAAGCATTATGTAATCAACAAATTAACCATAACTAAAACCATTTAAAATCTAAGCAAAACAAACTTGAAATAAGTAAGATGTAATCAACAAATGCACATAATAAGCATTTTGTAATCAACAAACTTAACCCAAACTAAAACCATTTAAAATCTAAGCAAAACAAACTTGAAATAAGTAAGATGTAATGCCCAAATTAACTTAAATTGAACTAAGGCATGTAACAAAGTCATATGTAATCAACAAACTTAACCCAATCTAAAACCATTTAAAATCTAAGCAAAAACAAACTTGAAATAAGTAAGATGTAATTAGCAAATGCATATAATAAGCATTATGTAATCAGCAAACTTAACCCAAACTAAAACCATTTAAAATCTAAGCAAAACAAACTTGAAATAAGTAAGATGTAATACCCAAATTAACTTAAATTGAACTAAGGCATGTAATTTTATCGTCTACACGTCGTAGAGAATTGAGAATCCGTATCATCTTTGACTTGGTTTTGCTTCCTCTATTATTTTCATAATACCTATATGTAATCAACAAAGTTAACCCAATCTAAAACCATTTAAAATCTAAGCAAAAACAAACTTGAAATAAGTAAGACGTAATCAACAAATGCATATAATAAGCATTATGTAATCAACAAACTTAACCATGACTAAAACCATTTAAAATCTAAGCAAAACAAACTTGAAATATGTAAGATGTAATACCCAAATTAACTTAAATTGAACTAAGGCATGTAACAAAGTCATATGTAATCAACAAACTTAACCATAACTAAAACCATTATGTAATTAACAAACTTAACCGTAACTAAAACCATTTAAAATCTAACCAAAACAAACTTGATAAAACTAAAATCACTAAAATTCAACAAAAACACATAACCATTATGTAATCAACAAACTTACCCAATTTAAAACCATTTAAAATCTAAGCAAAACAAAATTTACAACAACATAGATATAAGATTTACAACAAACAAATCTTGAACCCTAAAAACACATACAAAAACACATAGATATGAACATTAGAAAATCCTTCCAAAATCTTCAAATCTTGAACCCTAAAAACAATTTAAACAAACAAAATTACAACAATATAGATTCAAGTACTAAAAAACGTCATTTATCAACATCAAAATCACTAGAAACACTTAAAATCTTGTTTTGACAAATAAAGGTTTTTAAACACTTCAAATCTTGTCAAAAACCTTCACATTAGTGAAATTTTCAAACATATATGGTTGTAATCACTCAAACATGTAAAAAATCACTCAAAATTGATGAAAAACCGACTAACCTTGAAGGGGCGACTCAGAGACGAATGGGGAAACCTTGAAATGGTGAAACTGAAACTGATTCTGCGTTCTGTAAAGTTTAAACGCGTTAAAAGTTTTAGCGACGACATGTCGTCGCTAAAACTCTCCCCAAAACTACGTCGTTTACTTAAATGAATAATTCCCGGAATATTTTTAATGCGAAAAAACCTTTAGCGACGACATGTCGTCGTTAAATACGTCTCAGAGGCGCCAAACATTTCCCCAAAACCCCTCCTAAAATTTTCCGTACATACCTATGGCGACGACATGTCGTCGCTGATTCAATCAGCCTTTTTTTTTTTTTGCAATAACGCTCATTAATAAAGATTAAAAACAATTAAATTTACCAATCGCGACGACCCGTCGTCGCTAAATGTCGTCAGCATTAAAAAAACTTTTCTCAATTTTTTTATAATCTAATTATCCTTTCTACCTTATTATCTTTTTATAATCTAGTCTTTATAATTTAATTAATAATTTAATTATCTTTTGTATTTTCTTTGTTATTTAATTATATTTTTATAATCTAATATTTATAATTTTATTAATAATTTGATTATCTTTTAGATTAACTTTGTTATTTAATTATCTTTTTTTAATTTAATTAATAATTCAATTTATCTTTTGTATTATATTTGTTATTTAATTATCTTTTTTATTATCTTTGTTGTTTAGTTTTTTTTTGTTATTAATCTAATCTATGTATAGTACAAGGATTATTTCTCTTTAAACATATTAATAATAATAATAGTTACACATAAATAGGTATATTATACATACATTTAAATAGATATACACATAAGCTTGCATACATTCACATTTACACACATACAAATAAGCACATGTGCGTATATAATTATCAAATACAAACACGTACACGTATTAACATATATCAAACAAATGTATCACCACATATATATTCACATATATACACATAAGCGTGCATACATTCACATTTACACACATACACAGAAGCAAATGTGCGTATATTATTAAATACAAACATGTACACATATTCACATATATCAAACAAATGTATCACCACATATATAAACACATATATACACATAAGCCTGCATACTTTCACATTTACACACATACACATAAGCACATATGCGTATATTATCAAATACAAACACGTACACATATAAACACATATACACATACACTTAATAACAAACTATAATAACTGGAATATATATATATATATGTATATATAGATAAATGAAATACTAATATAATAAATATAACTAAGTTAAAAAAAAAACTTTAAAAAATAGAAACGAAGAAGATGGCTGGTTATATAATTGCAAATGAACTATGTTTGATTCATGAAAGATGTTTGGGTTTTGTGGTTAGAATTCATGAATCGAGATCGAGAGGTCAACACATAATTTTTTTTTATTATCTTTAAACTTGGTTCTAGCCAAAAATTACAACAAAACAATAAACGATCTGTGTTAATTACAACGGCATGCATAGATAGACCAGTTAAGATTTGGGTGTTGTACAAGCTGGTAGATACAGGTGGTTGAGCCTTGGCCAGACTATTTTTTTTCCTTCTCTTTTGGTTTTAGAATATTCACACAAACCTTGTAAAACTGTTAAAGATAAAACAATTAAAAGTTTGATATGATCGTAACCCTTTCAACCAATATACGTTTAAATCAAAATTTACGAAATTAACGAATATTTACAAACATTAATACATGTTTATATAAAATAAGCCAATCTAAACGATTAAACGTGGAAAAGGTTCAAATCACCAAAAATTTAACCGATCATGTATACGAATCAAAATTCGGTTAAACTAACATAAAATTTAACAAAAACACAGATTTCTGAAATTGTTCAAGATTCGGGTTGCTTGTTATCTGCTTATTGGCTGATTATTTGCTAAGGCTAAGGTACGGATTCTGTTTAATTAAATCTTAGTATTTCTGTTTCTGTAACCGTTTAATTTCTGTTTCTATATTGCCACGATATGATATCGTGTTTCCCTGCTTCGTTTAAAATGCAATAGATCTATATTATTGTACTCATTATTGCATGATCTGATTATGACATAACTTAGTAATTTAACTACCCTATTGAACCTACTGAACTTACTGAACTTGTGATCTATTACCCGAGTATGCCCCTACCTTTAAGGATGACTACAGGCCCTTCATGGCGTCAACCATGATGTGGAACCACCCGCGACAGTTAGTTGAGTTCACGGCGTCTCTATTTAGTACTCTGATAGTACACTTATGCACCTACTGAATTCTGGAGAGGCGTATTGACTGGTCCTAGGATAAATTTTAACTGTACTTTCTGATTTCTGGGGATAGTGACGTGTATGCCAACACTAACTATCTCATGTGTCTGGTAAGCGGGAGTAGCTACCCCTAAACATTACACTTTTGTAGGTACAGTCGACTCGAGGTATATTCTGGGATTTCCCTTTATTTCTGACTTACATTTTAACATATATTATTGTTTCTAAAAGATTATATTTTATTCAAGTCAGACCACTGGTTACTGTTCTGTTACTGTTCTAAATCTGATTTTTGTTTCTGACCATTATTCTAATTATCTTCACCACCTTCTGAACTTCTATTAATTACTGTTGTTTATCCGTTACTGAACATTCTTTGGCTCAGCCGTATTTGTTTTTGTGGTGTTTATATGTATTTTATAGGTAATCCAGCGAATCAGACTGGGAATTGAGAGAGGAGTACAAGTAATTATCAAGGATATCCTATTCAAATAATGTAACCAAATTTATCATAAGATTTTTAATTATGTATTTGGGTTAATTATGTAAGACTTTTATTACATTTTAATCAATTTTGGATTGCTGCGTTAATTCTGATCTCCGTATAAGTGACACGTCAGCCCTAATCGGGTTGGGGTGTTACACAAACAACGATACAAATAGATTCCTACATGTATGTATTCAAAAACAAGTATAACTGGATAATACTTTAATGATTCCTTCATGGATGTATTCAAACACAAATTAGCCTACATGTAGCGTCACATCATTCAACGAAATCCATAGTGGCACGCACGAATGTATTCAAATACAAATTAGCCTACATGTAGCATCACATCATTCAAACAAATTATATGACTTGAGTGAGATCTAATTCAATTCACTAATCACCAGTTGTTGAAGTATGTGTTTGTGTGCAAACCTGTGTAAGAGATATTGTTAAGATATGTGACGGAAGAGACAGGCGAGGGTGAGGCTACCAGAGAGTGGATTGGATACCGTGTGCGGCGGTGAAGTAGCGTAAGAGACATGCGAGGGTGGGGAAGAGAGAGTTGCGTAAGAGATAGTTGGTTATTTAGTACATCTTATGACCTAAACAACACTGTACTTCCATTCTCGTTAATAAGTTAACGGTATGATTTATATACCTTTGTGACCTAAACAACACTATAGCCACACAAGGGTTGAATAAAGAACGACAAGCACTAAATCATTCTATATCTTACTTAACTTTTTTGAACGACATATTTTGACACCTAAGATGTTATTTCAATCGTATCATTTTATTTAACGTTGTAGTTGTGCGTTCGAGCCCACCATACAACTAAAAAAACCCTTCTTTTATTTTCTCAGTTTAAAAAAGAAAAGACAAATGAAATAATAAATTTTGTTACACATATATATAAATATAAATATTGATAAAGATAATTAAAAAACAAAAGATAATTACAAAAAAAAAACTAAAATAATAGATAGAGTTATATATAAATATAAATATTGATAAAAATAATAAAAATAGATAATAACCAAAAAAATTAAAATTAATAAATAGGGTTATAGCGACGACATGTCGTCGCTATAACTTTATTTATTCTATTTTCTCATTTTTTTTATTTTCCCTGTTTAAAAGTAAATAAAAAATCAAATAATCTTTTTTTTAACTTCAGTTTTAGCGACGACATTTCGTTGTTAATAATTTCCCCCCATTTTTTTAGTTTTGCCGGTTCAAAAGAAAATAAATATTGCAAAAATTGAAATATTTAGCGACGACATGTCGTCGCTAATGATCAGTCGAAAATTTTCCCTTCTTTTTCTATTTTCCCGGTCTAAAAGAAAATGAAAAATAAATTTTTAAATGTTCCTATAGCGATGTCTTGCCAACAAAAAGTTTACTTTTTTAGCGTTGACTAACCAATCATTAATAGGCACGTGGTTGCAGAACCTTGGAAAAAATTCTCGCCGTTTAGCGACGACATGTCGTCGCTATTGCTTAGCCTTTGGCGCCGACTTTTGTCGTCTCAATAGATGTCGTCCCTATACACCCATATCCCTGTAGTGTTTGGATTCTTCAATATGACGTTTTTCTTCACAACATTGCATCAACTTCCTATTATATATTTTAGTGTTTTAAAAGTATTAGTAGAGTTATTATATGCTAATTGATGCAAGTGAGTATAGAAAACTATTATAGCTAGTGTGAATAGGAATGATTATCGGGCCAGAACTGCAACTGAGAAAACAAAAATACGAGAATCGATTTCCCCACCGATCAATAAGTCGGTTAAACGAGTTTGGCGGTATGACTGCTTCTGTGCCGTATGTCAAACTGAACGGTGTTTCCCCATGGCTTGTTTTCGACATGGTTCTGTGAGCCCACATGACATGAGGTAGTTCTTCAACCCAGTTTTTTACTTCTAAAGTCAAGCGTGTCCTTATACCGTCTACGATGCTACGGTTTATCCTCTCAACCTGCCCGTTCCCTTGGGGGTGGGCTGCTGAGGTAAGTATTTTCTTGATTTGCAGGTCTTCACACCACCTTTTGAATGGGTTTTCAGCGAACTGCTTCCCATTGTCAGTTACAATGTATAGGGGCTGTCCAAAATGACATATAACATTTTCCCATACAAACTTTTTCACCTGTTCCCCAGTAATTGTTCCTAGTGTCTTCGCTTCGACCCATTTCATAAAGTAGTCGACAGCGACCAAGAGGAATTTGACTCTTCCTGCTGCCTCCGGGAAAGGCCTCACTATGTCCATCGCCATTATTGAAATGGCCATGCAGCCATCACAGGCACCATGTCATTCTTGGATGTGTGTTTCTCACAGCTCTCACACTTTTGAATTTCCTTTATAGAACTCTAGTACATTCCTGGCCAGTAATATCTAGCTCCATTTGCCTTGGGTACCACCATTTGGGGCCCTGAGTGCAACCCGCAAATCCCCATATGTATTTCTCTTATTACGTAATTCGCCTCACTTGGTTTAAGGCACCTTAACAATGGGCCCAGATACGATTTTTGGTATAGGACTCCTCCATCTAACTGATATTGCAGCGCTTTTACTTGGGTTTTCCTTGCTTCGCTTTTTTCGGGGGGTAAAGTCATGTTGGTAAGAAAACGGACCACCTCTGTCATCCAGCTCGGTTCTTCTTCCTCGGTGACACACACCTCCCATCGAGTTATGGATGATTCTGCTAGGACCTCATTTGCTAAATGACTGAAAGTGGAGGACGCCAACTTGCTGAGTGCGTCTGCCTTCTTATAGAATCTATGTGGGAACCCGTTTTAGAGTTATCAACAAAAATCTTTATCCTATCTATATTCTATTAAAAGTAGAAATTGATAAACAATTTTTTAGAGGAACTAAAACTTCGGTTTCCATTTTTCATTCTTGAGGTCAAGAATGTTTTCAACAGGGAAGTATAAACGCTATAATAGTTTTGTTTAAAAATTATTTTTATATTTTGCGACGTATCTCTCGTTACGTTTATACTTTACGACGACATCTCTCGTACGGTAAAAAGTTTCGTTATTTTTTTAAACGCATGTTTTTTTGTTTGTAAAAATCTAATAGTTTTTTTCTTTAAAACTTGTTTTTTATTTTTTACGGTCCCTTGGTTCGTTTATTTTTAATTGTTTTTAAAACTTTCAGTTTTGAAATCTAAAAATGTTTTTAATTATTAGATTTAATAATAATTTAAATATTTTAATTAATTAATATATAAATGACGTTATTTGTCTAAGTATATTGATGTTACAGAATAATACGATAAATAATGCATCACCAACCAAAACATATTTAAATAATAAGCACGCATCAACAACCAAAACAACCAAATATATACATGCATCATCAACCGAAACAACCAAATATATACAAAACATAAACATGAATACAAGTGTCTGTTTAACAAATACAAATATAACTGAAAATAATAA
This sequence comes from Mikania micrantha, assembly GCA_009363875.1. Lineage (NCBI taxonomy): Eukaryota > Viridiplantae > Streptophyta > Magnoliopsida > Asterales > Asteraceae > Mikania > Mikania micrantha. The sequence continues at coordinate 31,819,166 of CM018685.1, read as the reverse complement.
CTAGCCATCATGAGGTGGAGGGGGAGGAGGATAATCTCATGGCTGCGGAACTGCAGGGAGCTGGACACCCTCAGCATGAGCGTGCCTAAGCTCGATATGCACCTGCCACGAGATCAAATCCTCCAACCGATCCATACGCCGTGTGAGCTGGAGCTGCTGCTGCTGGATCTGCGCTTGCTGCTAAATGAGCTGCTGTGTCGTATCAGCAATAGTCTGCAGCATAGCCTCCACACGAGCAGGAAGCCGCACGGCTCTATATACGCGCTCTGGATGCTGATGTGGCACATCTTGATGCGGCTCCCCCTCGTCATGTGGTGGGGGCTGCTGCGGGGGATCCTGTGGGTGCTGCTGCTGGAGCTGGGGTTGGGGCTGTTGCTGAGGCATGGGGTCATCGTCTCTTTAATGCAGATCATTTGGCCCCGGCTGCCAAATGACCCCCTTCTCGAGTGCAAACCGCAGCCCGAGATCTGGGAACCGCTGCACGATATGCATGCCGTGCATCGTCCTGCTATCTAATCGAACAGGGTACACAGCCTCCATATCTGCAGGCTCTATATCAATAAGCCCGTGAAACCAAGCAATACGGGTCACATATACCCCCCGAAGATCAGGCCTCTCTCTTGGCGGTGGTAGTAGGTAGAAAAGTACTCCGCCAAACACCGTGCAAGGTGGCACGGTCTCCCACTCAACAAACAATATAATAAAAATAAATCCTGCGACGTACACCACTCCTGGCTCATGCCATGTCCTGTAATAGACGAGGCAATACACCGGTGCAAATACCTGATAAGCGGGTCACGAATACGTGTGACCCGGGCAGCACGTACGAACGGATCGTCGCCGATACGAGGCCACTAGGCACTGACTACAACGTCGTCAGCAGTAGAAATAGCCGTCGTGTATATTGGCATGTGAGTCTCCTCCTCGGTGTACAGACCAGACACAATAGCAAACTCTCTCGGACTCATGCCGTACGAATCTCCGCAAAGTCGAAATGATATCTCCTCTGGCGGCTGTGGCTGATCGGGCTGTGGCTGGAAATCCGGATCAACAGGCCGATAGATGAAGGTGGAAAGAAACTCGACGGTGATGAGCTGGTACTGAGGGGCATAACACATCTCAAACAGTCGAGACCATGGTGTGTCCTCGCCAATGATGGCCGTCATCCTCTCTAGCGCGCCGATCTGTCTCAGTAAATCGTAATCGATGGCCTTCTGCTGGCCCATCGATTTCTTCAGCAACCGATCACGTTTGGTACGCGCGACCGTTCCCTGAGGGAACTGCAACCACGGATGGTCAGCAATGTCATCGAAATCGCCACCCTCGTCAGAAGACATGTCTGCGTAGTAGTAGTAGTAGTAGTAGTAGTAGTAGTAGTAGTAGTAGTAGTAGTAGTAGTAGTAGTAGTAGTAGTAGTAGTAGTAGTAGTAGTAGTAGTAGTAGTAGTAGTAGTAGTAGTAGTAGTAGTAGTAGTAGTAGTAGTAGTAGTAGTAGTAGTAGTAGTAGTAGTAGTAGTAGTAGTAGTAGTAGTAGTAGTAGTAGTAGTAGTAGTAGTAGTAGTAGTAGTAGTAGTAGTAGTAGTAGTAGTAGTAGTAGTAGTAGTAGTAGTAGTAGTAGTAGTAGTAGTAGTAGTAGTAGTAGTAGTAGTAGTAGTAGTAGTAGTAGTAGTAGTAGTAGTAGTAGTAGTAGTAGTAGTAGTAGTAGTAGTAGTAGTAGTAGTAGTAGTAGTAGTAGTAGTAGTAGTAGTAGTAGTAGTAGTAGTAGTAGTAGTAGTAGTAGTAGTAGTAGTAGTAGTAGTAGTAGTAGTAGTAGTAGTAGTAGTAGTAGTAGTAGTAGTAGTAGTAGTAGTAGTAGTAGTAGTAGTAGTAGTAGTAGTAGTAGTAGTAGTAGTAGTAGTAGTAGTAGTAGTAGTAGTAGTAGTAGTAGTAGTAGTAGTAGTAGTAGTAGTAGTAGTAGTAGTAGTAGTAGTAGTAGTAGTAGTAGTAGTAGTAGTAGTAGTAGTAGTAGTAGTAGTAGTAGTAGTAGTAGTAGTAGTAGTAGTAGTAGTAGTAGTAGTAGTAGTAGTAGTAGTAGTAGTAGTAGTAGTAGTAGTAGTAGTAGTAGTAGTAGTAGTAGTAGTAGTAGTAGTAGTAGTAGTAGTAGTAAGAATAACCTGGAAGGAGCAAACGCCCCGTGGTGGACCCTACGGGTCGTTTCATTTGAATTTCGGGGGACAAACGCCCCGTAGTGATCCATACGGGGGAACTTGTCCCTCGTTTGCTCAAGAACCCAACCCCCGGTCATCCACCTTAACCCTACTCAATCACATAGTCGGAAAACTAACCTGGAAGTAGCAAACGAGGCTCAAACGAGCGGGTCTTCGGCGGGTGCTTCGGCGGTGGCGTGGAGAGCAAACGAAGGAAGAGGGCGTTTGATGTGAGCGGTCAGTATACTAAAAACAAGACTAAATTAAAACTATTTAACCTAAGCTAAAGACACAAAATCTAATCCTAGACCTATACTTAACCTAAACACCTAGTAATAATCGAAAATCCTAAACTAGACCGCTACTAAGGCAAGTGCACCTATCGGTGGCAGAATAGCTGGTGGAAGTCCGGATATCGAACCAATGGACACTAGTATAACAAACTAAACCTAGACTGTGAACTAACTAAAGTAAAAGAGGGGGGGTTTGGTGCAAACTGATAACCTGATCAGACGGAAACTGACTAGAACACTAAACTAACAACTACACTAAAACAGCAAACTAAAACTGGCAATATAACTGGAATCTAACTGCAGTGAGGAAAAACTGGTATATCTAGGCTGTGAATCAAAAGTGTGACAGATGCTGACTTGGACTGATTTATGAAGGATGAAGACTAGGATCTTAAGGAACAGACCAAGGAATACCTAAATGGACCCAGATCAGATACCAGGCAACTCCATTGGGAATCCTAAGGCTGTAATGTATGCACTAGTCTATCGGGTCACCTTCCCGATTTTTCCTATATGCAATTGCACTCTAACGGGTGAATCACCTCCCGGATTTCACCACCCGTTTGTATCCTAAGACACTAGAGAGCTATAAAGTTGACAACTTTGACATGGATTGACACTAACACTAAGTAGATCTAAGACAACGCCCTCCCGGGTCGTTTAACTCAAATATCCCAAGTGAAAGAGACCAACCATCTAACCTATCACCTCCCGGATTTCTAGGTTAGGTCACACATGTAAATAATCAACACTTAATGAAGTCTAATCCTATGGAATGTGATCAACAACCCATAAACTAACCTAAAACACAAAGTAATAGGCCTAACATACATCTATGTGTGGAAAGACCTTCCTAGACACATGTAGATCAAACATTCATCAAGTATCATCATTCAACACATGCAAATATCATCAAAGATTCAAACTTTACAGCTGATTACAAAGCATATATCATCCATAAGCATAAATCAAGTCCAAAATCAACAAAGTTCACAACTTTATCATCCCATACCTAGATATAACCCTAGATCTAGCCAACAATCATCTCAACAGTAGTAAAACAGATCTGAATAATGTTTAAATATATGAAAAACTACTGCTTTAAACTAAAAACATGAAAAGATAAAGAACAATACTCAAACAAGCCTCCTTCTTCACTTCAACAAGCCCTAATCAAGCCAAACACTCCATGGTTAAGCTCCAGCAGCTCCAAATCTTGATTAGGGTTCCAAAATCGCAGAAGAAGACCCTCAAAACGGCTGGAAAGCGTCCAATTTATAGAAGGCATGAAATTAGGGTTTTAGGCTGAAAATTGATCTGGGGCGCATCGCCTAGCGGGGCTGCATGAGGCTAGGCGATGCGCGCGGATGATAAGGAAACTGGCGGCTGATGATGCCAGGCACAACGCCTGGGGCCAAGCAGCCACGCTAGGAGTACCGCCTAGGGTTTTTTTCTTCGTTTTCTTTGCTTGATCAACCGCACTCGATTCTGATGCCCGTTTGCCCTCATTTCCGCTCCTTCGGGACACATTCCTGCACAAAAACACTAAAATGTAAAAAGAAACTAGAATCGACTCGAAATATTTACAAAACTAACGAAAACAGACTCAAATATGTACAAAAACGGATGTGTTAAACTAACACATAAAAAATACCCACACTTAAACCTTTTTCGTCCTCGAAAAAGCTATCAAAATGGAATCATAGATCAGGGGCTCGGTTTTTAATATGCAAAGATTTAACAATCTTAAATCCTTGTGTATTAACCGCGATTGTTGGTATAATGGTCCAATCTAGACCCAAACACTAGTTTCAAATTCCCCAATCATGATTTATTTATGTTCAAGTTTAATCATTCATCTTATGGATCCCATCCCTTGGTCAAAACGAGTTATCTTAATCCTAAGCAATAGCTTTCAAGGCACAGGGTTAAATCTACCAATTTAAGCCCACCTCTGTATGCAAACTACCTAGATAAAATTTAAAATTTAAACCTAATGATGGAGATGGATGAAGTTGTGAGCATTTTGCCTTTTTATTCTCTCATTTTTCTTTTTCTTTTACCTTACTTGAGTGTATTACAGCACTGTTTCACTCAGTTATGAGCCGGGGTATGACAACTGCTTTTTAGCTCTTATTCTCTCTTTCTTTTATTTGCACAGGCTTAGCTTACTTAGTGGATTGTGGAATTTCTTTTATTTCGCGGGAGCCATAAGTCTCGGATTTATTTTCATAAAAAGAGAACATATGTGCCAGATTTAAATTTTAAAAATTCTAGATTGTTAGTTTACAGAGGTTTCTTTATTCACTATTACTTAGTTTCAGATTTCCCGAATTTTCCAAGTCTTAAACCCACAAGAATCCTGAATTTAAGTTTATTCTATCAAATTCTAAGGAACTTTCTATCGGCTGGGCCTACTAACAAATCCCAAATCAACACACAAGTTAGCATCTAAAAACCTAAGCCCTAATCATAGTCCAATCATCTTCCATTTATAAAATGCAAGCCAGAACAAAGACATTTTTCAAGACTCTAGTTATACACATCCTAAAACTCTAAACTCAATCAGAAAGTGCAAAATAAATAAATAAACAAATGAATATTTACAGAAAGATAAATCTAAGGTAAAAAGTGGAAAAGACTTGGCTGATCATGCAACATCAGCACGCGTGAGTCTAATCCGAAAAGAAGTCAATCAACAGCCGGCCGTTTGCAATTGAAGTAGTCTAAGTAGCCGCCAACCGAATGTAATTGAGTACGAGTGGTTAAAACCAGACTGCAAATTAAGATCTCCAACAACCCAACTAGATTAACTGAAAATAAAAAGACTCAAATACTGACTTGATCAATTATTTACAACTAACTTAATTGAAAGGAAAATCTTTTTGTAAAGTTTTTGATTTTTGATTTTTTTTGATTTTTTTTTGATTTTGTGTTTTTAACTTTAAATATTTATCAATTGAATTATTTAATTACAAGTTCTGATTTATTTACAAAAATTTCAAAAATTTTATTCTAATTTACAAAATTTTATAAAAATTTGACTTGATATTTATTAAGACTTGTTTTTACAAAAATTAAAAACTAAAAGGTGCCAGCCTGACATACCCACACTTAGAACAACACATTGTCCTCAATGTGGATTCAGAACTGGCGAACAAAAATTAAAACTATATGTACAAAAGGTTAGCAACGACTCCTTGATATATAACATAGACGTGTCGTGAATGGAGTTGCGCGCCTTTAAGTATATACAAACCATACTCAAACATACAATTGTTAATACAACAACAATATAATTACAATTTACATAACAACAATAATAATACAACAAATGAATTTCATAATTAACAATTATACACAACCATAATAAATTACAAATTTTTACAATAAATTAACAACCAACACATGATATAAATATACACAACCATAATCATAACACAAATGTAAATACAACCATAACACACCAAATAAGAAATGAAGTAAGCCAAAATAACATATATACATAAAGTCTGTCCGAATACAAAGAAAAGAAAAGATATACATCATCTAAACTAGATACAACTAATCACTCCTCACCCTCATCCCCACCGTCATCAGGCTCTGTGTCAGAGTCGCCCTCAGGGTCGGATGGAATGTGGGGATCTGGCATCCGAGGGGGAACAGGAGCTCCGACAGTAGCTTCAATACTCCTAACTATGTCCTCAATCATATCGATCCTCTGGTGTAGGTATCGGACAGTGAGTCTAGGAGGTGCAGGCTGTCGTGGCTACTGGTCATGATGTGGCCTCTCCCCCCGATGCTGGATGCGGTGCGTAGATGGCGGAGGGACGGCGGGGGCATGCTCTGGGGCCGACAACATGGGCATCCAACGGGGTGGTGCATCAAAGGTCACCATCCCTGATGTCTGCATGTCGTATAGCTCATATGGCGTCGTCTCCGGGACTCTCGTGACATGCTCTACAGGATATGTGAGGAAAACGCGGAGACGGTGCGCCAAATGGCCTATGTACGGCCCCATATCGAGGCGTCCCGAATAGGCCTCGCGAATGATGAGAGAAGAATGGCTGCGAGGTTCGCCGGGTGGCAACCATGTATGCAATAGAGGCAAAACAGGTCAAAGGCGCTCCCCTTGTCCTTGCCAGAGTTGCGAGGAATCAAGGTGCTGCCAAGGATCCTATGGATGTATCTAAGAAAGGGATCACGGATCTGGGAAGCCAGCCTACGATCAGTGTTAGGCTGGGTCGAGATAGTCCTCCAGAAGGCTGATAAATCCTCATCTGTGACGTACCCGGGCGTAGCTGCCAGGGAAGAGCCTCTGAGAAGACCCTCAAAGTCAGGAGCCGCCACATGCTCCTGTGAATATAGCCTGAAGGTAACCGCAAACTGGGCGACACTCATAGTATGAGTCTGTCGCCCTAAAGCAAACGATACAGCTCCAGGGTGCGTGAGCGAGCCATTATCATACTGAAATGTGGACAGGAACTCCACTGTCAGCTCGTCATACTGCAGCCAGCTGCAGCTCCACTGAGGGGTCATCATCGCGTCGAACTCGTCTACGTGACCCAGCTGCTGCAGTATGTCTCGGTCGTACCCTCGGTGCTGCATCATCCCTAAGCTAACGAGTGTCTCCATGCGTGCGTGCTCCATGGTGCCGGGTGCAAACTGTAGAAATGTATGCTCTGCTCGACGGCGTAGGTGCGGTGGTGGTGCAGGTGCGTCTGGTGGCGGGATGACAATGGGAGCGGAGTACCGAATCTCTCTCTCCCGTGGCTGCTGCTGCCTCTGAGCCTGTGCCTCTGCCACTGTCACACGGCGGGCCCTCTTGCCCCTGGTACCCGAACTCAAAGCATCTGCCATCTCTGCAGTAGTATACAACAAACACATACACAAATAATTACAAACTAACTGGAAACCTAATTCCTAAGTTATTATTAAATTTATTTGACAAATGTTTATTTATTTACAAAGTTTGTTGTTATTGTTATTTATGTACAAATTTATGTTAATTATCTTATTAATTTGTGATATGCATATATGTACAATGTGTTATTCTTTATTTATATACAAACTTTTTATTTTAGTATACAATTAATTTAATAAGTTACAAAAATGATACATACATATTATACATATATGTATACATTTACAACTTTTATATATGTTATACATATTTATTATATTATTGTACATACAATATTTATTAATTTAATAAAAGTTATAGTACAATGTTACAAGTTTATTTGTTAAGTTACAACATGACACATACATACAATTTATTAATTTCTAATACACATACTACATTTTATATTTTACAATACAATTGTTTTTATTAATTTTATTTTTGTACAATATGATTTATTCAAAACATATTCAACTTATTTTATTGATGTACTTAAGTAAATTTTATTATTTGAAAGTACGATGTATTTTTACAAGTCTTTTATTAGAAATACAACATTTATTATTTTTAACATACAACATGTATATTTATTTTAATTTACATTTACATTAGTTTTAAGTTACAAACTTTTACATACAAACATTATTATTACATATACATGTATTAAATTTACAAAAACATTTACATTTACAATTCATTTAATTTAGTATTAACATACAAAAAGAATATACATGTTTTTGTCATTACTTATTAAACTTATACAAATTTATTTTACAAATGTTTTATTTTACAATAAAGTTTATACATAATAATAAGTAAATACATTACTTTTTATTTCATGTTACAAACATTTTATACATTTATGTATTTATGCTATACTATTTTTATTGTTAGTATACATATACTTTATTTCTAGACAAAAATGATATTATTTTATTTTTATTTTATGTTACATTATTTTTATTATTGTACATATACAAAAGTTATATTACAAAAATTATTTATTTATGTTTATTTTATGCATATTATCTAGATACTTATTTATTTTATTATATATTAAACAAGAATACATTATTATTATTATTTATCTATTATTATTATTTTCTGTTTTTATTTTATTATTCTATTTATTTATTTTGTTTTTATTTTTCTGAAACTCAATTGTTAACTGAAAAAATATTAATAATAAAAAATAAAATAAAATAAAATAAAATAAAAATTGAAAAGGGGGGCTTTACACCGGAGTGTTTTCCGGCCAAATATTCGGGCCAAATCAATCCCCTCAATCCCAAATCAACAATACCCTAATCTAATCTAAACTATTCAAATCTAGGATCTGAAATCGAAAAAGAAAAGGAAAGAAAAGAAAGGGGGTTACCGGTTGTAGGTGGTGGTGATAGTCGGAGATGTAAAGCAGCGAAAAGGAGGTGTCGACAAGGGTGGTGGACCGGTGGAGCGGCGATGGTTGTTGACAGTGACAGATGGTGGTGAACGGCGGCGACTGCTGTGATGCTTGTGGCGGCGCTAGTGATGCTAGACCTACGATGAGAATGGCGGTGGTCAGAGGCAGAGAACGATGGCGGTCGAAGATGGTGTCTACAGCGGCGGAGGTGACCGGAGCGATGAACCAGAGAAGAGCGATGGAGTGGTGGTGGCTACTGGAGATGATGGCGGTAGCTGGAGGTGGTGCTCGCGACTGTGGGAGGAAGCAGAACACTATAGTCGATGTTGATGGTGACGGGTTGTGGCTTGAACGGCGGTGCTAGGCGGTGGTGAAAAAAAATGAGGACGGTGGTGGTGCTGGATTGGGCGCAGATGGATTAGGGTTTTAGGCGGAGATGATGTTGGTGGTAAGTGATGGTAACCGGTGGTGAGTGGCTTTTTGTTTATTATTTTTTTTTCGAAATTTATAGAGCCGCGCACAACACCTGAGACCAGTTACCGAAGTGGGGCGTACCGCGCGGATTCAAACGGTTGAAATTCTCCTATCTTTTTTTTTAATATATTAACTAAATAAAATAAAATTCTAAGTACTCTAAACTAAATTAAATTTAATTCCAAATTAATTCGTAAAAACTATAACTAATAAATTTAAAATTTAACTAAGGCAATTAACTTAATTAAAAATCTAAGTAACCTAATTTAAAATCATTAAACTAAATTCATTAACAAAATCAACATAGAATTAAAGCAATTAAACCCTAACAAAATTAAAACTAAAATTAATTAACATAATAAAAAGGAAGTCGTGTTAAGTAACTAGTGACGTAATAATGCAATCGGATTATAAGCAATGAGTTTCAATTAACTGTCCGAAATGGTAGTATCGAACGTACGTGATATCATACCCACACTTGAATCCAACACAGTAGTGCGAACACAAATACCTCACCAATTACTCGAAATTCGATATACTTAACCTAAAGCTATGCACACTATATACAAATTGGGCCTAGGCCCGAATCCCTAACCAGCTCGGGATTCGAGGAGAATAACCTCCTCATCAGACAGAATCGGGCCTCCAATGTAGGGTTTTAAACGGTACCCATTGACCTTCCACGTGTGGTCACCCGATTCCAACTCTACCGCACCATGCGGGAGCACCTCTCGAACTACAAACGGGCCTCTCCACCTCGACTTCAGCTTTCCTGGGAATAGCCTCAGTCTCGAGTCATAAACCAACACTCGATCGCCCTTCGCGAACTCCTTCACATTCTTCAATCGCCTGTCGTGCAGCGCCTTCGTGCGCTCTTTATAACTCCACGACCGAGCGTACGCCTCGTCGCGTAGCTTATCCAACTCATGCAACTGGAGGAACCGGTGCTTGCCAGCCTGAGACATATCCAAATTCACAGACTTCAAAGCCCAAAAGGCTTTGTGCTCAAGCTCTACCGGCAGATGACACGCCTTACCATAGACCATGCAATAGGGAGTCGTCCCAATCGGATTCTTAAACGCGGTCCTAAAAGCCCACAAGGCGTCATCTAGTTTGTCGGCCCAATCTTTCCTAGTGTGGCCGACAGTCCTCTCCAGAATCCTCTTAACTCCCTGATTCGCGTTTTCCACCTGACCGCTGGTCTGCGGATGATATGCGGTCGACAGACGGTGGGTGACCCCATACTTGGCTAGCACTTTGTCCATCTGGACATTACAGAAGTGCGTGCCACGGTCACTAATCAACGCTCTCGGGGTCCCAAACCTACAAAACAAGTGCTTCAGAAATCTCACCACTACTCGCGCGTCATTAGTGAGGAGCGCATGTGCCTCCACCCACTTAGAAACGTAGTTAATCGCGACGAGTATATACCTGTTCCCTCGAGAAGAAGGGAAAGGTCCCATGAAATCAATCCCCCAGACATCAAAAATCTTAACAACCTGAATAGGATGCTGGGGCATCTCATTCCTGGATGAGATGTTTCCTGTCCTCTGACAGGAATCGCACTTCCTCACCAACTCATGAGCATCCTTAAAAATGGTGGGCCAATAAAAACCAGAATCAAATACCTTATTCGCTGTGGAAGACGGTCCGTGATGCCCACCAGTAAGGCCCTCATGACAGTGCCTAAGGATCTCCAATCCTTCCTCTCTGCTCACACACCTCCTAAAAACCTGATCAGCACACACACGGAAAATGTAAGGCGCATCCCAGATGTAATGCCTCGTGTCGGCAAAGAATTTCTTGCGCTGCTGGGATGTCAAACCCTTAAGAAAGAAACCGTTGGCCAAATAATTGGTAATGTCTGAAAACCACGGTAATCCCTCATCTAGCCTATCCGTACGGCAGATCTCATCTATCCCCACGCTCATCAGCGTCTCCTGGGGAAACCTATCCCTCATCGCACCCTCGCGAATGAACTCCCTCTCCGGATCCTCAAGTCGCGACAAATGGTCGGCGGCTACGTTCTCAGCTCCCTTCTTGTCCTTAATCTCGATGTCAAACTCGGACAGAAAGAGGATCCACCTGATCTGTCTTGGCTTTGCGTCTTTTTTAGCAAAAAGGTAACACAGAGCCGCATGATCGGTATAGACAACAGTCTTGGGGAGGACGAGATAAGACCTAAATTTATCAAATGCGTAGACTACCACCAACAACTCCTTCTCAGTGGTCGTATAATTCTCCTGGGCGGCATCTAAGGTCTTACTCGCATAGTAAATAGGGTGGAAATGCTTATCCACCCTCTGCCCAAGGACAGCCTGTCACACCCCCAAATTTCAACTAACGGAATCATACCGTTTGGGACGTGACAAACCAGGATCTCAGATCATTAGACATAACGAAGACCTCTATATGCTTTTCAAACATAACTTTGGTCTTAATTGAAAATTTCAGAGTTTAAAACATTGCGGAAGCGTTTGTAAAAAGTAAAAGAACTCAATGTTTGCAAAATGTAAATTACATAAAAATGTCTCAAACATTCAAATCCAAATCAACTGTAATGTAAAATATGCATGAGACTCGATCTCCTAGTCCATGCTTGCTTGTTCTTGTACCTTAACGTCCTGAGAAAACATGTAAATCAAGTAAACACAAAGGTTGGTGCATACACAGGTTTGTTTGATCACAAATGTTTGAAACAACTGTTTGAAATGAAATGTTTGTAGATAACATAATCACACATGCATAGTCATGATAGCTAGTCATTTGTACTATTTACACAAGCGGTCGACACCGAAGCTGACTGTTAGAATGTAATTTGCCTTTTCCACTATTATCTAGCACAAACAATAGTAATGTGAATTGGCTAGTCAAACACTTGCGTAGACCTAATAGATCTATTTCCAACTACCACGCTTTGCACTACGGCAAACTAAACGGTTCGATATGTAAGGACTTGTAATGCTATGTTCACACTTAATGTAAACAGCTAACTCATGCAAGTGATATGGATCTAAAATGTTTGTAACACATGTTTTCTCCCCCAAAACAGTTAAAATAAGAAAAGGGGCCGTGTACGCACCTTTGATAGCAATAGAATGATCAACACACGTGGAATCGCGTAAACTGTCTTCTACGAGAAATTTGTGTTTCAACAATAATCATTGTGTTATTCAGGATGTCGTTTTGTGTTTGAAATCACATACGTGTCAACACACGTATGTTAGATTGTTAGAAACGTGTATACGTAAGTAAGCGTGACTTTAAAATCGTTTAATTAAATCATATAATCGTATACGATTTTATTTAAATAAGCGTAACTATACGAAATTATGTTTTCGGGTTAAAATCTAAATTTTAGTATTTTATTTTGTTCGGGATTCCGTTACGGTTCCAACGCAACTTGAACGGACTAAATCGGAGTTAGAACGAGCAAGTTATGGGTTAAAAACCAATAATAGATTTTAATCTCAAAAACCGACAGAGGCAGGGTTCGAACCCCTGACCTCCGGGACACACCCACACTCCCACCAGTTCTTCTGCTTCTGTTTTTGCAACTGGATCTGTTTTGAAATGGTTTGAAAAACCCATGAGTCGGGTTCCCTATGTTTTTCCAACCGAACCCATATTACTTCAAATTAAACCCCAATTTAACTAATATCGATCCCCAAATCATGGCTATGATTCCTTATGTACAGGAGAGTTCAACAAGGGTTCTAATTCGTCCAAAGATTCGATTAAATACTTCAATTCAGTTCCGAACAAAGTCGGGTCGAACATCCCATCCCCGATTCAATTGGATCGAATTTGAATCTGTTAGTACTCAAAATCATAGGGCTTTTCATCCCTAGATCTAAATGAACTCATCTGTATGTTTTAATTGAACTATAAATGTCGATTTCTTAGAAAACCTCAATTCGTTTTTCACTTGAAAACGTGAAACCGGTTCATATCCAATTCAAGGTATTTTGATCAAATTAACACAGGGTTTTCATTAAATAGATGTTTTCGAAACTATCTGAGTAGTTTAATTTTATTATAAAACTCGTCTGACTAAAAACCCCTAAAACATTTTTCATCAAAACCCTAGAATTTGATTTCATTCATTTCGTTGTTATTACATAGATTCATCATAGGGCTATCATTTAAAATGATGTTTCGAAACTGTAGATGTAGTTTAATTGGGTTTTCGACTTCGTTTGCTTAGAAACCCCGAATCCTCTAAGCCGAAGAACCCTAGAATCCGAACTCCTAAAATTCGTGATCTTCAGGTTCGATTTTATTGCGAATTTGCTTAGACATGTTAGAACGAATGTGTAGATGTTGGTAATTACCTGGTTTGCCTTCGAATTGATGTATCTCGACTGGAAGCTTGTGGTTCGGCCGACTCACGATCGAGATCTTGTTTCTGTGGCTTCTCAGATCAAATTCTTGGATGTTGAGAACTCTAAAGGTACCGATTAGGATGTAGGAAGGTTCAATTGCGTGAAATGGGATCGAATTGTGAGGTATTCATGTCCTTTGGTAACGGTTTAAACACCAAAGGTCGTTTATGAGTTTAATTCTACGATTAATGGTTCCATAACGTATGTAAACTGTTAGTAATCATCAATAGAATGATTAAGGGCAATTAATTTCGGGTTTTACTTAGTTTTAATGTGAAATTCGAATTTTATTTGATAATTCCCACGAATTTTGACCTTAGAAGTCAAAACTGATTGTTCTAGGTAATTACAAGTTTAATCCTTGTAACTTTTATTATTTCTAGACTTGTTTTGTTCAATTACAAACCCTTTAGTTTGATTTTGTGACATTTCATACCATTTTTGTTAGTTTTCGGTTAACGGAGTTACCCCGAAATCGTTGGATTGTCACACAGCCCCCACAACGAAATCACTCGCGTCGCACATGAGCTCAAATGGCTGGCTCCAGTCGGGGGCTATCAGAATCGGGGCACTCACCAGCCTCTCCTTCAGATACTCGAAGGCTCTCAGAAAATCATCATCAAACACAAACTCCACATCCTTCTCAAGCAAACGAGTGATAGGTCGGGTGATCTTCGAAAAATTCTTAATGAAACGTCTGTAGAATCCCGCATGACCTAAAAAGCTTCGCATAGCCTTAACACTCGTGGGAGGAGGAAGCTTGCTGATCGTCTCAATCTTAGCTTTGTTGACCTGGATGCCGTCACGGGATATCTTATGACCAAGAAAAATCCCCTCGGTGACCATAAGGTGGCATTTCTCCCAGTTAAGCATAAGATTCGTCTCAACACATCTCCTAAGCATCTTCTCCAGGTTAATCAAACACTGATCGAATGAACTTCCAAACACAGAAAAATCATCCATAAATACCTCCATTGAAGTCTCGATCATGTCTTCGAAGATGGCAACCATACATCTTTGAAAAGTGGCTGGAGCGTTACATAACCCAAAGGCATACGGCGGTATGCAAAAGTACCGTAAGGGCATGTAAATATGGTTTTCTCCTGATCCTCTGGTGCTATCGGGATCTGGAAATAACCTGAGAAACCGTTAAGCAAACAGTAAAACTGTTGTCCCGACAAACGCTCCAGCATCTGGTCGATAAACAGAAGTGGGAAGTGGTCCTTCCGGGTGGCGTCATTCTATTTCCTATAATCTATACACACCCTCCATCCGGTGACTGTACGGGTGGGAACAATCTCCTTCTTCTCGTTCACCACCACAGTCATACCGCCCTTCTTAGGGACCACATGCACTGGGCTCACCCAAGATGAATCTGAAATGGGGTATATGAGCCCAGCATCTAACAACCGAAGGACCTCCTTCTTCACCACCTCACCCATGTTAAGATTAAGCCTTCGCTGTGGCTAAACCACTGGCTTGAAATCCTCGTCTAGCAGAATGCGATGCGTACAGAAAGAAGGGTGAATACACTTACTGTCCATCAGTTTCCATGCAATCCCCTGCTTGTGCTCTCTCAGCACAGCGTTAAGTCTACTCTTCTCTACATCTGTCAGAGCTGCTGAAATGATGACAGGTAGATCAGAGTCCCCATCAAGGAATGCATACTCAAGGTGAGGTGGCAACTCCTTTAGCTCTAATGACGGGGGAGCCTCAACAGATGGCTTTTCAGCCGGCTCAGAACTCTCAAACTCAAAAACCGTGGGATAAACAGGAGGCTCCACTGCTACACTGCTAGGGATGTAATCAAGATAAGCTCAATAGCAGCAGCATGGACCTCAACTCCCACATCCTCAACTCTCTCATCACAGTCACCAAAGTCCTGATCTCCCAACAGATCAACTCCACTAATGTAGTCCAGGCAACGATCCATAGTAGAGAAAAATGCATCTAAAAAGTAGACCTGATCGTCCTGACCATTGGATTTCTTCATGGTCTTCACCACATCAAAGGTGACGGTATCATCTCCAACACGCAATGAGATCTTCCCCTCATACACATCAATCATCACCCTCGCCGTGCGAAGGAAGGGTCGTCCCATAATGAGGGGAACTCGGTCATCAGCTTGCATGTCAAGTATAACAAAATCCATGGGGAAGACAAACTTGCCCACCTTCACAAGGACATTCTCAACAATCCCCCGAGGATACTTGACTGAACGATCAGCCAATGCCAAACTCATGCGTGTAGGTGCCGGCTCTCCAAGATCTTGCTGCTTATAAATGGAATACGGCATCAAATTGGTGCTAGCATCTAGATCAGCCAATGCATGGTTCACAGAAGAACCGCCAAACAGACAGGGAATAGTGAAAATCCCTGGATCCTCAAGCTTCTCTGGCAGCTTATTTTGAACCAACGCCAAGCACCTAGCTCCAAAAGTAACGGTAGAGAATGTCTCCAACTTCTTCTTGTTAGACAGGAAGTCTTTCAAGAATTTAGCATATTTCGGCATATGCTGGAGGGCCTCAACAAATGGGAGATTGATCTTAAGCTGCTTAAACATCTCCAAAAAGTGTCCATACTCCTGATCACGCTTCATCTGCAGTGCGCGTGCGGGATATGGAAGCTTAGTCAAATCAATCTCAGGCTCCTCAGCCACTCTCTTACCCTTCTTCTTCTCTTCTGCCTTCTCCCTCCTTAACCTATCAACTAAAGACTCACTGCTCGGTGCAGTACTTGCCTCACGGGCACCCCTGCAGGAGTCTCCATCTCTATCTCCTCGTCCACCGGCTCATCATCAACAGTTATGACCGGTGGTGGCAGTTCTTCATCTCATCCACGACCACTTCGTGTGGTCACTGCCTTCACATGACCCTTCGGGTTAGGGTCAGTGGTCGCCCTAAACGACCCTCCCGGCCTCTCATCAAATCTCTTCGCCAACTCTCCCACCGACCGCTGCAAATCCAGAAATCCAGCCTGCTGATTCCTCAACAACGTATCGTGCTCCTCGATCTTCTGGTCCCGTAGCTTATCTTTATCCACGATCTGCTGAAGCATCTTCATCTGCTACGCCATCATGTCCTCCAGCTTCGTGTCTCGATCTCTGCTTCCTGAGCTCTCGGGTGTGTCTCTCTCGGTGATCGGTATCTGGCGAGTCGGTGGCTTCTCGTAAGAGCTGCTGTGGTTGCCCCGCCAGTTCGAGTGCTGCTGCTGATGCTGTCCCTGATTATGGCCTCGCCAATTTGAATTCTGATTCCAATTAGGGTTGGGGTTGAAAGACCAGTTCCAACCAGAATTTATGGCCTCAACCTGTGCCTGATCGGTAACCGGGCACTCAGCAGTACTATGTCCACCACGACAAATCTCGCACCGAGCAGCTGCCATCTTCAGCTCCTTAATGTCCTTAGCCGGTGCTTTTAAGGAGGCGGCAGTGCTCGTGTCGGGTGTAACATGGTGCTTCCCTCGAGTCGGGATAGGCGGTGCAATAGTGGGCTTCGCAGCCGGCGCAGCTCTCCTCACATAGGACGGGTCCTCATACTCTGCTAAGGCGAAATCCTCAAACATCGCCTCGCACTCTTCTGGCTCCTTCTTGTCCATAATGTGCCCCCCAACAGCTGTATGAAATCCCCTCTTCGTCTCCAATGTCAGTCCATTGTAGAACTTCTCGACTAGGGCCCAATCAGATAGGCCGTGCTCGGGGCATATGCTCAGAAGGGCGTTGAACCTCTCCCACGCCAAGTAATATGGCTCGTCATCGTCCATTCGAAATGAATGGATCTGATCCCGCAATCTGGAAGATTTAGAAGGAGGGTAATATTTCTTCAGGTACTTAGTCTAAAGGTCAGCCCATGTAGTGATCGAGTCCCTGGGAAGAAGATTCAGCCATGTAGCAGCTCGGCCTGCGAGTGTGAATGGGAACAAACGAAGGTAGACGGCCTCCTCCGAAACTCCATTGATGCGGAACGTGTCGCATATATGCACAAAGAGAGATAGATGGCCTGGGGCATCCTCGTCGTCTAGGCCATGAAACTGTGTCGAATTCGTGATCGTCGACATCACGTGGGAAGGGATCTGCCAGTTGTTGTTGTTGACGCCCGGTCTTGTGATGGCAGACCGAGCTCCAACAACCCCATGACTGGCTAGCTCGTGAACAGTCTGCCTCGGTGGCGGATGTGGTGGTGGATCCATGACAAGAGAAGGGTAAAGAAGACTTACCTGCTGTCGAGCCCGCAGAATCTGCTCTGGTGAAGTAAGCTCGAACTCCGGCGCTCCCTGCGATCGGGTGTGGGGCATACAACTACCGACACCCTAATCAAACAAGCAAGTAAGACTCACATATGCACAAAGAAAATCCTAATCTAAGGCACACATAACAAATAACAAATAAAGCCATTAATAAGAAAAATAAAAACTAAACCTAAAAAGGAAAACTAAGCTAATAAAAAGGGGGGAAAAGAAACTAAGAAAACAAACAAGTAAATGCCACAATCTAAGTAATTTTTGCTATTGCCTAGTATCCCCAGCAACGGCGCCAAAAACTTGATGCGAGCGGTCTGTATACTAAAAACAAGACTAAATTAAAGCTATTTAACCTAAGCTAAAGACACAAAATCTAATCCTAGGCCTATACTTAACCTAAACACCTAGTAATAATCGGAAATCCTAAACTAGACCGCTACTAAGGCAAGTGTACCTATCGGTGGCAGAATAGCTGGTGGAAGTCCGGATATCGAACCAATGGACACTAGTATAACAAACTAAACCTAGACTGTGAACTAACTAAAGTAAAAGAGGGGGTTGGTGCAAACTGATAACCTGATAAGACTGAAACTGACTAAAACACTAAACTAACAACTACACTAAAACAACAAAC
This sequence comes from Mikania micrantha, assembly GCA_009363875.1. Taxonomy (NCBI): domain Eukaryota; kingdom Viridiplantae; phylum Streptophyta; class Magnoliopsida; order Asterales; family Asteraceae; genus Mikania; species Mikania micrantha. Next base: position 31,800,651 of record CM018685.1, on the reverse strand, counting down.
TAAAACTGGCAATATAACTGGAATCTAACTGCAGTGAGGAAAAACTGGTATATCTAGGCTGGGAATCAAAAGTGTGACAGATGCTGACTTGGACTGATTTATGAAGGATGAAGACTAGGATCTTAAGGAACAGACTAAAGAATACCAAAATGGACCCAGATCAGATACCAGGCAACTCCATTGGGAATCCTAAGGCTGTAATGTATGCACTAGTCTATCGGGTCACCTTCCGGATTTTCCCGATATGCAATTGCACTCTAACGGGTGAATCACCTCCCGGATTTCTCCGCCCGTTTGTATCCTAAGACACTAGAAAGCTATAAAATTGACAACTTTGACATGGATTGACACTAACACTAAGTAGATCTAAGACAACGCCCTCCCGGGTCATTTAACTCAAACATCCCAAGTGAAAGAGACCAATCATCTAACCTATCTCCTCCCGGATTTATAGGTTAGGTCACACATGTAAATAATCAACACGTAATGAAGCCTAATCCTATGGAATGTGATCAACAACCCATAAACTAACCTAAAACACAAAGTAATAGGCCTAACATGTATCTATGTGTGGAAAGACCTTCCTAGACACATGTAGATCAAACATTCATCAAGTATTATCATTCAACACATGCAAATATCATCAAAGATTCAAACTTTACAGCTGATTACAAAGCATATATAATCCATAAGCATAAATTAAGTCCAAAATCAACAAAGTTCACAAATTTATCGTCCCACACCTAGATATAATCCTAGATCTAGCCAACAATCATCTCAACAGCAGTAAAACAGATCTGAATAATGTTTAAATACATGAAAAACTACCGCTTTAAACTAAAAACATGAAAAGATAAAGAACAATACTCAAACAAGCCTCCTTCTTCACTTCAACAAGCCCTAATCAAGCCAAATACTCCATGGTTAAGCTCCAGCAGCTCCAAAGCTTGATTAGGGTTCCAAAATCGCAGAAGAAGACCCTCAAAACGGCTAGAAAGCGTCCAATTTATAGAAGGCATGAAATTATGGTTTTAGGCTGAAAATTGATCTGGGGAGCATCGCCTAGCGGGGCTGCATGAGGCTAGGCGATGCGCGCGGATGACAAGGAAACTGGCGGCTGATGATGCCAGGCGCAATGCCTGGGGCCAAGCAGCCACGCTAGGCTACCGCCTAGGGTTTTTTTTTCGTTTTCTTCGCTTGATCAACCGCACTCGATTCCGATGCCCGTTTGCCCTCATTTCCGCTCCTTCGGGACACATTCCTGCACAAAACACTAAAATGTAAAAAGAAACTAGAATCGACTCGAAATACTTACAAAACTAACGAAAACATACTCAAAAATGTAAAAAAACGGATGTGTTAAACTAACACATCAGCGTTTGTGGGGGGCCGGGGGGTCGTTTGTCTCTTTTAAGTAGCCCATACGCCATACGCCACGTAGTGGCCACTACGTGGCGTATAGGTTTTGTTTATTATTATTATTTTTAATCTTGATTATATTATATTTCATATATTTTATATTATATTTCATATATTTTATTTAATTATATTATAATTAATATATTTTATTTAATTATATAATTAATATATTTTATTTAATTATGTTATATTTTATTATATTATAATTAATATATTTTATTTAATTATGTTATATTATATTATATTATATTTAATATTTATTTAATCATATACACCATAATATGCATTTTATATGAAACGTTACGATTAATTATAAAAGGTTACAAAGTTTCATTGAAAACAATGACTGATAAATACAAATTGTCGTTGTCACAAAGTTTCGCTATAGTAATGCACTTGTTTGTTTGCTTCTATAATCGATTGATACCGTTGGATTTGTTCTTGATAAACCGTCTCCCACTCACCGGCGACATCATTTCGGTAACGTTTCCATACCGCACTTAGGGTTGGAATTGGATAATCCCCCTCCAACCTTAGGTTGACAAAATGCATGGGCATATGTAGAAGACAAACCACATTATGTTGTGGTATTGTCAATGGAGCTAACCATAACGGGAAAAACGTGATACACGCTTCTTGACTGATGAGGTGAACTATCACGCCAAATCGTTGTGCAACAACAAGTCCCGTATAAGGCATAAGCATCCAATGTTCTTCTGGTGCAGGTTTGATATCAAACCAGTTTATGCTATGACGTAATGCGTCATATAAAGTTGGGTCCATCGAGTTAAGAACATATCTGTATGCTTCATTATGGGTGTCCACCTCTTGTAATAGTTGTTGGCGAACGAAACCCCATTGATTTTCGTCGAACCCTAACCCAACGGCTGCAGTCCTGAATCCACAATTATCGTCTGGCATAACATCTTGTATGTTGCTTATATAGCAATGAAGCATTGAAGGAATGTAACCACCAAATCGTCTAAGATTGTTCATTCCTTGTGGTTTCACTGGTGAAGCAACTACCGAGTCAACTTGACTTGTCTCGAGTCCTTTTTTCCCTCTAGAAGACGTTGAACGACTACGTTGGAGGGCGGGTCTTTGCTGGTTTGACATTGCTGGAGTGAATGAACTATGCCTTGGAATTTGAAAACTACTCTCTTGTGAGTCAACAACTGCGCTTTGTCTACATTCATTCCCCCTTTGTTGTTGAGCCTTCAATGTCGGATGTCCGCGTGTATCCTTCTGAACCAATGGTGTTTTCTTTTCACTTTTAAACAGAAACACTTGCGAAAGTATTTTTTTAACCAGACTCTTTTTCACTGACTCGGGTTTTGAATTTATTTCCTGCGTCACCAGACCCATTTGTCCTTCGACGTCGATTTCTTCGTCTTCTAGAAGTGTCGGGTACCGAGTATCAAGTTTTTTCTAGAAGATGTCTATATCAGAAAGCGGGATAATCGTGTCTGTATACAAATGAAAGGAAAATAATCAGTTAACAACAAACAAATGTAAAAAACAAACAAAGAGGAATTGGTTACAGTATTTTGATACATGTATTTTCGTATGTTGAGATCCGACAAGCACATGGCAAGCCATAACTTGTCCACAACTGGTGGCCGCATGACATACTACCTTGACGCATAACCTTGATCTTATTTATTTCATCAAGTAATAAATCAAGAGCTTTATGCGAAACCTTGCCACGTAATTTATTAAACATGGGTATTTTATGATGACCCGTTGTCTTTATTAAACTTGTTTCAAACCCATGTTTCATGTCTACCTCCTGCGATTCTACCATTTGATCAACAAAACCTACCAGTGTCGAGAGTGAGTTATTAGTGGTTCTCAGATATCTTTTTAAGTTTGAATGTTGACTCTCGACTCTGTTAGTTGTACGTTGACCAAAGTTGGGCGTTCTATTACTCCAGGCTGTGACAAACATGTCTTTGTATGGGTTTAACCAAGTCTATGTCACAGAATTCAAAACCCCTGAAATAAAAAACAACTATGACATATGAAAACGTAATTTTAACAAAAATAATGATAATGATATTTAATGAGCCTTACTTTGATGGTTATCTGCGACGAGCTGTTGGTACAGACGGTTGTAGTTATAGTCGTAAATTTCTGGCGACGAAGAGTCACACAAATTCCGCCAACGACCCTTAAACTTTTTCCAATCACCGTCTGAAAAACTCGCCTTGCAGTGTTTTGCGATATTTTCGCTTATGTGCCACCTACATAAATACATGGAAGCGTCCGGAAAGACCTTACGACATGCATTCATCAAAGCAAGGTCTCTGTCGGTTATTATCACGCGGGGCTCCATACACTTATCTAGCATATCTTTTACCCGTTATAGAACCCAATGATAATTTTCCTCTTTTTCTTTACTCACGAGCGCGTGTGCAATACAAAATGTATGGTGTGTTGAGGTAACACCAACTATCTGTACAAAAGGAAGTTTGTACATGTTAGTCTTGTAAGTCGCGTCGATCATAAGAACATGTGGGAACACACGCCACCAGGTGTATGATATTTTATGACAAAAGAAAATCTCCTGCACAACATTTGTTTCGGAGTTTTCGCGAGTATAGTATATGTAATTCTTAGTATGCAGCAGGTTCTCTAAGACCTGCATTCGGGTTGATCCAACTTTTTGTTTATTTTTAAATTTTTGCTGCACATTGTATACGTCTCTACGGATGGAGACGTTGTCAGGATTCTGCTTCTTTAGGCTGGAAAGTATGTTGCGTTGCTCCATGTGTTGCTCAGTCAGATGATGTGCCATGTTTTGTTCCTGTTTGGACAATCTTCTAACAAACGGGTGCCCCTCAAGATTTTGAGCAGGTTCATGGTTGTGTTGGTCGTTTCTGACCTGAAGCTTCCAACCATAAGAATCAGTGTCTTATATCCCTATTAATTTAAAAGGACAGCCAGTTTTTTTGCTACCGGTACGCCTTAAGATGGCTGTACTATTGTGTTCACCACCACGATCACACACAAGCCAGATTTTGTTGACCTCATCGGTCCCCTTCTTTTTCTTAGATCGTCCGGTAACTACGACGTATCCATTATCAAGGGCTCTACTTTTCACCCATGCCATCAGCTCCTCCACAGAAATGAATATCTGAAAACAATGTTGTCATTAAACTAATGTCCATCTAACTAAAAACAAGTGCAAAATATATTACCTCATTGGTATTCCAGTCCATATTTTGAAATAAAACGTCAGCTTCTTCCTCCTTAACCGCAAATTGGGGTGGGTGTGATTGTTTACCAGCGTAACATTCCCTGTTAACGTCTTCATCAATGCAAGGTTCCTGGTTCAAATCAAACTACCAGTACGAAGTTTGACCCGCAACCTCTTCGTTAAGATCTGGCAATACTGGTCTATTTGTGGCTTCAGACGATTACACACCAGTCTCATCCTTAGAAACATTATGATTAGTTTGTGTAACACCCTGACCGATGGCGGAAACGTCGGGATGCCACGAGGGATGTGTAGATTGTTCATAACCTCGTGGGCATCTAATTAAATCATCACATATCAATTAATCAACCAAATTAATTACATCAAAAATCATGTTCATCATGAGCTAGTTACATCAATTACACAAAAGATTTAGCTAAACTAACTAAACTCTAGTCTCCAGAAATTCAGTTATTTTAGCTAAATCCAAGACCCTACGTGATGATGTCCAAAAGATGTAGAGCTATCCTGCCCTACTTACTTCTCATTGTTCCCTGAAACATGTAGAAAATCAAGTGTCAACTACGAAGTAGTTGGTGAGTAATCATAAGTTTTTATGTTTCAAAATATTTACGAAATGTTTATAAAAGTTTATAGTTTTTCGAGAAATCCACATGTGCACCTGCGAGATAATCCAACACCCAAACACAAACACAACACACAGTCACATATTTCAGATAATCATAGATAATCAATCACATATATATATTCAACTAATCTCAATCATCAATATCTTCAATCAGTATAAGTGACAATACATGCAATCATTGTGATTGACCGAAGTCAAAGACAATGATCCATGGTGTTGTGGCAATCCACGTGACAATACATGCAATCATTGCGGATGACCGAAGTCAATAGCAACGACTCATGGAGCTGTGATAATCCAAGTGACAATACATGCAATCATTGCGGATGACCGAAGTCAACAACAACGACTCATGGAATAGAGATAATCCAATAATATGAATATCATAATGATAAACCTGGTGTCAACCATGTGCTATCAAAATAATATATAAACTGGTATGCATTTTCCACCTCCGAGTTTAAAAACAAAATGATTTAAAAAGGAGGTTATGAGAACTCACCTGAATTCCTTAGAGTAAGTGTTTTCTAGTATGCGCGCTCACGTATGTGAAAATCAAAAGCACTCAACAACCTATAAGTATTGCGTATTCGTATTCATAAGTATATGTGTTTCATTTTTCATTAAATGTCCATAGGTGTTTACTTTTTCTCATTATGTGTTCTATTAACTTAGTTTATTTAATCTAAGTTAGAATAAACATTCAAGATTTCGTAAGTGATCATCATTAAAATGTGATTTAAACTTGCTAGTCTTAATTATTTAATGATGATAAAATATTTGTAAGATCTTATGTGTTGTTTTTCATAGGTATGTATGCTAAGAACGACCACTTTATTCACACACACCTATACTTACATGCACGATTAATTAAATCCACCATCATATTCTAAGTTATAAAAATCTAATTTAGATTTAAGGAATTTGTACTCTAGTTATTCTTGCATTATTTCAAATCCCCTAATTCAACACTTTTGTCATTAAAGAAAAGGGTGATGGTTCCTTAAAATAATTACGCATGCATAGGTGTACATATTTCTCCTTATTCCTTGATTCAACCTTAATCCTTAATTCAACAATTCAGATTTTAATTGCCCTTGATCCAGCGAACCTCTTCCTGTTTCTCTCTAGGTTCGGCTAAAAAAATAAAGGTTCGGCCAAGTATGGTTTACGGCCCTTAGGTTTGCTGAACAATGGGAGGTCCGGCTAGATGTTGGTTTAGTAACCGCCTAGGTTCGTTCCAATAAGGTTCGACTCTCCAGGTCCGTGGTCACATAGAGGTTCGGGGCCATGCAAGGTTCGCCGCATAAGGGAGGTTTGTGTGTTTCAGGTTCGCGAAACCCACAAGGTTCGGCCAATAGACGTGGGTTCGGTCAAGAGAGGGAGGTTCGCAGCTTCTCGGGTTCGGCCATGGGGAAGGGTTCGCATGGATCAGGTGGGTTCGTGGCTCAACAGATCCAGCCCTTGTAGGTTCGTGCGGTCCAGGGTTCGGCCAAAGCAGTGAGGTTCGCTGCCCCTTGCAGGTTCGGCCATGGAGGTTTGCAGCTGGCAGATTTTCGAGTTTGGTGGCCATGCAAGGTTCGGCCAACCCTGAGGAGGTTTGCCCGACCTGATCCCCAACGAACCGGCTTATCATCCTCATCATCTTCGAATTTCAAGCCTTTACAGGTCCATAAGTGGTTTCCCATACTCATACACGCTCGTTTTTAGTATTCTCAATAAATAAAATCGTTTGAAATGTAAGGATGCCATCCGGTTATGTTTAAGTGAGAAGCAAAAAGTAAAACTCAAGGTTTACCTCCAAATCGTGATCAAATGATGAGTTTCTTCGTGGGTCCTTGTCCTCCTCGATCGTGCGGTCGTCTAGCCACCAAGATCTGTTGAATTGGTTATGAATTGAAGGAGAAAATGTAGAGAGAAGGTAGAGAGAGAGAGTGGGGTGACGTTTTTTGTAATCAAGAGAGAGAAATAGATGGTGGGAAATGAGGAAGAAGACATGGTTCTTCTTTCCTATACATCGGATTGTCCCCGCGTGCTCGGTCTCGTTTATATCGCGACAAAGTATTATAAATGCTCGGTTTCTCATAAATATATTTAAAACATCACAACGTTTAAATAATTGGATTTCGTTTTAATAGAATGATTTTAAGTAAAGTCGGTTCGTAAAATGAATTCGTTTACGTTCGTTGAATTATTTATTTAATAAAACGATTCGTTCAAATACGTCTTAGTTTGTGATTCCCAATAAACGTTTTAAATTTTCTTTTATTAATTTAATATCGTTAAATATATTTTGTTATCTCGTCGAAACACGTTACTCACGTACGTATTCGTAAAGATCGTCACCTTTTCGAATCCGTCGCTCGTATCGTATTTCGATTCGATTTACGATTTATGGAATATCGTTTCAGAATATTATTCCCAATAATTATATTCGTGTGAATCGTCACCCACTCGAATACATTATTAAATTAATATTTCTGAATTAATATTCTCTTTTAAGTTATGTTCGTAACCTCACCATATCGTAATCATTTCCAATATCGTTTTCATTATCTTATTGTCTTTAATATTATAATTTCCCAATCCAAACCCACTAAACCATATCACTGACACATCCGTGATAGACTGAAATATGCTTATGTGTGGAGCATATGTAGGAGTAGGTCGCAACCTATCGTGCCACCGTCCCACCGCTATTTCGATAAACCATGACCGTGTGTCTTTGACTATGTTTAGTAACCAAACCATAACAAACTCAGACTCGTTGTCATTTCAAACCAAAACCTCGGATTCTCCTCACCAAAGCCTCAACACTGATATAATCATGATAAACCGAAGATGGTTTATGTATAGGGCATACGTAGAGGTCAGTCGCAACTGCCTCAGCCGCCATCCCACCACCTCTTCGATAGACCATCATCATATCCTTGGCTACCTTTGACTATTGAATCCTAAACCACAACTATTCCAAACCAAAAACTCATTTTAAGTTAATACAACTGCAATAACTTTCTGGTTCTGTTTAGTTGTGTTTCAAACTAAACTTCTCCAGGGTTTATGCTTACCGTGATAAAATAGTTTCTCAATAGTGTATAACAGTGATAATAATATTCAATAATACATAGTCATTAACCATTATTATATCAGGTCTAAACAGTACAATCGTACATGTACGAACAACCTGAAATACAGTGATGTTACAGTCTCCCCTAGTTAAGGGAATTTCGTGCCGAAATTCAACTTGGACTAACTGTAGTGAATAAATGTGGATACTTAAGCTTCATCTGATCTTCCCGTTCCCAGGTGAATTCTGGACCACGCTTTGACTCCCATCATACTTTGACAATTGGAATTCTACTGTGTTTGAGCTTTTTAACCTCACGGTCCATTATCTCAACTGGTTTCTCTACAAAGTGCATGGTATCATCGATGCGAATGTCATCGAGTGGTACCTGAAGATCCTGATCAGCTAAGCATTTTCTAAAATTGGACACGTGAAACGTCTGGTGTACATTGCTAAGTTCAGGAAGAAGTTCCAACTTGTAGGCAACCTTCTCGATCCGTTCAAGAATCTTAAAAGGGCCAACATAACGTGGAGCAAGCTTACCCTTCTTCCCGAATCGTACAACGCCCTTCCAAGGCGATACCTTAAGTAATACCATATCATCAACTTCAAACTCAAGAGGCTTCTGTCGCTTATCCGCGTAACTCTTCTGTCGACTGCGAGCAGCTAACAGATTGTCGCGAATCTGGTGAATCTTGTCAGTCGTTTCTTGAATAATCTCAGGGCCAGTGATATACGATTCACCGATCTCAATCCAGCAAATAGGTGACCGACATTTTCTACCATAAAGAGCTTCAAACGGCGCCATACCAATACTCGCATGATAACTGTTATTATACGAGAATTCAACTAATGGTAGATGGCTATCCCAGTTGCCACCGAAATCGATGACACAAGCTCTCAACATATCTTCCAATGCCTGAATCGTTTGCTCCGTCTGTCCATCCGTTTGAGGATGATAGGCGGTGCTAAGATCCAATCTTGTTCCAAAAGTTTCATGGAGTGATTCCCAAAATCGTTCCATGAAACGAGCATCACGATCCAATATTATGCTCAAGGGAATTCCATGTCGACTAGTGATCTCATCAACGTAGATACGAGCTAGTTTCCGCACAGGGTACGTCTCGCGTATCGGTAAGAAATGAGCCGACTTGGTCAATCTATCAATTATCACCCAAATACTATCCTTACCACTTGCGGTTCGTGGGAGTTTGGTAATAAAATCCATAGATATATTCTCCCACTTCCACATGGGTATTTCTGGTTGTACTAACAATCCCGAAGGTCGCTGGTGTTCTGCCTTGACTTTAGCACAGTTAAGACACTTGGATACGTATTCAGCAATATCCTTCTTCATTCCAGGCCACCGATACAAGACTCTAAGGTCTTGATACATCTTATCAGCACCCTGATGGATTGAGTAACGAGACTTATGAGCTTCATCCAAAATCATCACCCTAAGATCATCCCGGTTCGGTATCCACAATCGATTCAAATAATACATCAAACCATCATCCTTAGTTTCCAATAGTAACTCGGCCCGCAAGACATCTCATCTTTCAGGCTATCTTGGGCCAATGAGTGTTGTTGGGCTGTGAGAACATCATTATGGAGATTAGTGTGCACGCGGACACTGTGGATTTGAACATGACTCTTGCGACTAAGCGCGTCTGCTACTACATTCGCTTTACCAGGATGGTAGCGAATTTCACAGTCATAATCGTTCAACAATTCAACCCATCTCCGTTGTCTCATGTTAAGTTCCTTCTGATTGAGAATATGTTGCAAACTCTTGTGATTTGTAAAGACTACACACTTCGTGCCATAAAGATAATGTCTCCATATCTTCAAAGCAAACACGACTGCACCAAGTTCCAAGTCATGTGTAGTGTAGTTCTTCTCGTGAATTTTCAACTGTCTCGATGCATAAGCCACAAACTTTCCCCGTTGCATGAGGACACAACCGAGACCTAGGTTGGATGCATCACAGTAAACAAGAAAGTCATCATTTCCATCAGGAAGTGTCAAGACAGGAGCATCGCAAAGTTTCTGCTTCAAAGTCTGAAATGCCTCTTCTTGCTTTGGTCCCCACTCGTATGGTTTATTCTTTTGAGTTAAAGAAATGAGAGGGACATCAATCCTGGAGAAGTTTGAAATAAACCGTCGATAGTAACCGGCAAGTCCAAGAAATGATCGAATCTCCGTTGGTGTCTTTGGTGTACTCCAATTCTTCACCGCATCAATCTTCGCAGGATCCACGTGAACACCCTTTTCATTGACAATGTGTCCCAAAAATTGAACGTCCTTAAGCCAGAATTCACATTTAGAGAATTTGGCATACAGTCGCTCTTCTCTTAGGATCTCCAAAAACAACTTACGGTGTTGCTCGTGCTCTTCTTTGCTCTTTGAGTATATCAAAATATCATCAATGAATACAATCACAAATTTATCCAAGTATGGCCTGTAAACACGGTTCATGAGATCCATGAAAACCGCTGGTGCATTGGTAAGGCCGAAGGGCATTACCAGAAATTCATAATGGCCATATCTTGTTCTGAAAGCTGTCTTGGGAATATCATCATCAATTACGCGAAGCTGATGATACCCAGACCTAAAAATCGATCTTTGAGAACCATGCCGAGCCTTGAAGTTGATCGAAAAGATCATCGATGCGCGGCAGTGGATATCGATTCTTAATGGTCAGCTTGTTCAACTCACGGTAATCGATGCACATTCGGAATGACCCATCCTTCTTCTTGACAAAAAAGACCGATGCACCCCATGGAGAATGGCTCGGGCGAATGAATCCCTTATCAGTCAGTTCTTGCAGTTGGCTCGCCAATTCTTGTAACTCCGAAGGCGCAAGTCTGTAAGGAGCTTTGGCGACTGGGTTCGCACCAGGCACTAAGTCAATCCGAAATTCTACTTGACGTTCTGGTGGAAGACCCGGCAAGTCGTCTGGAAATACTTCAGGAAAATCTCTTACCACAGGAACGTCTTCAATACTTTTTCCTTTCTCCTTTTTCTCTATAACATGTGCCAAAAATGCTATACACTTCTTCCTAAGGTACTTGTGTGCTTTAGTGCATGACAATAGCTTAAGACCTTTACTAGAAGTTTCCCCGAAAACTCTTAAAGTTTCACCCGAAGGTAAGGGAATGCGAATATATTTCTCATGACAAATGATTTCCGCTCTGTGGGTGGCTAACCAATCCATGCCTTTGATAACATCAAATCTACCAAGATACATAGGTATAAGATCAATTGGGAAAACGTGATCATTTAAGTTCACAGTACATCCAATAATAACAGTGTCAATATCAATAGTGTTTCCGTCAGCCACTTCCACGTTAAACGGTTTATCTAAGTGTGTACGTGATCTACCAAGCATGCATTCGAAATCATATGAAACAAAACTCCTATCCGCACCAGAATCAAATAAGATAGATGCATAAGATTTGTTAATCATAAATGTACCATTGACCACATCCTGGTTGGCTTGAGCCGCTGGAGCATTCAACTGAAAAGCTCTGCCTCTCGCCACCCTTTGGTTGTTCCCTGTCAATCTCGGGCACTGGTTTCTGAAATGACCCACTTCACCACACTCATAACAGGCTCTCGCCTGTATAGGTACCTGGCGAATGGGTACAGCTTGAATTGGTTGAGAATGCGGAGCTGGCAGTGCAAGCGGAGCAGGTGGCATCCTTTGTGCTTGTGGTGCACTCTGACAGACATTTGCAAAATGACCAAACTTGCCGCAGTTGTTGCAGACGCGACATGGAAAATTAGATGTGTGATGATATCTGCAGGTGTTACATTGAGGAGTAGCCCCAACATAATTTCTAGCAGTTGAGTTGTTTGATGATTGTTGCGCAGACTTAGCAGCAGGAGTAGTAACAACGAAGTTCCTGGCCTTTCATTTCTTGTTGCTGCTTTTTGAAGAGTTTCCTTGTTCAGTTTTGACTTCAGTTGAAACCTCTTTTGCAGCTGCTTTGGTGTCAGTCTTCTTAGATCCTTTCCTGGTGAGTGTTCCAGCCCTTACATGGTTATCAGTCAGTGTTGCAGATAGATAGATTGCAGCTTCTAAAGTAGTAGGGTTGCTACCATAGACTGTGTCTTGAATCTGCATAGGTAGACCGCTTATGTACTTCTCTATCGCTCTTTCCAATGGTGTCACCAGATGAGGTACCAGCAGACTATACTCGTGGAAGCGAGAATTGTAGATTACATTCTCCCCGCTATCCTGTTTGAGTTCCCAGAACTCAGTCTCAAGTTTCCTCATCTCACTGCGATGACAGAATTCAGTGGTCATCAGGTTCTTGACCTCAGTCCACGTCAGTGCTAGAGCAGCATCAACTCCCCTAGTTCGCTTTTCGCCATTCCACCAAGTTAGTGCTCTCTTTTGGAAAACACTTGTGGCATAGCGCACCTTCAGATTTTCTGGGCAGTCACTGTTGATGAAGGTATTTTCAATGCTCTCAAACCACTGTAGCAGACCAGTGGCTATCTCTGAACCAGTAAACTTCAGTAAGTGTTGCTAACCCTTGTATGCCGGTGTCAGCATTACCGTTAGCATCATCATGGTCCGTATCATCTCCGTTGTGACAGAGCGGCGGAATGTTGCTGAGGATGTTAGAAACATGTTACTACTGTTTACAACGTAAATCATACAAACTATGTCAAATGAGTTCATTCCAACAGTTAAGATTACATATAGGAACTATATTTTTCTACTATCTGTCATTAAACTCATAACAAAGTAGTAATTTCCTAATATTATTCTAAAGTATCCTAGTTGGTCATATCTATTATTAACTAAATATTCATAATTTTCAATCATTTCCCACCCTATACTAACACTGACAACCTCCCGATACAGTGCAACAAGCTTATATATAGGGCATACGTAGACTTGACTGCAGTCGCATCAGCCGCCGTCCCACCACCGTTGCATTGCACCACGATTATGCCCTTGTTAGGATTTAGGGTGTACCATGTATCTTCCAATTATCTCACTTCACCAACCTTATCCTAGGTAGGATAATTTTGAGTGAAGTGGTCTCAAGTTCCCTTGGACAATTAGGTTCGCCTAATGTCTAAGTTCACCTGACATGTAGGTTTGCCTATTTCTAAGTTCACCTAATGTCTAAGTTTACCTGACATTAAAGTTCCCCTAGTGTCTAAGTTCACTAAAAGTCCATACTAAATCCCAATGTCCATAATTATCAATGAGGGTTCATATCATCACTGAGTGCTCTTATTGTCACAAAGTGTTCATATCCTCCCTATAATTCATTCTCATCAAGTGGTCATACCATCCCTAAGTATTAGTATCATCACTATGTGTTCATATTTTCACCAAGTGTCCATCTCAATACTCAAGTATTCATTCTGTCACTAAGTGTTCATTTCGTCATTAAGTGTTCGTATCATTCGTTGATCCTATTCACCCCACGTGTCCAATAAGTGTGCTTCATAAGTGAGTTTACATGAGTCCATCGAATGTGATTATCCAAAGTGTCAATCCAAACCAAACTTAACCAACATTCCATCAGACAATATCACCTCAATCTCCACTTCACAACATATCCTAGTAATTTCTTAAGTTCCTGACACTAACAGACCCCCAATATACTACAAATGGTATATGTATAGGGCATATGTAGGGGTAGGTCGCAACCGCCCCAGCCACAGTCCCGCCACCTTTGTAGTATACTACGAGTTTGTCCTTGTCTGGTGATCAAAGATCATACAAATAATTCCTAAGCAAATAAATTCCTAAACAGTTAATTCTTAAGCAAATAGTTTCCCAAACGGGTAGTTCCCTTATTCTTCAATACTGACATCCACCCAATGTACCGTAAATGGTATATGTATAGGGCATATGTAGAAGTCAGTCGCAAGTGCTTCAGCCACCAGCCCACCACCTTTATGATACACCATGTGCATGTCCTTATCGAATCATTAGGGCACAATCTATCAAATAAAATCAGCAAGTAACATATGTAAATCAAATGTATAACAGGAGTTCAATTAACATGTAATAAACACATAAGCATGAAATCCTGAATATAGTAACTAGTGTATGAAATACTTTCATAATAGGGTATCCTACGGTTATAGACTAGGTCAACCATTTCTAGTAACCTAATTCCTTATAACCCAGGCTCTGATACCAATCTGTAACACCCCAACCGATGGCGAAAACGTCGGGATGCCACGAGAGATGTGTAGATTGTTCATAAGCTCGTGGGCATCTAATTAAATCATCACATATCAATTAATCAACCAAATTAATTACATCAAAAATCATGTTCATCATGAGCTAGTTACATCAATTACAAAAAAGATTTAGCTAAACTAACTAGACTCTAGTCTCCAGAAATTCAGTTATTTTAGCTAAGTCCAATACCCTATGTGATGATGTCCAAAAGATGTAGAGCTATCATGCCCTACTTACTTCTCATCGTTCCCTGAAACATGTAGAAAATCAAGTGTCAACTACGAAGTAGTTGGTGAGTAATCATAAGTTTTTATGTTTCAAAATATTTACGAAATGTTTATAAAAGTTTATAGTTTTCCGAGAAATCCACATGTGCACCTGCGAGATAATCCAACACCCAAACACAAACACAACACACAGTCACATATTTCAGATAATCATAGATAATCAATCACATATATATTCAACTAATCTCAATCATCAATATCTTCAATCAGTATAAGTGACAATACATGCAATCATTGTGATTGACCGAAGTCAAAGACAACGATCCATGGAGTTGTGGCAATCCACGTGACAATACATGGAGTTGTGGCAATCTGTCACACCCCGAGCCGGCGGGGTAGGATCGGGTTTCCCCGACGGGCGGAAGGTTCCCGGGCGCGATATCGAGAGTGATAATCGAAATGATCAGATTGTTTACATTGCACATGATATATAAATGAGAAACTTGCTAAAATAAAATAGAATTACAAAGTTAAATTACGTCAGTTAAGTTTATAATTTAACAATGTAAATCTACTATCACATCATAAATCTTCAATCTTGTATCTGCACAAGATATACAAAATAACTGTGTATGATGTCCAAAAGTATGCAGGTCCAAAAAGCTAGGTCCTCTATATGTAACCTAGTCCAAAAGAAACAACTCTTCAGTTGACCTGTTCGTCACCTGAGAAGTCATGCAAAAATAAAGTCAACACATGGTTGGTGAGTTCATATAATTTAGTAATTTGAAAATGATTTGAAAACCTCTTTCGGTAAAGACCCTAACCTCATTAACTTCACATGTAATATCCATATCGGTATGCTTATATATAGGGCATACCCCTGGATCGAGCCAACAAACCCGCCCAGACGCCGTCCCACCACATACTAATACGCATATGACACTGTTGTTAATGATAATTAAGCATTTTTACCCTACACACCTCTGATTTAGATTATGCTTTCCAAAATTTGATTTACCTTTGATTCTCTTGAGTTCATCATAGATACATGATTTCCCAAAAGTCAGTGATAGAAATAAAATGTTAAATATTTAATTAAATAAATAAATAAAACATTTAAATACAACTAAGACATGATGATTGGGCCTTATTTGACTCAATTAATTAGGCTTAGTTGTTGGTGGTTGTCCAAGTTGTAACCTCTCACACGTGACCCATACCAGGCATAACTCACAAGGAGTATACCTGGGCGTGACGGGATTTTAATGATGCCCGTACAGCCTGACCCAATGGTCTTCTGTACCTGAAGGGACTTTACGGATATCCTTTGATTCTTGATCTCTTGATTCTCTTGATTTTTGATATTGAATTCATTTGATAGTTCACGTTATTGCCCATATAGCTTGACTACAAGAGTCTACTATACCTGAAGGGACTTTATGTGTGTTACATGTGGTCTTGATTCCCTATACAACTGACATCCACCTTAACTCAAATATTAATGATTTCATTAGATTGTAATGATTTCATTATTTCAATGATTCACACACATTTATGATTTCCGATTCCTTGAGTCTTTTGATCTTGATCTTTAGAATTTCCATGATTCACAATGATAATTGATTCTTGATTATGATTCTTTGTTCTCAGATCCCACACTGAATTAGGTTTCCTTTGAATATGATCTTTTGTTTTAGTTCCTTTGATTTCACTTTGAATTTAGATTCTTGAATTTGAGCTTGATGGACTAAGGGTTTATTTAGAGTTTAGATTTAAAATATTACTCATAAGAGTACTTTAATTAACTTGATAATTTGATCTGTTTAATAATTACCTAGACAGGAGTCTAGGAGTATCAACAAACATATATATGTAAAACATATAATAAATAAAAGCATTTAAATAAACAATTTAAATAAAACAGTTTACGCATGCTTCTCAGCCCCGCGTTTTAAAACAAAAATGTTTAGAAAAGGGGCAATGAACTCACTTGTGCTGCTATGTAAATGATCTAACACAAAATGCGCGCTCTTGTTGTAGCTTAGGTTTCTTCAGTTCCTGAGTTATTTTATAAGAATTCGAATATAATAAGTACGAGTAGTAGTCGTCGTATCTAAGTCTCAGTCTCCGTGTGTGTAACTAAGTGTCCTAGGTTACTAGTGTTTCTATAACTTAATCTTCTAATCTAACTTAGTTACCCTTTTATGACCCCAAATCCAATGTTTAGTTACAAAAATTTGGTCTCCTTTGTATCTAGTTCAAATCCAGACAATTATATTGTCTATTTTACAACAAAATCCCAATCAATGACATTACAACTAACTTTTATAACTAAATAAACTTAAAAGGAAGCCAATGACATTTATAAATAAATTCCATTTCATTTCGATTTAAACAAGATTTTAGAAAATTATCAAATTAGATTGTTAATAACTTTACAACGCCTTCATTTTAATTAAAACATCATTACTTTTATTAGAAATTTCAATACTTGAATTACATAATCTTTGATATATGATGAGTTTAATTAACCCATTGGGCCCCATTAGGCCCATTTATAATTCTTGATTCCCAATGATTTCAACTCGCATCTTGGAATAATTCAATATAGATGATTAATTCACCTAAATTTAACTATGTGTCTCATGATATCTCTAAAGTTCTTCATGACTTTAATAAGGATTTTTCCCAATGAAAAGTGATAATTTCTTAACATAACTACTTACAAAACTTTTCCATGCGCTCTCACATACCTACATGTGTGATTATATATTGTTGCATGGTACCATATAGTTACATTTTCCACTTTAAAACCCTAGGTTATTCCCATTTTATTTCATGTATCAATAAAACCAATAGTAAGGTTCCTAGGTTCGCTGTATTCTCAAGGTTTCATGAGGGTTAGGATTCGGTTTGGGTCTGAATAGGGTGATGGCAGCGAACCTTCTAAGGCTTTGCATGGCTCGGCAATAATAAGCTCAGCGAACCTTTATGGTTCGGCTGAGAAGAGTAAAATGGTTCGTTCAAGGTTCGGTAGGCCTAAGGAGGGGGTGCGGCCATGTAGTGCCTAGGTTCGGCCATGCAGATGTGTGGCAGCATCTCTAGGGTTCGCCACCCTAGGGTTCGGCTATCCTTGCTTTGGTGGCCAAAGGTTCGTTATATCCGAAGGTTCGGCTGTCAAGATATATGTTCTAGAGTCCTAAGGTTCGTCTCATGTAAGGTTCGGCCCATGAACCAGTCTGGCGAACCTTGAGAGGTTCGGCACCCAAAGGTTCGTGGCAGGTGGCTTATAGGTTCGTGGTCCACCCTAGGGTTCGTTGAGTATGGACCAAGGTTCGGTCAGCAGATCCGAAGGGTTCGGTGCAGGCTGGCACAGGGTTCGTCTGCAGGGTGGTCAGGTTGACAAGTTCGTTGCAGACATTAAAGGTTCGGCTCAGTCCTTTAGAAGGTTCGGCTGTTTCATCAGCCCAACAAGGTTCGGCCGACGCAGGTGCTCACGAACCTGTATCATTTCCATGTTTTCCCCAAGCCCAATCTATTGCAGATCGTTTTGTACGACCATCTAGTTGCTAACCATGGCTCAACTCCAAGTTAGTAAGTGTTTAAAATCGATTATTATGGCAATAACTACATGCACTCGTTTAACACCCTAAAAACCGAAAATAAGTTCGAGATTTACCTCAACTTTCGTGGATGGAAGCTTGAATAAACTGTACTTCCGTGATCTACGCAACAAGAGGATCGTTATGACACCAAATTTGATCGAATCCGACTTGAAATGAGTTCCGAATTGTAGAGAGAAGGTTGTGTTTTAGAGAGAGACTAGGGATAGAGAGAGAGAGTGATGATGGAGATGGTGGGGGTGGTGGTTGAGTCTTGAATGAGACATTAATGGTCTCATTTAATGCTCAGCCTAATACCCGCGTGCTCGGTTTCGCCCGGTTTCGCGAAATACATCGATTCTTCATGATTTTAGTCACGAAACGACACAATTTATAATATAGAAATTATGGATTACATTTAAGTTGTGATTCCTAATAAATTAACTAATACCTTATATTTATTTTAAAAATTTAAAATATTAATTTACTGTTTAAATTGAAATGTACGGTCGTCGCGCGTATTCGTTCGAATCGTCACCCATACGAATACGACGATAACTATACTTTTCAATCTTGTTTTCTAATTAAAGAATATCATTCAGAACGTTAAACTTTCAGATATATTCGTACAGATCGTCACCTATACGAATAATCCGTCGATTTCGCATTCACATAACAATATTCGTGTGTTTTGTTCTTTAAATTCTCACATACGTTTATACATAGTAAATCCTAACAAATAACCCATGATGGTTCTGTATTGTCAAATAATTATCTGACTCAAGAACCCTATTTCTGAACTTTGTTTTCTGAATTTGAATCTGAACTGTGCTATGATAACATGTAATGAAGATGATATACAATTGATAACTGAAATATGTACCTGATTTACTGTTCATGTACTGTAGAGATCACTGTTCCGGTGACGGTTCCGGCACTGATGTTACACCAGGGTTCGGCCAAAGCAATGAGGTTCGCTGCCCCTTGCAGGTTCGACAATGGAGGTTTGCAGCTGGCAGATTTTCAAGTTTGGTGGCCATGCAAGGTTCGGCCAACCCTAAGGAGGTTCTCCCGACCTGCTCCCCAACGAACCGGCTTATCATCCTCATCATCTTCGAATTTCAAGCCTTTACAGGTCCATAAGTGGTTTCCCATACTCATACACGCTCGTTTTTAGTATTCTCAATAAATAAAATCGTTTGAAATGTAAGGATGCCATCCGGTTATGTTTAAGTGAGAAGCAAAAAGTAAAACTCGAGGTTTACCTCCAAATCGTGATCCTTGTCCTCCTCGATCGTGCGGTCGTCTAGCCACCAAGATCTGTTGAATTGGTTATGAATTGAAGGAGAAAATGTAGAGAGAAGGTAGAGAGAGAGAGAGAGAGAGTGGGGTGACGTTTTTGTAATCAAGAGAGAGAAATAGATGGTGGGAAATGAGGAAGAAGCCATGGTTCTTCTTTCTTATACATCGGATTGTCCCCGCGTGCTCGGTCTCGTTTATATCGCGACAAAGTATTATAAATGCTCGGTTTTCTCATAAATATATTTAAAACATCACAACGTTTAAATAATTGGATTTTGTTTTAATAGAATGATTTTAACTAAAGTCGGTTCGTAAAATGAATTCGTTTACGTTCGTTGAATTATTTATTTAATAAAACGATTCGTTCAAATACGTCTTAGTTTGTGATTCCTAATAAACGTTTTAAATTTTCTTTTATTAATTTAATATCGTTAAATATATTTTGTTATCTCGTCGAAACACGTTACTCACGTACGTATTCGTAAAGATCATCACCTTTTCGAATCCGTCGCTCGTTTCGTATTTCGATTCGATTTACGATTTATGGAATATCGTTTCAGAATATTATTCCTAATAATTATATTCGTGTGAATCGTCACCCACTCGAATACATTATTAAATTAATATTTCTGAATTAATATTCGCTTTTAAGTTATGTTCGTAACCTCACCATAACTTAATCATTTCCAATATCGTTTTCATTATCTTATTGTCTTTAATATTATAATTTCTCAATCCAAACCCACTAAACCATATCACTGACACATCCGTGATAGACCTAAATATGCTTATGTATATGGCATATGTAGGAGTAGGTCGCAACATATCCAGCCACCGTCCCACCGCTATTTCGATAAACCATGACTATGTGTCTTTGACTATGTTTAGTAACCAAACCATAACAAACTCAGACTCGTTGTCATTTCAAACCAAAACCTCGGATTCTCCTCACCAAAGCCTCAACACTGATATAATCATGATAAACCGAAGATGGTTTATGTATAGGGCATACGCAGAGGTCAGTCGCAACTGCCTCAGCCGCCATCCCACCACCTCTTCGATAGACCATCATCATATCCTTGCCTACCTTTGACTATAGAATCCTAAACCACAACTATTCCAAACCAACAACTCATATTAAGTTAATACAACTGCAATAACTTTCTGGTTCTGTTTAGTTGTGTTTCAAACTAAACTTCTCCAGGGTTTATGCTTACTATGATAATATAGTTTCTCAATAGTGTATACCAGTGATAATAACATTCAATAATCCATAGTCATTAACCATTATTATATCAGGTCTAAACAGTACAATCGTACATGTACGGACAACCTGAAATACAGTGATGTTACAGTTTGTCATTTAATTAACAATAAAAACAGCTAAATACAGTTTCATACCTGATAAGTTTCAGCCACACGCGAAACGTCGGAATATTGACAGAAGAAAAAGTCTCCGTCCCACCAAGTCATAATTCAAATCAAAAATATGGGTGTAGAATGTAGATATTCTAATAAACGAAACAAGAGAAACACGATCAACTATACGTCAAGTGATTCGAGTGAACGTTTGATATTGTAACGCAATATGTGTGTATATATGGACGCTGAATCAGTAAGTTACAAACTATTTGGCACGTTTTAAACATTAAACGCCTCGTAGTGGTCACTACGGGACGTTTAGGGATAACCCTAAAGGCCCCGTAGTAACCACTACGTGGCGTTTGGGTCTAATCAACTGACACTGTCGAAACTTTTTCAGAACATCGTACCAATACGCCCCGTAGTGGCCACTACGGGGCGTTTAGGTCTAATAAAAGCCCCTGTCGTTTGACCAAGATAGTACAAGCCGTACCAAAACGCCCCGTAGTGGCCACTACGAAGCGTATGTGGGGTGTGCAGACATACTTTTGGGGTGTAAGTTTAACACCACCCTTATTCATCTCTATCTTGCTCATAAATAAATATTTTATTATTTTTCTCTTTCTACGCACTAAAAAATTACAGAGATAATAAACAATATTACTATCTAAACAAAAATGATAATACGGTCACGTCAATTGGTTAATTTTTAAGCACCGTTGGTTTTTCCTTTTATGTGAACCGCTCCAATAGATATTGTCAATGATTGGTCCCGTCACCACTTTTAAAGTACCAAAAACCGTTGTTTTATTCTTTGTCGTATGAACTATTGCAATATGTAGGTGGATAATATAATAGATTTGATTTTTTTAGCTGTCTTAAATGATGACATGATGACTTTTTATTTTATGATGGATTTTTTTATAATGAATGATGTTTAATTTTATTTTTTAATTTTGTTGTGATATGTCAGTTATATTTTATGTTTTTGTTACTACTAATGTTATTCTTATCATTATGTCAATGTATATATATCTTTTTTAAATTATGTCTACATTTTTCGAAAATGGATTCATCCACAAGGTGAAACAAGATTGTGAAATGCACTCAGCAACGAGTGTATGTGCACATTAGTTTTCTGTATTTTTTAGAAAATATATAAACACAAGACTCTAACTTATCAAATAAAAATAAAAGATATCTTTAAATTTATCATAAGTGGCCTAATACATAATAAAAATCCGTGAAATTTGGCAGGGGACTCCATAACCGAATGCTTCTGCTCACGACCTGTTCGTCAAAAGATTAAATCTCTTTCTTCTCCGTCTCATCTCTTCTGCAAATTCATTTGATGTTAAGTGATACCTGCAATTTGTTGATTGCATATGTATGCATACATCTTCAATTTCTAAAAATATAAATAACGGAATGTGGTACCTGCAATTCAGTGGATCTTTTTGTTCGTATATTATCAATCCTGTTTTTTTTTTAATTGCTTACGATTTACTTAGGGTTTCGTTGTAGATTTAATTTGTGTCGTTAATCTTCTGCAGAATTTAACGGACATATTAAAAGGATTGAAGTCATATGATCATTGATCTTATATGCAAAGGTACATCAATAAACCTAAACAAGATATCGCATACAGTCAAAATTAATATGTTGTGTTATATAGCTTGTGAAGATATGGAACCAATTCAAGGTCATGATGCGCCTCTTGCAATTTGGGCACGATCAAAGACTACAATGTCAGTATGGTCCATAAAAGCACGTCTAGTTTTCTATAAAACGGATAGTAATTGCTTTTTTTTTTTTTACTTGTATGAATGACAGGGGAGGCAATAGCGTCAAGGTGACTGGTTAAATCGTTGAACCAGAAGTCCAGAAAATAACATATATATTTATTTGTGTCAAAGTGGTTGACAGGCGGTAATCAAGTTTTAAACATGTGTAATTCAACATGTGACCTATGCCCGACAAAATGGGCGGGTTGGGTCGGGTTGGATAACGGGTCAGAACGGGTTCGGGTCAGGATGGGTGCGGGTCAGAACGAGTTTTAATCAAAACCAGTTCGGGTCTAAATGAATTGTTCTTAAAAAACATCAATTTTGTTTAACTTAAAATGTGTTATAAGTAAGCAAATAGTCTATTTGGATAATTTTTAGTGTTTTTCTCATCAAATACGTTCTATTAATCATTCTTAAATGTTTGAATCCATTGCATTTGCATACTTTTTTGGTAACACATCTTGACCCGCATTGTGTTTAAGTGCTATCCATCTGAACTCATTCAATATTATGATCTTACCCATTTCAACCCATTATACTACAATTGTTTACCCAAACCAACCCATTTTCTTTGACATGGATAAAAATTGTCACCTCTAATGTGACCTATCATATGAGCTAGATAGGCCAAACCTTAACATTATTAGTTTTACGTAAGTGTGTCAGGAACGGCCACCCTTCATAAGGAATTTCAATTCGACATATTTCTCTCGTCAACTCACAACACTTTCTATATATCTATTGATTTTCTTTCAGGTTCACAAAGTACCAGCAATTGAAATGGAAACACTTGGATCTCCTCTCATGGGATTATTTGAGAAGCATTTTGCTAGCAAGTACTTCATTTATGTTCAGGGTTATGATTATGATTATCCAAAATCACAGTCATCAGTCATGTTAAGAAATCCAACTTCAATGCATGAAAATAGAAGTCCTAAATATTACCCTAATGACATTCTCCCATATATCTCTTCGGTTGCCCGTAATCTCACAATGTAGCTCCGAAAGGTAAATTCATAGCTTTTGTCACAACAGTAGCCAAGACAGAAAATCCTGAGACAGGACTGAAGCCTGGGATAGATTTACTTGGACCTGTGGACCAGATCTTCTTTGATACTTACACAGATACGATCCATTAACCAAGGGGTGCAGAAAATAACCTTCTACATATCTAATTAGAGTATCAATTTTACACGAAAGATAAATAAATACCCAATCCCTCTTATTACTTCAGATATGACACACTCTAATGTATCCCTCAGAGTTATGATGCAACAACGCACGCATAACTGGATACACAAACCTTAGACATAATCTTTCTTAAAAATATATGACACACACACATGGTATTCAAAAAGCATGCACGTCTAGGCCCTCAGGGGAGGAGATGCATCTTATGTAGACAAGGCCGTGACTTTCCTGGGCACTGTTGTTTATATTTACATCTACCTATCCATCTATATATAAAGTGATGATTCAAGAGAGAAACAACAAAGATTAGGAATCACTGTGAATTCATGGATTCACTAGGGGAACACAATTCACCTTGAAAAAATAGTGTATTCATCGACAAATCAAATACATGTATACAATACTTCCTAATTATTTCACATATAGCGTATTTACCTTTGTTCAGGGGTCTTTCTGGAAGCAACCTCTCTTTTTTTGCTACATCCCCTCCTCCCAAGACCCTATAAATAGCTATGCGATGAGTGAGATCTGTTGAGTATGGTTGTTGTATAGTGTATTCCTCAAGGATCCTAACTATTTAGTGATTTCTATTTGAACTCACTCTTGTATATGCTCCTACAGGCTACAATTGCACTTTTTTGATCTCAAGTGTGCTCTTTTCACACCTTGCACCTAGGCAACACACGAACCCTTTGAACCTTGTGACCTTAACTATTTTCATCACACATTTAAGGAAACAATTGATTAATGTATTTGATGGTGTAATGTCACAGACTCTAGACTTAAGTGTGTATCTAACTGCTGCTATAAGTGCTGCGAGAGACAAACAGCAATAACAGAATCAACCCGTACCTACATCCTCGTCTACTTTTTTTGATGATTGTAGGAACTCATTTACATAGTAAACCCTAGGTCCCTCCAATGCCAGACTAACAAAAGGAAGCAGATAAAGGACAACCGCAAGGAAACAGGTCAGTGGCCAAGGAAAATTGGTCTTAGTGATTGTGTATTTTTCCTTCCAGCAATAATATCTGGGTTGAATATAATAAGCTTAAAATGAAACTCGAAATCAATAAATATATGCAATTTCTTTGGCACAAATTCAAATCAATGATCCAATTTCATGCATAGAAAGTAACACATCTAATAACATTTCATCGAACACCTTCCGATCATTTAACAAGAGTTACATTTCATACACATAGACTGAAATTTTGAGAAAATAAAACACGAAATTTGGATCACTACACCTTTGTTGAGCTAAAATTAGAAGTTCTAGTGCTTCTTTCTTCGTCCGGGGAGCTTTTCCGTTGCTAATCTGTATATCCAATAAACCTTTTTGTTTTTTCAAATTTATGAATACCAAAAAAGTAGAAATTAGTATATTGTTGGAAACTGGTGATCTTTTGATTAGAAGAGAAGAATAAGAGAGATTGGCGTACCAAAGCGATTACATGAGCGGCTATGAGAACGACGACGATGAAGGGGACGACTTCAAGGATCCATGGCTGAATCGAGGTTTGTTGCTGGTTGGGATTCGCCATTCGACAGAGTGACGGAGCAGATCAACTAGTTGAATCGAGTGAGATTTGGGAAATCAGAAGATTTTTGAATGGGTAACGCTATAACTTGACCAAAAAGGAATAAATGTATTTTTTTTAAATAATGTATTTTTTTGAATCGTTAAATTAAGCATTACTCGACAAACGGATAACTCGACCCTACTAATCAAGAGAAAACTCACACACAAAAAAACTCAAGCTTATCTGCATGCAATTCACAAAGACACTCGAATTACTAAACAAAAGGCCTGTTGATTAAAAAAAATTTGTACCCATCTTATATATTCTCTTATGAAGTTTATCCACTTGTTTAAGAAAATATTAAATGTTTATGTTTGCATGATTACTGACCAAGTATGTAAAAATATTAACTAACTAGTTTATATTTTATGTATTTTATGTTGAAGAGATTACCACACATTTATGGTTTCGGCCATTGTTTGAGGCTCTTCACATTTCCGGTCTCTGTCGTATCCTTCCCCCTACGTGCTTCTTTCTCCTCACCTGCAGCCTTCTTTCTCTCCCATGGCTACCTCCTCCTCTTTCACCCAGATTCATCCTTTCCCTAAACACCATCCTTCATATGCTCACCATTAAACTCTCCTTTACAAACGATCTCCTTTGGAAAAATCACATCCTTCCTATCTTATCTTATCAAAATCTCCTTCAACACGTGGATGGATCGATCATTGTTCCTACCCTCCACAATCACTCAACATGAAAAAATTATCGATAATCCAGCCCTTCTTGCCTGGAATCTCGCTATTCAATGGACCGTTATTATCCTCCATGCTTCTCTTACGGAGACGATGGCTGCGGTTATCATCAGGTTGTCTTTTGCCCGTGAAATTGGGGTTGCCTTGGAAGCAGCTTTCAGCAACACCTCAGTTGATCGCATTAACAATCTTCGAGATCAACTTTGTCTCTCTCAAAAGGTGGCTCAATTGTGGCTGCCTATGGTCGATCGTTCAAATTGGTATGTGATCAATTGGCCGCCAACGACAAATATGTGGTTCCTATGGATCAACTTCACTTGTTTCTCTGTGGTCTTGGTCCATCTTTTGATTTTTAAATTTCTATTCGCAACTCTTGACCACCTGCACTGCTCTCTGATCTTGTTTCTCGAGCCAAGAGCCATGAATTGTTTACGAAGGCTCTGCATGAGCCTACTACACCCACGGTTTCTTTTTCTACGACCTTGTCCGAACCTGGATCTTATAATAGCTGTGGTTCTGGTCGCATATTTCGTGGCTCATACCCTTATGGTAGTCGTGGTCGTGGTCGACGCTTGCCTCATTGCCAACGTTGCAGGAAAGAGGGACATTATACTTCTGTTTATCCGTCTCGCTATATATGCTCAACAATCTCTCTCAACTGAAGATCAGGTTGCTCGTGCATTTCAAGCTCAGTGTCATGTGTCCCCTTCTGGCACTAATCGGTACATTTTCTTGGGTGCCTCTGATCATATGACGGTTTCCTCTGACTCTATCACTACGATTGCTTCAACCACAAGTAACTCATCGGTCATTTTTGGAGATGGTATGTCTATTCCCGTTTCTCAAGAAGGTCATACAACTCTTCTTGATTCAATTCAACTATGGGATGTCTTAGTTGAGCCACATATATCTAAAAATTTGTTGCCTGTGAGTTAACTCACACAAGATAACTGCATTGATCTTGTTTTTTTTCTCACCCTAGTTTTTGTCTTCAGGATCGCCAAACAAAACAATTCTGGCCTGAGGATGTAGTAAGGATGGCTTATATGTTCTTTACACAGGTCATGAAGCACTTTTTTCTTCACAAGCTCTACCCAAAGCTTCTTTTGAAACTTGGCATTATCTTTTGGGGCATGTCTCATTTTCTATTATTACTTCTTTGCATAAACTTGGACATTTATCGTTAACTGCTACTTTACCTAAACCGGGCATGTGCTCGCCTTGTCAACTTGCTAAAGCGCATCGGTTGCCATTAAATAATGATCCTAAACGTGCTTTACAACCCCTTGATCTTATTCATTATGATTTGTGAGACCCTCCCCAGTCTTATCTTACAATAACTATCGATATTATGTTGTGTTTATTGATGATTGTCACACCCCCAATTTTCAACTAACGGAATCATACCGTTTGGGACGTGACAAACCAGGATCTCAGATCATTAGACATAACGAAGACCTCTATATGATTTTCAAAACATACTTTGGTCTAAAACTGTAATATCAAAGTTCTAACGTTGCGGAAGCGTTTTTAAAACATAAACAACCATAACGGTTTGAAAACTGTACATTACAAAGCAAAGTTTCAAATGTTCAAATCCAAATAACTGAAATGTAAAATATGCATGCGACTTGATCTCCTAGTCCATGCTTGCTTGCTTGTGTACCTTAGTGTCCAGAGAAAAGATGTAAATCAAGTCAACACAAAGGTTGGTGCATACACAGGTTTAAGTATTCACAAATGTTTGAAACAACTGTTTGAACAAAATGTTTGCAGATAACATAATCACACATGCATAGTCATGATAGCTAGTCATTTATACTATTTACATAAGTGGTCGACACCGAAGCTGACTGTTGCATGCTATCGCATGTTTTGTCTTTCCACTATTGTCTAGCACAAACAATAGTAATGTGAATTGGCTAGTCAAACACTTGCGTAGATCCCATCTACCAAGTGAGGTTTGTCAAACCTAATAGATCTATTTCCAACTACCACGCTTTGCACTACGGCAAACTAAACGGTTCGAAATGTAAGGACTTGTAATGCTATGTTGCACTAAATGTAAACAGCTAACTCATGCAAGTGATATGTATCAAAAATGTTTGTTGCACATGTTTTCTCTCCCAAAACTGTTAAAGTAAGAAAAGGGCCGTGTACGCACCTTTCAATGTAGCAGTAGAATCTGTGTTTAAACAACAACTTAATGTTATTCAGGATGTCGTTTTGTGATTGTAATCACATACGTGTCAACACACGTATGTTAGAGTGTTAGAAATGTACATACGAATGTACGCGTAACTTTAAAATCGTTTAATAAAATCATATCATCGTTTATGATTTTATTTAAACAAGCGTAATTATACGCGATTTTGTTTTCGGGTTACAATATAAATTTTATTATCATATTTGGTTCGGGATGAAATTCTGGTTCCAACGAAATTCGAACGGGTCAAAACGGAGTTAAAACGAGAAAGTTATGACAAAAATGCTAAAATAGTTTTAAATCCTCAAAAATGGTGGAACCCAGAATCGAACCCGCGACCTCCCCCTCACAACACACACACGCTACCAGTTCAGCCAGCTAGGGAATCGCAATAACACTCCAGAATTAATTCTTTTAACCATAGTTTCCCGGATTCCCCTTTGTCTAACCATACCAAACTATTCAACCCCAATTGACCCAAAATTCGATCACCTTCGAAACTGGAAACATAGGGGTTTTGTTTTTGACATATAACCGCATCTAAGAGTGGTTTTAATTTGATCATTACACCACAGAAAGTTCCAATTTGTGCTTTTCACATATTTCGAACATAACATCCTATTCCAAGATTCCAATTCGATAAAATTGATTAACAAAATACCTTGGGTTTATGGGGGTTCATTAACCAGAAGATTTCGACCCCATATGAGTCGTTTAATTCGAAAATCAAATACATTTATATCAAAATCCCCAATTCATTTTGTTCTTAGAACCCTAGAACTTGATCATACACGATTCCTTATAATTTCATGAAATTGATATATGGGTTCTATTAATCGACATGTTCTGAAACCAGAGGTACCATTGAATTGAATTCTTAACCTCATTCTCTCGAAAACCCCCAAATGGGTTTATGAGGTAAAACCTAGAATTCGAAATCATTAAATTCGTGGTTCCTTGATGAAATTAGCATAGCATTAACATTAATCGGAACCTTCTGAACCTACAGGTCTCATTCAATTTAATTCTTGAACCCATCTTACTCAAATCCCCAAACTCGTTTTTATCATAAGAACCCTAGATTCGAAATCATTCAAATCGTTATTGTTTCCTGAAATTAACTTAGGAATTTCTATAAAAAGAGTATTCCCAAACCTTCTGTAAACTTTAATTTGATTTTAACAGTCGTTTGAATCAAAACCCCCAAACCATTTTAACTCAAGAACCCTAGAAATCGAAATCCCAGAATTCGTACTTGTTTGATGAATTTAACATATGGATTTCCTTAAACTAATGATTTCGAAACTCTCTGTGTCAATTGATTTCATTCTTAAACTCGATTTAACAGAAACCCCTAAATCGTTTAAACTTAGAACCCTAGCATTCGAATTCAAAGCATTCGATGTTATGAGTCACAATTGGCTTAGGTTTAACCTTAGTCGGCCCTTTTAGGTGTTGTAGGAACGAAAACTTACTTGTTTTGATGATCAATTGCAAGAAATCGACTTTTAGGTTGAGTTTCGGCCACTCAAAATCAAACTCTTCTCTCCACGACTTCTTGCTTCGAATTGTATGATGCCACAGACTCTAAAGGTGCCGATTGTAGGCTCTGTAGTTCTAATTTTTTGCATTATGGTTTAGTTATGCGAATTTGACAATGATGAGGAACGGTTTCGACTTTTGGTCTCATTAGGCCTTTAATTCGATCAATAATGATGTTAATAACACCTGGTAACTGTTATAAATCATTAAGGTGTTGAGTATAACACTTTTAATTCGGCCATAACTGCTTGATGATGTGAATTTCGAATTCAGGTGTGGTTTTTGGACGAATTTTGACTTTCAGGAGTCAAAATTGAGTATTTCTTCTAATTGCATGGCTAATCCTTAACATTTAAGTGTTTATACACTTGTTTTGTTCCATTATAACCCTTGTAGTTCGTTTTTGTTGAATTTCGTATTGTTTCGGTTAATTTCTGGTTAACGGGGTTAACCGCGAATTGCCGGATTGTCACAATGATCATACATGATTTTGTTGGCTTTATCCTCTTCGAGCCAAATTGTAACAACCGGTTTTTAATAAATGAATGTATTGTGAATAATCGTTAATTAAACGATTGTGGTTGTTGTGATTTGAAAATATGTGAATTACATCATCGATGGCAAGAGCACATGTGATCGTTCTAGAAATCCATATTAATTTGATGATTGTAATTATTACAAATTGATAGTATGTGAGAAATGATGAACGTGGGAGAAAACCGTGCGTGAAACGGAGTTACGGATCATCCGGAATCGTGAAACGAAGAAAATTACAAAATATTATGCTTTGGGACTCTTCGCGGTACGCGAAGGTGGTCTTGAGGTTCCTTCGCGATACGCGAAGGACTCAAAATATCTAAAAAAGCTCCGGATTTCTTCGCGGTACGCGAAGAGTTCTTTTGCTCTCCTTCGCGGTACGCGACGGGTAGGGCGGTTTGACAGATTCCTATTCTTATCAGAATAGCATCAGAAATTATATTTTTTCAGTATCTTGACCTCAAACTCACCCAGGGACGATCTGATCGAAATTTTGTCATCAAAATCAAGTTTTTAAGCTACCAGAACGTTTGGATCAAGCTAGGATTCGATCTTACAACTCCTGATCGTCGATTTCATCCGAAAACTTCGTTCAAATGGGGTAACGATTCTATTTCTCTTACTAGTTTAATATTGTGTGGATTAAATTTAGTTTTGATTGTAATACTGTGATTATGAGTATTGATTATTGCATAGTTGATAACTAGGGATTGTTAGAAACGAAGAACTTGTTGTTTTGATGGTGAAATCTTCGTTTTGAAGCCGGGATAATGTACGATTATTATGAAACCCATATCATGGTGTGATAACTAATAGGATGGGGTGAATATGATTTTAAATGTAATATGGATTATGATCCATGGGTTAAATGATGATTGTGATGAATTGATGTTAACATTATTAATAGTTATGATCTTAAATAAAAAAATTGAATAATAAAAGTAATTAAAGATCGCAACTAATATAATTGAACATCAATTATTTGATGAAATGCCTAAGTGAGGCATGAAACATGATTAATTGTGATAACTGACTAAAACTTACTAAACGTAGTAAGATAAAGTCATTTATGTGATAAATTGACTTTGAGCAAGTCAAATCAGTCAAGTGTGTTGAACTTGATTGTATGTGCTATACGTGTTGAAACTAGTTGCATATATGTATTTTGCAACTAGGTGGTGGTAGTGGAAGTCAAACCACTAGTCATAGAGCAGGAAAGGAGCCTGCAGTTGCTAATCCTTTATCTGATTAAGGTAAGTAATCCCACACTATGACATCACATAATAAACATTTAATTTGTTGTTGATTTAATTGTATGATAAATATGGTATTGGTGATATGGGAACGTTGAATAATAAAAGTTCAACAACCTATGATAAATCCAATACCTTGGTGAATAAAGGTGTGGGAATTCTATGATAGAGGTACTGGTGGGTGAACATCATAGTAATTTGATTGAAATAATTGTGACTCCACAAATGTGTGGATAGCCAGAGGTGCTGGCGATTGTCTTAGATGGAAGTACCGGTGGGTGAACATCTTAAGACTTGAATTAATTATGACTCCACAATGGTGGATAGCTAGAGGTGCTAGCAATTGTCTTAGATGGAAGTACCGGTGGGTGAACATCTTAAGACTTGAATTAATTATGACTCCACAATGGTGGATAGCTAGAGGTGCTAGCAATTGTCTTAAATGGAAGTACCGATGGGTGAACATCTTAAGACTTGAATTAATTATGACTCCACAATGGTGGATAGCCAGAGGTGCTGGCAAGGGTCTTAGATAGAAGTACCGGTGGGTGAACATCTCAAGACTTAAATTAATTATGATATCACAATTGTGTGAATAGTCAGAGGTGCTGACAAATAGCTATGGTGAAAGCACATGAATGTGAACACCATAGTTTAAGATTGATTAAACTATTGTAAGCAATAGTTGATAATTGATAATATGATATTATTATATTGTGAGAGTCAATTCGAATAGAAATGACTCAGTTTGAATGTTGATTGTGAAAAATGTATTTTTACATTTTGTTGTGCGAAACCATTGGGGTTTACTTACTTAGTTCTTATGAACTAATGTGAATTATTGTGTGATGTTTGTAGGTCAAACATGATGGACCTGGCTGTAAGGATCGAGGTGGACTGTGAATCGAACGAACAAACCTTGTTGCAAATGTTTGAAATTTTGGTTTAAACTTACTTATGTAAATAAGTATTTTAAAATGTGTGACATGTTTACATTTGCGTTAAACTTTGTTTAATATTATAAAATATAGAAGGTCAAACAAGGTTTTGAAAATAAAAAAATTTGCTGGGACCAACTCTGATATTATAGAAAATTGTTTAATAGTAACCGGGGGTTACACAAATGTGACTTTTACCATGCTCTCACTGTTTTCTTAAAGTTTGTTTAAACACAAATTTATTTCAATGTGACGACGGGACAAAGTTCGTTAATCACAAAGTTCGTTAACTTTTTGAGGAAATTGGTACTTTACATCGTATATCGTGTCCCTATACCCCACAACAGAACGGTCGTATGGAAAGAAAGCATCATCACATTGTTGAGACATGCCTCACTTTATTGTTTTACTCTCATTTTCGGTCTACGTATTGGGTAGATGCTTTAGCCACTACCTTTTATATTATAAATCGTCTCCTGACCAGGATTCTTGACAACAAATCACCTTTTGAATTGCTTTACTCCAAATCTCCATCTTATGACATTTTTCAAGCTTTTGGATGTCGCGTGTTCCCATATCTACGCGATCATTCTCCCCATAAACTAGATCGTCATAGCTTACCATGTGTCTTCATTGGCTATAGTTCCAAGCATAAAGGTTCTAGATGATTTGCTCCTGCAACATCACGTGTTTACATCTCGAGACATGCTCGTTTTGATGAAACACACTTTCCGTTTCACGCTCCTCACTCTACTTTTGACATCTCAATTGTTCTTCTCATTACCTTTAATGATCAAAATCTAACTTCCTTTACCACACCTATTTCTCCAACTCATGTTATCACTTCACGTTAACCCATTTTCACATCTCCCTGCCTTCTTCGCCCATATGTTTCCCTATCACCTTTTAAGGTCCCAAGCTTGATCAAGATTCAAGCTTTATCCTTTGAATCGGCACGAAATGCTTCTATGATGTGTGGAATCCAAGATAGAAGATAAAAATAAGATAGAAAAGTTAATTTCTATTCAAAAGTCGTGAACTTTACAGATTCAGCTTCAATACGTCTAGAAGTGCTCTGCCTCAGGATTATAACCCTAGACCAGTATAATGTACGTCTATTTATACTAGTATGGGAGTACACGATTTCCTATGTACACGAAGCTAAAAGTACACGAAAATGAAAAGTACTCGAACAGTAAAGTACACGAAAATTACAAAACTTGGTCTTCATCTTGTCTGGAGTTGATTTTGTCAGTCTTTGTCTTCTCGTTGGGCTCTACAAACTCCTCCTAGACCGATGAAATCAATCGATAGCAAGTATAGCAAGATGTGGACCGGCTCTAGCATACAACTTGTGAGCTATATCCAATGCAACTAGCTTTGTAAAATGTATGGCTTCCTGAACATATCCACCATAGGTGCGTATTGGGTTCTTGTGTAGCACCATCATATCGTCTTTCCTGAACTTGAGTAGGTTCATGGGGTCTAGAATGAAATAGTCGTCAGAATATCTCACAATAACTGCCCCAAAAGTAATTTCCTCAAAATGTCGAAATTGGAAGTCCTTGAGCGAGTTATCATGAACCCTCGTATGAACTAGGACCGCTTTCTTTGTGTTGGGAGGTGGATACTTGATATAGACCCAAGGTTGTTTCGTGATAGGACCTAGAGTGTATTTGGAGGTGAATCTTCTCCCTTTGGCTGACTTCATAACTGGGAAATCCTTATCACACTGGCCCTTGAGAAACTTGGCAAACAGGCCAGCCTGATTGTCTTCAGAGAGATTCTAGAATACGACATTTTTGATGCTCCGAAGATCAATCTTAGGAAAGGAACATAAGTCTTGTGGTCGTTTGTAGTATTCCAGCTTTCCGTTGAACCTCTTGACTAAATACAACTGCCTTTCCTTATCGACATCTAGCAAACGAATCTGGATCTGTCGTTGCGGGCAACAAATAAGTCCTTGGAGCTAGCAGTGTAGGTGAACTCTGGATTCTCCACATCATCAGGTCCTGGAGCAATCCAAGTCTTCTGTACTTCCGTGGGAGTTGGTGTCCAATCCCGCTTCTTTTCGAACCATGTATCAATCACAATATCTAGTGAGGTGACT
This sequence comes from Mikania micrantha, assembly GCA_009363875.1. Taxonomy (NCBI): domain Eukaryota; kingdom Viridiplantae; phylum Streptophyta; class Magnoliopsida; order Asterales; family Asteraceae; genus Mikania; species Mikania micrantha. Next base: position 31,765,756 of record CM018685.1, on the reverse strand, counting down.
TCCTTCCCAACAGAATTGACATATTTATGATCATACAAATGGTCTATGTATGGATCAGTGGAGATGTTCCCTAGTATTATGTTATCTGGTTCGTCTTCCTGAGATGCTCCTAAGGAAGATCTAGGCAACTCTCCACGTTCCTAATCATATACAACATCAAAAACAGAATCCAAAGATACATCTTTGAACATATTTCCAAAACCTTCATTCTTCATCTCCTCTCCAAGCCCCTCAAAATGAAAGTCTTCAGGAAGATCACCGAATAAATCATCGTATTCACTCTATAAGCTTGCTGGAGGAAGGATTTCCTTTGTCATCATCGCCCTGATCATCATGGGCTTGTCATCCTTTTTGCCTGGACCATCCCCCTTATCATCATTGTTATCATCATCATCACCGTCTTTCTTTTCACCATATTTCTTCTCCTCCTCGTCATCTTTCTCCTCCTCCTCATCGTCCTTCTTCTCCTCCTCATGTTTCTCTTCTTTATCAGCAGGCTTAGCTCCTTTAAGAGCTTCAATTTCCTTCCTCAGCTCTGCATTTTCTTTCTTCAAGAGACTGATATCCTTTCGTTATATGCTCCACGATCTTCAGCATACCTTCTATAAGGTTCTCGATCGAAAGGGTCTTAGTTGCTGCATCTTGTTCTAGCACAAATACCCTTTACTGAAGGTATTCCAAGTCAACAGGCACGTGCTCAGGAACATATGGATAAGGAGTGTCCATAGGAGCCTTTCCTTTATCAACCTTGGCTTTTGGTGGGGATGGAGGTTGGGAAAAGTTAAGTGGTGGAGGTGACTAAGGTGGTGAGGTTTGTTTGGGTGGAGGTGATGGTGGTTTGGGTGGTTTGTGGTGTGCGGGTGGCTTGAGTGGCTTGTGGTGTTTAAGTGGCTTGGGTGGTTTTGATGGTTGGTGGTTGGGTGGTTTGTGGTAAAGGATGTGCAGCCTGAGAAGATTTGCCTTCAGAAACCTTTCGTTTCTTCAGGCGAGAGTCTTTCTCATTGTCTTCACAAAATAACATGCAACCATTAGGACATGAATGGATTTTTTCATATCCTAATCCCAAACCGACATTTATTTTTTTCACTTGTTGTGTTGATTTGGGTAATAAATCCTTTAGAAACTCTAACAACATTGTGAAAGATTTGTTACTCCATTCATTTAGACATTTAATATTGTACAAATGCACCACACATGATAATTTGTTGTATTTGCAATTCGGGTACATCTTTTCTTCAACATCCTTGACAAGGTCATCAAAACTGTTTTCTTTATTGTTCATCTTATGACTATTATTTAAATCATTATCATATACATCCATTCCATCTTCACCTTCACCTTCTGTTTCAAAAGCATCATTCAACAAATCACGCATTTCATGGTGAAGTATCTCTTCTTCTTCGTTAAGGGTAGGGCAAGTCGATACGGTGTTGTGCCCTCACCATGATATACCCATTTCAAGCATTCTTCCCGAAACCCTGAACATATGAGGTGATCAAGAACATTTTGCCTATTTTGATATTGCATATTTATGCAAAATAAACATGGACATTTTATCATCCCCCCCATTGTTGCATATTTATATTAGCTGTGAAAGTCAACAAAGTAATCAGAATATATTAACCTTTGCTTAGGATTTTTTAACATTTACCAATCATGATTCTGACTATTAAGGTTCATGTAACCATGCATGAGTTATGAACTTAAAATTGTATAGCGAGCTTTAATCCTTTTAGAAAATCCTAACTTTCATTGTCTCAAACATCAATTTAATATTTAGAAACTCTTACAATATACATGAAAACCATCTCGTAAAGGTTCAAACTCAACTAGTCCTATCATTATGTGAACACTCCTGGTTTATTAGACCTAAAGATGGTTCTTCCATTTTCCCTTGATACGTAATTGGTTTCTATTCTTAAATGTAATCACCTCCAACCCCATTTCAAAATGTAGATAAATGAGCACAAATTCAACAATTAATAAACTGATTTCAGCGTATGCTTGCCAATAAATTAATATCATTTCACTTTAACAAAAATAATACTTGTTGTATATTTTTGTGTAATTGAATGTTAAGGAATCTTACAGAGTTGGAGGTGCGGAATGCACATTTGTTAAAGATTTCCGAGCTCCTGACCAAGTAGGGGTCAAGGGGGCCGCGCCCCCTTGCGGGGTCCTAGGGGCAGAGCCCCTGGCGGGCAGAGCCTGAAGAATGATTGAGACTATTTATTCATTGGGGACTTTCATCAAACAGGTGGAATGCATAATTGGTTAAGAAAATTTCATAACATAATAACAATTTCTTTGCCTTTCATCCCACTGCTCAAGGGACCAATTTAGAACTATCATTATGTTTCATTAGAAAACTAAAATCAATTAAACTAAACATGCAGTTGTTGTGAAGAAGAACAAAGATTTAAATGAAAACATACCTGATTCTCTATTAGGACTAGAAACTATAGCGATTTGATTGTTTAACAGGAGAAGAACAGTAATCAAAGATGGAATTTACACGCAACCATGGTGGACGAAGCTGATGAAAATGACAATGATAAATGAAGCCTTGGATCCGTCGTTAGCCTCTGTTGGAACTTTCAATGGCAACCTGTGTTCACTTTTGATGAGTGGTATGATGCTTTTGGTGGAGGTTACAGAGGTCTACTTTAACGATCGAATAAAAAAACGAGGGTTGATGATGAGTGACGGAGAAAAAAAATTTAGGGCTTGTAGAGAAGGGAATGAAGGATGAACGTAATTGAAAATGAAAGTAAAGATAGATCAGTGGGTTTAGGCGGAATGAGAGACGCGGGAAAGGAAAACATAGATGTGTCATTATAAGTTTTTAATTTTTTTCAGTTTTATTACTTCAAAAATTGACTTAAAAATTAATAAATGAATTTTATGACAAAATTCAAAGAATTAATTTTTTTATGCATTTTCAAAATAACTATTTAAGTTAGAAAAAAAATTCACGCAACCAATTTATTTAGTGAATTTTATATTTCACATTGAATATCAAGTCTATACAATTATGTTAAAAATATCTAATATTTTAATGGGAAAAAAATTTGAATTGATTAGTGGCATAAAAGTAAAAGCCATAAAAACTATATGTCAAGTTAGTATGGCATACTTAAAATGCCACTAAACCTTAATATTGTACCTTAATTGACAAATATAGTTAAAATATGGGTCCATCAAACATGGCACATGTAAAGTACCCCTAAAACTCTATATTAGTGGCACAAAAACTAAACCCCACTAAAAGTGTATGCCACTAATTGGCATTTTTTTGTAGTGTATCATAACCGAGCACATGGTTTTGATACCACTTGTAGGTCCTGTAACTTGATAGGATCTAATGATATCAATCAAATACAATGAATTGTGTGGAATCCAATTCAAATGATATGAGTAAAATAGATGAAATAAGAAGATGAAATCAAATAATTGTTCTTGTATTAATATTCAGAGTGAACCATGTACAAGAAACTAGAATGAAAAATTTCTTCTCAAAACTTAATCTAAATTCGACACTTAGAATATTGATAGACAATTTTTCAGCACCATTAATACTATTAGTGTCGATGGTGTCGATACTAATCTAATACTATCGATACTAACAGTATAACTTTGTCGATACTATTAGTATCGACAATGTACTTAGACAAATTTACAAGTCATTATAAAACAAAACAAACACTTATACAAGAAATTACGTATAAAAACAATGCAAAAACATAAAGTCTTCACTACAATTCATCCATGCTCTTCATCTTCAATTTAACATCTAAAGATGATGCTATCAAGGTACTAACCTTAATTTTAGAAGGAAACCGGGAAACGAGAACTATGATTGAGCACATCGAAAAGTGACAACAGGAAATTTTGGGACGCTCAGGCCGTAGCTTATGCCTTTGGTCATACCTTACGACAAGGTGGTTTTCACCGTAAAATAGAGAAAAAAACATTGTAACTAGAGTTCTGGGAGCAACTGGCAATATGCTACAGTCCCTATTTGTAGCTTACCACAGGGTCAAACAGAGGAAGCCAGATTTTGCGATTTTCAGGGTATTCAAGCCCTAAATCAACCCTAATTGCAGTTTAGGGTATTCAAGCCCTAAATCAACCCTAATCGTAGTTTATCACTTGGGGACAAATTTTTGGACAAACATAAAGCTTTTTGGAGCATTTCAAGCCCTCAAATCATCAATCCAACCATATAATTGAAGATCAAATAATGAAATTCATCGAGAACTTTGAAGATTCAACCATTGTGATGTTCGGCTAAGCCATTCGTGATCATCTTCGGGTGGATCGTTAAGTTTGATAGATAGGTTTGCTTTTGGTTCGTTAAAATTGAACTGAATTTGTTTTCATAGATTTACAAGTTCAATAGTGTTTGATCGTGAAATATTAAACGATTTCCTGTTTATTTTGCAACTTTCAAGTCAATTTCATTAATTTGCTTTCATCCATTGTTTATTGAAATGGAAATTGATGTTATTGGGTTTTAAAGTTTTTTAGATTCTTGCATTTTGTGAAACAAGTATTAACCAAGTCGAAAACATCGGTCTAGTTATTGGCTGTCAATAAAGTCAATGGTTTGTTTCCAAATCATAATTTTTTTATTAATCTAAGCATAACTCATGTCTACGTGATTTCTAATTAACAAGTTATTACAACCTAATTTTTTACTAACTTGAAACATGTAGGGATCACCTTTTTCCTACATTGTTACAACTTTTCAATTTAAGTGTTTTAGTTTTCATAAGCTTGATTTACATAAAACCTAAAATCTAAGTAATCAAGTTTAGTTTTAATTGCATTTAGTTAAGTTACTTTGCTTGAATTCGAAAGCATTTTCCACTTGACTCTTCGTGGATCAATAACCGACTTTCCTAACTAAATGGGTAGGAGAACGAGTTTTTAACTCTTATTTTTGATTGGTAATTCGACATCATTCAAATGCTCTTTGATCTAGTTTTACATATCAATTCACATCAAAATGTATTGTACAATTTATCATCACATAATATGATAATAGCTCTTGAATGCTCTAATCTTATCAATTAAAATTTTGTAGGAAGTGGTTCATGTTTTTATTATTATAATGCCATAATATTTCTATTCTAATAAACAAAAATAATTTTTGACACTTGTAAAATTCTCATGCTTTTATTGCCACTTGTCATTTTTCTATCAACTTATTCAATTCTCTATCATATCAATTAATCACATTCTTTGCTATTGAATACTATAATATCAATGAGTAATAATATTATTTGTCTTTTTTCATGCAAGAAAATAGTTTTTAATAAATTAAAAATCAAATATTTTTACTAAAAAGCACACTTAAAAATTTTTTATAAAATATGAAATTTTCTAAAAATTATTTTTTTAAAGTAAGAAAAATATTTTAAATTATACATAAAAACAAAATTATACAAATTAAGTCATCTAACTTTAATAATTATAGAAATTGTACATTATCTTCTTGATTTGTAACAATTAGTTTTTGATAGAAATGTAAATGAATTTTTAACATCAATTAGTTTAAAAATCTTTATTCTTACAAAACAAGTTGTTCACGTATTATTTCTTTAGTTATTGAAAATTTTAATTATTATTTTAGTGGTTAAAATACTCATTAATATGTAATTTAACTAATTTATAACAAAATATTGCATAATTTTTAAATGTTTATTACTAATTATTTCAAAATTTTATATTCAATCCGTGTAATACACGGTGTTATAGTCTAGTAAAATATAAATAATAATGATACTCTTGTTATGCATAGATATAATCTAGTAGAACAACGATTACAAGACTAAAATAAAATAATATAAATTATGAATTTATATAGCAAACTTGCTTTGATCCAAGTCTTCGTTGGGTGCTCAAAGTAGCTTCTTTGACTAGAGCGTGCTCCATATTGAGTCTTCAACCAAGCCTCTTGTAGATGTCAGCAACAAATTCTTCAATAATACTTCTTGTAATTTCTTGACTCTAGTTTTCAACCCGTTTTGTCTTCCACTTATTCTTCATTGATATAGAGTAAACATGTTGATCATTATAGTTGAGACACGTATTCAGTACGTTTCCCTTTAAGCAAATTTCACGTCTCTTCTCAAAACGTGCGCGTCTGTCTCCCATTGTACAACAACTAGAACAATATGTATATTGTTAGGATTACCCTAGCTCTCAAAAGGGTATAGGAAACGAGAAAAACTAGAACTGATGATGAAGGAAACTCTATAGTGTACGTGTGTTGTAAATCATGTTGTATTCTTTTATTTTTTCATCATCATAACAAGACATCAAATGTCTTGTATTTATACTACATTAAGGTTATGTCAAGAGTCATGATTTAATACATGTAATCAAAACATGTAAAGTGAAAAGTCTTGATTCAATTTATAAATTAATGTGAGAGTTACTAATCTCTAATTTTAATAGAACATGTAATGTGAAAAGTCTCAAGTCAATTATTGATTAATATTTGAATTGCTAATCTAGAATTTGAATAGACAATCAATTATCTTGAACTACTTGCGGACGACTTCACTCAAACCACGTCACGCTGACGCGCTCTACAACCGCACTGTCAATCCACACAAATTGGAGTATCAGTATCACATATTAACTTTGTTAGTGAAAACCATAATTTTCACTAAAATTTTCAAACAAATTTTAAAGTACAACCATTAAACTGAAAGTAAATCACATTATTCAAGAGCCTATCTATAAAACTCCAAACCAATAAACCCTACAAAAATTATTGCACCTTGTAGGCTAGTACGGTCACCGAACAATAAGACAACACACATGTTAAAAGAATGCATCATATAAAGAATATACAATCATCGATGATTATATATGAATATGACCTTACATTTGTCATACCATACTGAATGTAATGATGTTTTCCTATGAATGATGCTTTAACTCACTAAAACATTTATGATGTTTAATGAAAAACTAGAACTCACGAGCGTAAGCTGACATTTTAGCATGTATGTCAGGTTAATGAATAGGTATGAGGACTCAACAGAGCTCGTGGCGCAGAGTTAGAAGATCCGGTGTTTTTGGCAATCTTATGCGTTGGAATACTAACAGTTTACTTATACCTTATATTTTCTAACTATGTTTAAATTTCCGCTGCTTATCTATGAATGTTTTTGGTTTGAGAACTATGTAACGATGATGGAAACCCAACTCTGAGAGGTACCTGGGCTCGAGGCCTCTCAAAATGCAACAATAGGCATAAAAATATTATTAATTATAGACTTAAATTTATTATTATATCAAAATTCTTTAAATTTTATTCAATAATACCTTATGTCTAATGTCTAAAGTTTACTTTGGTAGATGTCATTGGTTATATTTTTAAATGCTTTAAACTTGAAATTTTTATTGGCAAGGATGGCAAAGAGTCCAAAAAATAAACCTCATCATTGAAGATTTACAGTTTGGCATATTTATTATATTTCTGTTTCGTTTTACATTTTAAGTTATGATGAAGTAAATATTTTTCTTGTTCTTTTTGTTTAGGGGTCTTAAAATATACATCACTTTATGGGGTGTTTATGCTCAAGAAATGTTTGGTTATCTTTCAAACAAACCTAAAGAAGTTCATGTTGTCATCATTCTTCAATTTGACGTATACAAGTTCTTCGAAGGTTGTTCAACTACCATAATTAAAGTTTACATTAATATTTTAGATCTAGTATTTCTATTTAATGTTTACTATTACTAAATATATATATTTTTTCCTTAGGTCGTCATTATGTTTCGAACTTCTCTATTTCCAACACCTACTCTTCTTCAAGGTTGCTCATCAATAAAAAAAAATTGATGATATCGTCAACTATAAAAAGAGGTTTGATAAATATATTTTAACGTTTAATTCTACTATCATTTTAATTTTATTACGATTTTATCGTAATATAAAAAAAGCTTATATGACTTACGTTTTAATTAAAAACAACCTACTTTAGAAATTTGGTAATCAAACATCTTGAAGCAATAGTGGGATAGGTGCATCTAAGCTTTCTTCTGATAATGATGAGTTTTTGAAAAATGAATTCAACAACATTGCAGAAGTGAATGAACTAATGGAGGTAGCTTTAATTTACTTTATTTTTATGTGTAACATAATCACTATGAATTAATATTAATGAGCATTGTAGGTGAAGTCGGTAATCATTGTTGGTACTATTAAGCGTGTAACCTGTCACACCCCCGCCGTCGGCGGAAACACGGGAGATGCGATGAAACTGTATATCAAGAACTCATTGAGTACAAGAGAATGCTAATCCTTCTGCTTAAGTGTAAGGTCAATAGCTAGCCTTAGATTAGTACCTGAAATACATGCAAAATCAAGTGTCAACTAAAAAGTTGGTAAGCTCGTAGGTTTTATGTTTAATCAAACAATTTAAGTAATAGTGTTTGCCATCCAGGCACGAATAATAAGTTTAAATCAAAACTCAGTAGGATCATCAATCCCATGATGTGTTGGCCATTCCAGGCACGAGTAAAATGTTTCAATAGAAATCCAGTAGGATCATCAATCCTAAAATGTTTAAATAAAAATCCAATAGGATCATCAATCCCATAATGCTATGCTATCATATAATATGTTAAGCCATAAGTGTGAATGGATGCAATCTACATGAGTCCACAACCAAACCTATGATTGATTGCCCTTGTTTTTGATCTCATGATCACCGAACTCATCCCGAGTTCAAAGTATACAATAGAGTTAGACATATTCATCCACCGTATATGCCTCATTGGGTGACTGTAGATAGTAAGACCACCCGATAGGTGAATGGGTTGTCAACCAATATAGTACTATCTAATATATCCCCTGGCTCATACCTATGAGTTAATGGTTGTGTCTAGACATAAATAAGAAGGGACTTACAATAGAATAACAAACTCTCATGCAATCTACATCCGGCTAACTTATGTTCCAGCATTAACACATTTAGCATTGAAATGAAAAACTTTTAAGTATCATAGTATAAAAGCAAAGTATTGTAGCATGTATTTCCCCCAAAATATGTAAAAAGTAAAAGGGCTACGAATACTCACAGTGTGTATAGCAATGGAACCCATGTCCATGTGTTGAAATAACCAAAGTCAAAGTAATCATAATAAGCACATTAGTGCTGATCAACTGTTTGTGTTTGATATAGTATAGCATTTCCCAAATCAAGTGATACATGAAATCATGTTTGCAGATCAAATGTATATCAATAAATGATATCAACATTCTTGTTTCACATGCCTATTTGGCATAAGCACGTGCTCTAACGCGTCCTCACACGTGTTTGAGTTTGATTACCCGAGGACTTTTTGTCTACAGGTATTACCTCCGGGTTAATAATACTTACCCCTTTAATACTCTATTATTTATTTAATCGAATGTGTTTTTAATTAATAAGCTTAAATGTGCATATAAAATATTGATTATCAAACTTGATAGTTATTGTTATTATATATAACTTCATTGAATAATTATTTTATGTTTAAAATAAAGGTATTAAAATGTCCCAACTCATGTATGTATCATCCGTTGTAATGATGTTTATTGTACCCCGAACTTATTTATTACGTACAAATCGTTATTAACATATAAGCATTTGTCTCATTTATTTGTATTTACTGTAATTTGATGATTTATATATGCGCAAAATATGTTTAAAATTGTTGGTTGAAACAGTAGTCATTAGGTTCGAATATAGATTTTTATAATCAATTCATCACAATAAACGTATATTATTTGAAACCCTTAAATCAAATTTACTTGAGATTCATTGTTTATATACTTTGTAAACATTTGAACTCATATTAGGTTTATGTTTATATATATAATGATTGTTCTAGAAATCAGCATTACAAGACCTAACATTAGAGTTCAAATATAGTTAAAACCTTTCAACTTGCATGGTATATTTAATAAAATCATTCATTTGAAAACTCTCGTTTCAAAGAAATTGATAGTGTGTGTGTGTATATATCGTTTATTGATTACAACTTGCTTATACCTATTATGTTTAAAATATGCAACTCTTTTACATTTGTATATGTATATACATAAATATATTCAAGATTTATATATAATTAAATAGACATGTGTTTGTGTGTGTGTATATATATGTATTTTTTTTGATTCCATCACATTTCTATTTATTTGAAATTTAATACCATATACATCATAGTTCGATGATTGAAATAACCTGTTAAAATCATCAAACTCTAATTGTCAATTTATTATAGATAGTCTTCTGAAATATTTTGATGTCGGTATACACACTAGGTTCGTTTATTTTAACGTGAGCTTAAAACTTGTAACTTTCACCAAGTATTAAACAAGGTTAATTTTCTATAAATGTTATTAGTCATTCCCGTGTAATTTTAGTCTTTGAGTAAATATAGGTTAACACACGATTCGGGATTAATACGATGGATATGAGATGAAGCTAGTGTCAAGGTGTACACCTTCCAGGTCGGTTTGCGCACGTGACCACGTTTTAAGAACCGAGTACCCGATTGGGAATCCAAATACGTCTACGATCTCGATTCCGCATCACGAGTGCAACCGAGCACGTTAATGTTACTTTTAACCATATTTGACAAGGTCAATCTGTTTAGACATTCGTTGACCCAACCATATTGATGTCTGTAACAACCTGTATATTCCCAAAATCCGGTAAATCGGACTTGGCCTCTTCTACCTCGGATGTAAATCTGACTTTACCATCAGATCTATAAAACAAATGTGAAATCAAGTTAAGGTCTCTCGATCTGATCAATTTGGACAATGTTAACCGTCTTGGATTATCAAATATGAACACTCCCATCATTCTTGTTACCTGCTTACTGCTTGTAGGGGAGCAGGACCACCTTGACACCACTATCGGTGGTTTCCTCCCGGTTGAGAGCAGCTCAAACAACACCACAGTGAGGCATTCTTACCCAGCTACAAGCACCACAAGTGGTGCTTCACGCCAACATCTTCATCATTTCCAATAAAATGGTAGCTTACCGCGTGATCAACGAAGGTAGGAGGAACCGTCTGAAACTCCTCCAGAGGGTTAATCGGCAGCAGGCCGGAGTTGAGATCGTTGAATCGTCTTCTTCTTTTGGACTAGATGCACAAACCGAGATGTGTGTGGCTGAGGAGCGGAATTGTCGTGGGGGTTATGTCTATGGGTGTCAATGCACGGCAGCTAGGGATGAAGGTGGCAGGAGAAAGAACGTGAATCGGTAGTGGAGGCTGGAGTTTCGAGCTCACCGGCGAAGAGAGGAGCGGCTGTTCCTTTCCTGGCTTCTTTTCACGCAGATGGGAAACGACTGAGGGATGAGGGTGGTTGAATAATGGTATTGTTGTCACCGGCACAACAAAGGACCGTCAATGTAGGCTTGGTCGCCGGAGTAGGGAGGAGGCCTGTTTCCTCTTGGTTCACGGCTGAGCACACACACATCTGGGTGTGTCTCACGACTACCAGGTGGTGAGGGAGGGCACCGCGTGGGTTTCTTGGCTGTTTCTGTTGCCGAAATTCCGGTGGAGGATGCTCCGGTGTGGTGGTTTTGCCGAAGCTAGAGCCACCGGCTCTTCTTCTTTGCTGCCGATCGGGAGTAATCGCACACACACAAGTGTGTGTTATACAAGTGGATAGCGGCTGTAAGGAACAAATAAACATAGGGTTTATTTTTCCTTTTATACTTAGGATTTCTAGGGGATGCTATCGTGTATCAGTCACGTATAAATCGCATAATAATCGAACGTTAATCTGTTCTTTGTCTGTTATTCTTTCGCCACCATCAATAATTAAAACCCAATTCGTTAAGAAATTGTTGTGTGTATAAATGATTTAACTTTATAGATCGGGTCCTAATTTGGGCTTCAGTTTTTATTGGGCTTGACTGGGCCTAGCACGTTTAGTCTAATTAAATCACGAACAGACTCTTGATTTTTGACGGGTGTTACGTAACCCAAGAGATTCCATGTTTTTATTATGCATGCAAAGCTTGTAATAAAAATGTTACAAGAAAATTCAATACAATTAATAAAGTTGATGATGTTGTTGATGTTGATGTTGAAGATGAACGTGTGTATGTGTGTACCAATTCCAATTGCAATGCAGAATTTGTAATAGCCGTTCCGAGGTATTTATTATACTTACTTTATCTCTTTCATTTTTCTAATAACACATGATGTATTCTATCATTAATTTTTTTAGGTTTAAAATTCCAATTAAAGTTCAAGACTGTACTGGAGTTGTATCATTAAATCTTTTTTAACGTGATGCTAAAAGAATTATAAAGAAATCTGCAAATGACTTGCTTGAAAAATATTTGGAGGTATGTTTTCCTTGGAAACAAGGCCAGATATTATTTGATCATCATGAACAAACCCCATTATTTACAACAAATAACAATTTTATGATATAAAATTATACTATTGCTATAATAATTGGTAACGTTTTTTATTTTATTTTAATTCATTTTATAGGGTGGTTATAAGGGAATTCTTCATGATGAATTCAATGATTTGATGGAAAAAAAATTTGCTTTCAAGATCGATGTCACAAACTTTAATGTGCAGAAAAGCTATAAATATTTTAGAATCTCTAAAATGTCTGATGACCTAGAAATTATTTCCAAACTCCCGAAAAAGTTTAACATTAAGGAGGTAATAATAGTCATCACATGTTCCTTTTTTATTACTATAAACTATTTTATATATGTTTTAAGTTTTTAATTTCATATAACACAATAGGTTGAAACTTTTGATTCCATAAAAGTGTCAAAGAATTGAGTTCAGAGGATACTGTTAATCTAAAGGTTTGAAATTATGTAATTTAATTACTAATTTACTTATATACTTTTTAATATTTTTGATTAAAATAATTTACTATAATTTTTTCAAATAATTATCAACTACTTTTTACATGTGTTTATGTAGGATGTTATCTCATATACCGGGGATAACACAACACAACTCCTTTGTCAAGTGTTCAAAAAAGCACGACTAAAAGCAAATTGAGAAACGATCACACCAATACAAGCAAGTCTACACATGTTTTTTTAAAACGAAACCTTGGTGCACTTTATGATTTGGAAGAAAGTGGGAGTACTTCAACTACAAAAAAAAAAACATTTGGTTCCAATGGCAGTTGATGAAGAAAATGGCAATCATTTACTTTTAATTCCCAAAATCGAAAAATGATTCAGTCCTCAATCCTTTAAAGAATCATCTTTTAGTTTTAAGCACTTTCTATTTCGTTAAGACTTCATTAAGATTCACTATTATTGACATTTTATATGTTTTTCTTGATGTTGGAGGACTCTCTTTTGGTTATGTATCAAATTACCTATGTATGCTATGAAAAATTGATTGTTAATTTTTGGTATTTTTGTATCTCTAAATGAATTACTTTTGTGCTTTTTTTTAATATCCGTAGTTTTATTACAACCTGTTTTCATTTGTTATTTATTATTATTAATTACATTCAACAAGATAATACATTGCAATGTTAGTAAAGAAATAAAAAAAACATATATTTGAAATACAGTTGAAATGTTTTTTTTTTCAACTACCTTTCAACTCTAACAATCTTAACGAATATAACTCTATATTGATGTAGAAAACAACAAAATAAAAAAAAAAAAGTACATGTCAACATTTATGCATATAACATCTTTATAATTATTTATATTAATGTTTCATTTTTATTAGTACTTGCCTATCTTATAATTTTTATTATTTTATAGTTTCAGTTATGAATATGTTATATAATGACGCTAAAGAGAGACGAAAAATAAGGAGGCTCTATTTAGACAACAAAAAAGCGAGTAACATCACTACTACATCAACTTTTCAGAATTTATCAACATCTAAATCCAACAAAAATACACAAAATTTTCAATCAGGTTAGTTTTTTAGTTTTATTACATATTTATTATAAATATAAAAGCCAACAAAAATACACAAAATGTTTATGTTAACTGTTTTACAGCCTCAACTGCAAATATGGTATACCATGACACTAAAGAGAGGCGTAAAATAAGAAAATTATACGTGGATAGCAAAAAAGCAAGTGATCTTACTACATCAAAATTTCAAAATGTAGCAACATCTAAATTTATTACAACTATAGGCAATATGCAACCAGGTGGCTTTTAATTTTCATTATTTATTTACTGTTAATATAATATAGCTTAAATGTTAGTAATTAATTTTTTTAACAGTGATTTAACAATTTAGCACTTAATAATTTATTTATGTTGTTACATTTTAATACTATTATTAGTTGTTTTCCAGGTATTGCTAATGTTCAGAATAACCTCTTATCATTTAAAAAATCATCGTTTGTTCAAAATGACTAAGAAAATGTAACAGAGATAAGTCATCTATATATAACCATACAAACTTGCATTATACTACAAGTCCATTATCCGACATTACTACATGTAAGAATTTAAAATATATGTTTATACGTCAACAATACACAACTTAGTAGATCTTAAATATTTGTATACAAATTTTTTCAGTTATTGAAAGTCAAAATAACAACAGTACAACACGTTCATCCACTAGACATTATTTTGGTTTTCCCAACGTCATGACATCCATTACTTCATCGACTTTCACTACACAAGATTCTTTGACAAAGCTACTACGAGGAAAGCATAAGTTAAGAAGCACTAATGTAAACGTATCTGATATGCATGTCATTGACTTGACACAACAAGAAAAATTTTATGGTGAAGAAATTAGTAAAGATATTTTCAAAGGCATCTCAACATGTACTCATCATATGCATTATACTTTAATGATAATTAAACAACTTATTGACTATTATGACATAATTTTAATAATAATGTTTTATCATAACCAAATTGAACAGATTACCTAGATCACGGTGATTAGAGTATTATAAGTCAATTGTGTCAAGCAAAATCATGGAAACATGAGGTTGTTAGAGGAGTTAGAAATCAAGTTAAAACAAGCTATTCTTTGTGTTGTGGTTATGGCAAGGTTCATCTTCCAAATTTAAAAGAAGCAAAAAAGATTATAAACAACTTTATTGTTCAGTGGATTCTACAAGCAAGTTCTTCTTGAAAAACATTCGTCGTTAAAGTTCATTTTTTTCCTTTACCTCTGTGGGTGGAAAAATTGACTCATACATTAATAAAGGCAATGCTCCATTCATATTTAGAATTAGTGGTCAAAATTTTCATAGAATTGGAAGTCTTTTACCCTGAAAAGGATCAAAACCAAAATTCTCATAGCTCTACGTATACGATACCGATAATGAGCTCTCAAATAGACGTAACGTTTATTGGTATGTCTTCACACTTATTAATATTTTCTCATTCACTAATTTTGAATATATAAAATTTTTATGTTAAGTTTAACTTATAAACTTGTATGTGAGCAATCAATCAACAGATGAGCCTACATCAACTTCTAAATTCCTTTATCTTCGAATTATTCAACATTTGAAACTTATGTTAGATTCAGAAAATGTGTTGGTTAAAGCCTATAGAATGGTAAGAGATTGCTTTCAGGACAATGCTCAAGTTGACCTAAAGTTGTGCCTTATTGGAACGAGACATCAAGATGGAAGGACATATAACCTACCAACTTCATCTAAAGTTGCAGCTTTAGTTGTTGGAGATATTGGCGATTCAATTGAAAGTAGAGATATTATTGGAACCACTCAATCAGGAATTCTAAAATATATAATTAAATTACATCCTTTATATCTTGCTCTACAGTATCCACTTCTATTTCCATATGGCGACGATGTATACCGAGTTGACATCCTTCCTAGAAATGTTACGGATCTACTGAAAACCAAACAACTTAGTTGTACAATGAGGGAGTTCTTTGCTTACATAATTCAATATAGAGTAAATAAGTTCTCACTTATTCCAAATTCAAGAAGGCTTTTTCAACAATTTCTGGTTGATGCTTACACAATGATCGAAAGTGAGAGACTGGCTTACATACGTAACCAACAAAAATTTCTCAGATGTGAGTCTTATGAGGATCTACGCAATGCACAAAATCAGGGAGATACAAATGACTCAAACATTGGACAACATGTTATATTTCCTTCTTGTAACATCAGTGCCTGTACAGTAGAATCATGTACAAAACTATGTGTAATACTTGTTATGTGAATATAATACGAAACTATTCAGAAAACATTGTGTGAAATCACTGTTTAATAGTCAGAATTATATCTGACAACATGAAACAATAATGTAAATGTTAGTTACGATATTACTATGTATAAACGTATGTGAGGATGTACAATTCAAAACAATAACGGATTTCGTTACGTGAATATTAAACTGACAGTATATTCGTGTGGGTGACCATTCGCATGAATATATATATATATATATATATATATGAGTTTAACGTTCTGAATGATGTCTTATAGTTAGAAAATCAAATCGGGAAGTACAGTTGTCGTCGTGTTCGTATAGGTAACATTTTCGAAATTAAAAAAAATAAACATTTTTGAAATTATAAAAATAACAAAAAGATATTTAGAATATTTATTAAGAATCACAGCCTAAAATAATTTTAAAAACTTCTAATTATACGAGTTACGTATTATTACGTAACGTAACGAAAATGACGCGATAAAACGAAACCGAACACACCTGAACTATATAAATGATGAATACCCTCATTTAATGAAAAAAACCACCCTCCAACTACCCCTCTCTAAACCCGGATTCTCTCTCTACTTTCTATCTCTAAAATTCAAAACCTAAATCCTTCATTTCTCAACCAAATCAAGTGGTTTTGGTGTCAAAACGACCACATCAACGATAGAAAATGAAAGTACAATGGATCAGAGCTTGGAATCATCAAAAACGAGGTAAATTTGAGCAAGAAGCTCCGGTTTTTAGGGTTTTCACCCGTTTCCAGCTCTTGATTTTTAAAACCGGCTTCAACACTTCAAAACCACAAGGATGAGCACAAATATGAACTAGAAACACTTGGAACATGTTCAAATGAAGTTTGGAAGGGTTGCGTATGGTTGGAAGCTACATGGGAACATTATTGATGCTGCAAAGGGGGAAGAACCCTAGTATCGACGACCACCATCATTTCAGCTTAAGTTCAAGTCGATATTGATAATTTCGACGACTCCCAGATCATGAAACTCATCGAAGATGTTAAGATCTTGTAATATTGGCAGCATGGTTTGACTTCCATCGATATTATCCTAGTCGTGGGTGTCGATACAAATACTAATCCTGTCGATACTAATACATTAGGCCAACTCAAGTAATTTGAACTTGTAACCAGCTGATAATAATCAGAATTGAAGTCATGGGAAGGAATGAAACATGGGGGTGTCGGGTAAGAGCCATTAGGGTTAATGCAAGGGCTTAACCGATTTGAACAATATCGATACTAAGTCTATGAAAAAGACTAATGACTTTACAACATGTTAAAATTATAAAAGAATGTTTTACAAACCGTTTAGGATCAAAGGACATAGAATTCATCAACAATACAATGTATCATGGATGAGTAGTATCGACAAGGGTTCAAGTTGGAATAACCTAGTGTTAGCCACTTATAAACCCATCAATATTGCTTAAATCTCATGCATGTCATATCTTAAAAGTTTTCAAGTGATTGAATTACTTAACTAAATGGTAATTAAGTGACCACAAGTAACAAAATAGACCATGATGGCACAATGGGATTAATGGACACTCGGATGTGGTCTAAGCACCGAAGTGTCGATATTGTTAGCATCGACATGGGGTGTACTACCCGTTATCGCGAGCTGGTAGCTTTGGTGTCAGAAATGGTACCTACTATGTAGAAACTGATTCATAGATATGTGGGCTGATTACCAGCCTGCATTCAGAGCCTGGTTCTTGCAGCAAGCCCTGTAACTCTGGAATCCGCCATCACTTTGTCAGCCAAACTTATTGACGTGATGGTAGCTTCTGGGGCACTGAAGAAGTATATGGGCAAGGCCAAGGAAGAGTCTTCAAGAAAGCCCGACCATCATCCGAAAAAGAAACAAAAGGTCATTAAGAACTATACGATGGCCACCGCACTTACTTAGGTTGCAGCAACACCATAAAACCCTACCAAGAAACAGTACACAAGCATGTTCCCTTTGTGTGCCAAATGTCGGGATCACCATGCTGCCAATACTCCATGCAAACACAATACAGGATGTGGAAGAAAGGGACATTGGGTCCAGCATTGCAGGATGGAACCTGTTCAAGGAGTGAACAATGCTGCTTTAGCTCTCCCTCCACCCAACAACCCAAACCACAACACTGGGGGATGTTACAATTGTGGCAAGGTTGGCCACTATGCAAGGAACTTCCCGAAGAAGGTGCAACAGGTAGTCCAAGCACCCCGTGGAAGAAATTTCACATTGGAAGCTCCGGCTGCTCGTCAGAACCCGAATGTGGTCACCGGTACATTTCTCTTACATGATTGTTTTGCTTTTGTTTTATTCGACACTGGTGCGGACCAGAGTTTTATCTCGTCCGACTTTTCATTCAAACTTAGTCATAGTGAGGAACTTTTAGACTCCCCTTGCACTATAGAAGTAGCTGACGGTAAGCAAGTAACAATACATACAATACTTAGGAACTGCCCATTAATGTTGAACGATAAATCATTTACCATTGATTTGATACCGATGTAATTGGGTAGTTTTGACATAATCATAGGAATGGACTGATCATTCTCCCTTAATCGGGTTGAAATAGTTTGTTCCGAAAAGCTACTTCGTATACCGATGGCGAACGATCAAGTACTAGAAGTATGGGAGATCAAGCCACAAAGTGTCAAGATCATTTCATGCATCAAGATACAAGACGTGCCAGTATTGAAAGAGTACCCATAAGTATTTCCTGATGACCTACCGGGTGTGCCACCGGTGCGACCGGTAGAATTAAGTGTAGACTTAATTCCTGGAGCAAATCCTGGAGCAAATCATGTAGCTAAATCCCCTTACAGATTAGCACCTTCAGTGATGCATGAGTTGTCAAATCAGTTGCAGGAATTACTAGATAGGGGTTTCATCCGACCGAGCTACTCACCGTGGGGAGCTTCGGTGTTGTTTATTAAGAATAAGGATGGACCCTTTAGAATGAGCATAAACTATAGAGAACTGAACAAACTAACCATCAAGAATCGATATCCATTGCTGGTGATTGACAATTTGTTTGACCAGCTACAAGGAGCACGGTACTTTTCAAAGATTGATCTGCGCTCCGGTTATCATCATCTCAGGATACAAGACGAAGATATCCCAAAAACAGCTTTCCGAACGAGGTACGGGCACTATGAGTTCACGGTGATGCCCTTCGGATTGACAAATGCACCAGCGGTTTTTATGGATCTCATGAACCGTGTGTGCAAGCCGTATTTGGATCTGTTTGTCATTGTCTTTATTAATGACATTCTGATTTATTCTCAGAGTGAAGCTGAACACGAGCAACACCTCATAAAGATCTTGGAGCTGTTAAAGAATGAACTACTCTATGCTATGTTTTCAAAAATGTGAATTTTGGCTAAGAGATGTTCAATTTTTTGGACAAATGATTAATAGTGAAGGTATTTATATGGACCCCGCCAAGATCGAGGCGATCAAGGACTGGGATACTCCGATGACACCAACGGAGATACAGTCATTTCTGGGTTTGGCGGGTTATTATAGAAGGTTTATCTCAAACTTTTTCTAAGATAGCTTTACCATTTACCAAGTTAAACCAGAAAAGAAAACCGTTTGTTTGGGAGTAGAAACAGGAAGATGCCTTCCAAGTATTGAAACAAAAGTTGTGTAATGCTCCAATCTTGACTCTCTAGAAGGTACCAAAGACTTTGTAGTATATTTTGATGCTTCCCATCAGGGGCTCGGATGTGTACTTATGCAACAAGACAAAGTTATCGTGTACGCATTAAGAAAATTGAAGATACATGAGAAGATCTACACAAGGCACGATCTGGAACTGGGAGCAGTAGTCTTCGCGTTGAAGATTTGGAGGCATTACTTATATGGCACTAAGTGTATCATATTCACTGATCACAAGAGTCTACATCATATCTTTGATCAGAAGGAACTCAACATGCAACAACAACGTTGGGTTGAGCTTCTAAATGATTATGACTGCGTGATCAAGTACCATCTGGGCAAAGCAAATGTTGTAGCAGATGCTTTGAGCTGGAAGGAACGAGTCAAACCCTTGCGCGTAAGAGCAATGGGAATGGTTGTGAAGACGAGTTTACGTGACAAAATCCTGCAAGCTCAACAAGAAACATTGGAACGGGGGGAATCTGAAAAAAGAGCTCGACTGTGGAACTGAAAGTAAATTCGAGACTAAACAGGATGGAGTTATCTAGTACCAGGATCGTGTGTGGATTCCTGCGGTAAATGAACTTTGGAAACTCATCTTTGATGAGGCGCACAAGACCCGATACTTTGTGCACCCAGGCGCCGATTAAATGTACCAAGATTTATGGGGGTTTATCGGTGGCTGGGAACGAAGAAAGATATAGCTGAGTATATTGGTCGGTGTCTGACATGTGCAAAGGTTAAGGCGGAACACCAGTAACCGTCTGATTTACTGGAACAACCTGAGATTCAGCAGTGGAAGTGGGAACAAATCGCTATGGATTTTATTACCAAGCTATCCCGCACTTCCATTAGGCATGATACATTTTGGGTCATCATTGATCGTTTGACCAAATCTTCTCATTTCTTGTCGATGCGTGAAAACTTCACGATGGATAAGTTGGTGAGATTGTACATAAACAAGGTAGTAGCACGCCATGGTGCGCTATTGTCCATTATCTCCGACCGAGATAGTCTCTTCACGTTAAGGTTTTGGCAATCATTGAAGAAATCCTTAGGGTCAAGCTTAAACTTGAGTACCGCTTACCATCTACAAACGGATGGTCAAAGAGAACGTACCATCCAAACCCTAGAGAAAATGTTGAGGACATGTGTCTTGGATTTCGGTGGGACTTAGGATTCCCATTTACCACTGATAGAATTATCCTATTATAACAGTTACCACAGTAGCATCAGATTTGTGCCATTCGAGCCATTGTATGGTAGGAAATGCCGATCACCGATCTGTTGGACCAAAATAGGAGATAATAGAATAACTGGGCATGAGCTTATACAGGAAACCACTGATAAGATCGCCCAGATTCATCGAAAGTTACACGCTGCTAGGAGTCGACAAAAGAGCTACGCCGACAAACGACGTAAGCCGTTAGAATTTCAAGTGGGAGACCGTTTCATGTTAAAGGTATCTCCTTGGAAGGGTGTAGTTCGTTTTGGAAAGAAAGGCAAGATAGCACCGCGATACGTTGGACCGTTTGAAGTAATTCAACAAATTGGTTCTAAGGCGTATAGGCTGAGATTACCAGATGGACTTAGCGGTGTGCATGATATGTTTCATGTTTCAATCCTTAAGAAAGCCTAGCTGACGAATCATTAATCATACAAATAGAGGAAATTCAAGTGGATGAATAATTATATTTCATTGAAGAACCTTTGAAAATTATGTATCATGAAGTTAAACAACTGAAACGAAGCCGTATTCCCATCGTTAAGGTTCGGTGGAATTCCAAACGCGGCCCAGAGTTCACCTGGGAGCGTGAGGACCACATGAAGTCCATGTATCCCACTTGTTCACAGAGGAAGTCGTACCCGATAACGAATCTTAAATTTCGGAAGGAAATTTCTCTAACAAGGGAAGACTGTAACATCAGTGCCTGAACAGTAGTTCGAAACAATAGATTGTAACATAGAATAATGTACGGGACAATGTGTAATACTTGTCATGTGCATACAATACGAAACTATTCAGAAAACATTGTGTGAAATCAGTGTTTAACAGTCAGAATTATATCTGACAACATGAATCAATAATGTAAGTGTTAGTTAAGGTATGACTATGTATAAACGTATGTGAGGATGTACAATTCAAAACAATAACGTATGTCGTTATCGGAATATTAAACTAACAGTGTATTCGTGTGGGTGACGATCCACATGAATATATCTGCGAGTTTAACGTTCTGAATGATGTCTTATAATTAGAAAATCAAATCGGAAAGTACAGTTGTCTTCGTGTTCGTACGAGTGACGATCTGTACGAATACGCGCGAAAACGATACGATCCGACAAAACATTTAAAACAAACGTTTTCGAAATTATAAAAATAATAAATAGATATTGAGAATCTTTATTAGGAATCACAACCTAAAATAATTAAAAAAAACTTCTATTTTTACAAGTTACGTATTATTTCGTAACTAACGAAAATGACGCGGTAAAACATAACCGAACGAAACCGAACACACCTGAACTATATAAATGATGAATACCCTCATTTAATGAAGAAACCACCCTCCAACTACCCCTCTCTCTCTAAACCCAGATTCACTCTCTCTACTTTCTATCTCTAAAATTCAAAACCTAAATCCTTCATTTCTCAACCAAATCAAGTGGTTTTGGTATCAAAGCGACCACATCAACGAGTAGAAAATGAAAGTACAAAGGATTGAAGCTTGGAATCATCAAAAAAGAGGTAAATTTGAGCAAGAAGCTCCGGTTTTTAGGGTTTTCACCCATTTCCAGCTCTTGGGTTTTAACACCGGCTTCAACACTTCAAAAATAGTAGGATGAGCACAAATATGAACTAGGAACACTTGGAACATGTTCAAATGAAGTTTTGAAGGGTTGGGTATGGTTGGAACCTACATGGGAACAGTATCGACTCTGCAAAGGGGAAGAACCCTAGTATCGACGACCACCATCATTTCAGCTCAAGTTCCAGTCGATATTGATAAGTTCAGCGACTCCCAGATCATGAAACTCTTCAAAGATGCTAAGATCAATACCCTCCAAAGCTGGAAACTCCCAGGAGCATCGGTACTAACAATATCAATGGCCTTGGAGCTGAAAAAATGGATATGTCGATATTAGACTACCGATAGTAGGATTTTGAAGTTTGCATCTGTCACACCCCGACCGACGGCCGAATACGTCGCGGCGTGAGCACGACTGTTCATTAGCTCATGGTGCTATTAATATGTTTGAATAATTAAAGAATTCATTATTAACAATACAAACATTTCATTCATTACGCTCAAGTTACATTACAAGAATTGAATAAACAAACAATTACAAATGAAATTCTAAACATTTTTTTTAAAGAATTTACTAGGTCTACTAACATGAAACCTATCTTATGTCTTCGCCAAAGCATCCAATTAACCTGTTACATACACAAAATAAAGATTTGGTCAACTATTTGCATAGTTGGTGAGTAACCCATACAGTTAATATAGTTTACATAGAAAAACTGATGCAATTCAATTAGACTATAAAGTTTAAATTCTAGCATGCATATCCTACTAGTTTGAAATTAGTTTATAGAATATCTCGTCTCCAAACTCATTCCAATACAAAGCACAAAGCTAAGTATTTTGACAAGTCTGCCCATGATTGTACTTTTCGCCCTTTTGTCACATTTGACCTAAGTCAAAGCGAAGGTGGTATCTAACACACCTTAGGCTACTCGGTATCAAATAACATAGAATAACATAGAAAAACATAGAATCACAAAGCAAGTAGTATCACATAGCTAAGAATCAAACCAAAATAGACTAAAGGCATTGCATTTATAAAATTTGAATTTAGAATAACTTGGATTTTGAATACTGGCATATGTAACATCCCAAAAGTACCAAATGTAAAAGAGGGAGTATAGAATTACTCACATTAATGGTGCTCGAGAAAACTAGTATAATGAAGAATCAAGATTAACAGTTGTATCAAAATGGATGCCCTGAGTATTGAACGTGTGTGGCCAGACAACAACTCAAAGGAACAAGCATGCGATCCGAATGCAAATGTGGTTCAACTTAGTCAAACGAATGCAACGAGGAAGAGTAAACATTATGTTAGGCACAACTAAATTAACGGACGTCATAGGCCGGACTCGTTGGCCTAACGAGCCTCTACAAGACTACAACAACTCTAAAGGCGACATAAACAAGGCAACCTAAAGAGCCTAATGCCGACAACTAATTACTTAAGCTCAACTACTTAGACTAGAAAAAAATAAATAAATGAATAATGAAAAGAAGAAAAAGAAAGAGAGTTACCTCAAAGAAACTTTATAAACGAGACGATTTCGAAGGGCAGCACCTCCTCGCCAAGAGCATAAAATAAACTAATACGTTCAACATCCCAACGGGTGTTGCACTTGTAGAACCACTAAAATTTGGTTATTCTACTTCTTTATACTCAACTAGGAGTTGCAAAGCTATAAGGGGCCAAGCAAGGGTATTTATAGGTGTTTAAAGGGGAGAAATATTTGTTTCTTGGGCAATGTGGGATGAGGTTTAGGAAGAGTTCGCGTCTGGCAACCGTCAACAAACATCAAACTTGTTTTCGCGATTCCCGCTTCGTTATAACTCCGTTTTGCACACGGTTTTTGCCCACGTTCATCGTTTTCAGAGTAATATCATATGTAAGAGAGTAATCCAACATTCATGGTTTCTAGAATTGGGTTTAAGCATTGGATCTTGGAGTGAATCAAGGGTTACGTTCTCAAACTTTTGTTTGTGATTCTTGCTTCGTTTGGGCTCGGTTTTATGCACCGTTTGAACGTACTTTCTCATTAGTATACTAGTATATCTAGAAGATTTGGGTGGTCCAAAATTTTAGTTTGAGGATGGGGAAATGTTGTCTAAATAATCACCCGAAAGTTATCTTATGTCAAAACTACGAATAACACTATTCAAAGCATGTTATAAACTTTGTTTAATTATGTACGAGTATAATTATAATTCAAATAGAAAATTGAAAAACCATGGGGATTACAGCATCGATACTAGTAACTTCGAAGGGACACAATATCGGTGAACTATGGTCGAGACTACTAATCTCGATGGTCTCCAAAGTCTGGGACATAAGGGACCATCGATACTAGTAGTATCGATGGTCTAGAGGCTGTTGAACTTGAGTCCATCGATCTTGTAATATCGGCAGCATGGTTTGAACTTCCATCGATATTAACCTAGTCCTGGGCGTCGATACTAATACTAATCATATCGATACTAATACATTAGGCCAATCCAAGTAATTTGAACTTGGAACCAGCTGATAATAATCGAAAATGAAGTCATGGGAAGGAATGAAACATGGGGGTGTGAGTAAGATCCATTAGGGTTGATGCAAGGGCTTAACCGATTTGAACATTATCGATACTAAGGCTATGAAAAAGATTTAATGACTTTACAACATGTTAAACTTATAAATAAATGTTTTACAAACCGTTTAGGATCAAAGGACATATAATTCATCAACAATACAATGTATCATGGAGGAGTAGTATCGGCAAGGGTTCAAGTTGGAATAACCAAGTGTTAGCCACTTATAAACCCATCAATATTGCTTAAATCTCATGCATGTCATATGTTAAAATTTTTCATGTGATTGAATTTCTTAACTAAATGGTAATTAAGTGACCACAAGTAACAAAATAAACCATGATGGCACAATGGGATTAATGGACACTCGGATGTGGTCTAAGCACTCAAGTGTCGATACACTTAGCATTGACACTCCCTTGGGACTTAGTCTATTATCCATACAAACTTGGTGCACAATTCAAGTGTGTTAAGTGTCATGGTAACAATAGCCAAGGATTTTCACATAAGAACTTGGAGTTCAACTTGACAAAGTTAATCCAAGTTCTAACACTCTAAACTTAATGATTTATACATTCTAAACTTAGATTTTATGAAAATGTAATATCTAATAACATGTAGTTAGAGTTTAATAAGATCACAATAACTTATTTTTTTAAAGTATTATAAAGTAAACTAAAGGATTTTTTGTAAAATAAACTTAGCTTTCACAAGTCAAAATGAATTTTGTGAATGATGATATACTAATAAATTAGTTATGTCTTTAAATATAATGAACCTTATGTAAATAAATTTAAGTCTTAATTAATTGTGAGTAAGTGTTCAATAAGGGCATGTTTAATAAGAACATCTAGATAAAATCGTAGTAACACATTAGAAAAGTCATAGGACACTTAGTTGAGCACCGAGACCTAACCCTTCTATCAAACAACTATAAATACTTATAGTATAAAAATCGTAATAAACTAATTCAAGTGTTGAAGCCACATAGTCTACAACTGTCACACCCCCAAATTTCAACTAACGGAATCATACCGTTTGGGAACGTGACAAACCAGGATCTCAGATCATTAGACATAGCGAAGACCTCTATATGAATTTCAAAACATACGTTGGTCTTTAAAACATAATATTCAGAGTTTACAAAAAATTACGGAAGCGTTTCAAATCAAAACCAATAAACTGTTGATAAGTAAAACATTACAAATCAAAATACTGAAATATTCAAATTCAAATGTTCAAAGTGTTTATAATGCATGAGACTCTATCTTCCTAGTCCATGCCAGCTGTTACGCGCGCCTTAGCGTCCTGAGAAAACATGCAATTCAAGTCAACACAAAGGTTGGTGCATAACACAGGTTTTAAATAATCATAGTGTTCAAAACATCAGTTTGAATAATAAGTTGTAGATAACATAATCACAAATGCACAGTCATGATAGCTAGTCATATAAACTATTTACATACGTGTTCGACACCGAAGCTGACTAGTTGCCATGCTATAGCATGTTTTCGCCTTGCCACTATTGTCTATCACAACAATAGTAAAAATGTGTTTGGTCAGTCAAACACCTGCGTAGATCCCATCTACCAGGTGAGGTTTGTCAAACCTAATAGATCTATTTCCAACTACCACGCTTTGCATTACAGCAAACTAAACGGTTCGAGGTGTGTAAGGACTTTCAAGTTGATATATTGTCACATAATGTAAACAGATAACTCATGCAAGTGATATGTATCTAAAAATAGTTTGTTGCACATGTTTTCTCCCCCAAAACAGTTTAAAATAAGAAAGGGGCCGTGTACGCACCTTTGATAATAGTAGAATGATCAAACACGTGTGAACTTGCGTAGAAATCCTCTACGAAGAATCTGTGATTTAAACAATAACCTATTGTTATTCGAATAATCGTTTTGTGCTTAAAATCACATACGTGTCAACACACGTATGTTGGATTTGCTAAAATTGCGCATACGAAAGTACGCGTGCTACTGAAATCGATTAAATAAAATCATATTTGATTTTATTCAATTAATCGTAATTATACGCGATTTCGCGTTCGGATTAAAATATGAATTTTATCATTCTAATGCGTTCGTATTCTCGTTACGGTTCCAACGCAACTCGAACGGATTAAAACGGAGTTAGAACGAATAAAATATGGTTGAAATACTAAATTAGCATAAAAACCCAAAAACCGGTTGGGCCGGGACTCGAACCCGCGACCCTCAACTCCAACACACAAGCCTCTAACCATCTCGCCCGCTAGGGTATCGCGTTAGATAACTGGAAATTAATTCTTTTACATCCTACATGGGCCGGTTCCCTTTTACTTCATATAACCGAAGCATATTAATCCAAATTGGTTCCGATTTCGAACTCGATTAACATTCAAACCATAGGGTTTTCATTGAACAACACATTCCGAACCTTTCTGATTAATCAATTTCGACTATCATATCAGTTTGCATCAAAAACCCAAAAGCATATTCATCTTATAAACCCTAACATCAAATTCGTCACTTTTGATACTAAAACCTCAAATTAATACATTCTTAAGATAAATCGGAACTTTCTGAAACTATTAATAGCAATCAATTTGAATCCCTAACCTGTTTAAGTCGAAACCCCCAATATGATTCTTATCAAGAACCCTAGAAATTGAGCATTACTAATTCGATGCTACACGATGAAATTGTCATATGAATAAGCTTGTTCGGAACCTTATGAACCTCTCCATGTGTTTTAATTTGATTAACAAACACGTTTTAATCTAAACCCCCAAAACAGTTTCAAGTATGAACCCTAGTTCTTGAATTCTTATAATTCGATATTATCAACCGAAATTGATTTGGATTACACCTTAATCGGCATGTTTAGGAAGTGTAGGATGATTTACTAACCTGTTTTGATGTCGAATTGTAGTCGAACGACTTCGAGCCCTAGTTTCGGCAATCCTTCGACCGAACTCCTGCTTCCCAAGCTACTGGAATCGAATTGTGATGTGTAAAAGATGCTAAAGGTGCCGATTAAAGAGTATGAAGCTTCAATTTTATGTAATGAAGTCGAATGATGTGAATTTGAGTAATGAGTAGTAACGGTTTCAACTCTTGGCCCTTAATTCCATTTAATTCGAATTCTAATGGATTAAAACGTATGTAAACGGTTTGTAATCATTATTACAATGA
Organism: Mikania micrantha; assembly: GCA_009363875.1. NCBI lineage: Eukaryota > Viridiplantae > Streptophyta > Magnoliopsida > Asterales > Asteraceae > Mikania > Mikania micrantha. Next base: position 31,737,301 of record CM018685.1, on the reverse strand, counting down.
TTATGGATGCTAATTTCGCAGTTACAACTTTGAATTTACAAAATTTCGAATTTCATCTCAAATTGGCCGAATTTTGACTTGTAGAAGTCAAAATTTGTACTAAATTCTATTATAAGTCTTAATCTCTAACCTTTTAACACTTAACAACTGATTTTTCTTAATTCTTAAATTCCATAGGTCCTTCCGAGTCAACAACGCAATATTTCGATTAACAAAGTTACATTAAAAATTCTAATTTATCACTAATTGGGCCAAATTGAACTACCACTGGCTAAATTAATCCAATTGGGCTTTTCAAATATAATTGGGCCTCACTGGGCCTTCCTGGGCCTACCTTGGCCTTCCCTAGGCCTACTTTGTTTACATTGGGCCTTAATGGGCCTACTTTAACCTTGTTTGGTCTAATTGGGCCTTCCTTGTTTTCCTTGAGCCTAAATTAATCTTATTGGGCCTACTAGACTTTGTTGGGCCTTCATAGACTCCATTGGGCCTTACCGGGCCTTCCTTGACTTTGTTGGGCCTTTATTGGCCTTGTTGGGCCTTCATTGGCCTTGTTGGGCCTTTATTGGCCTTGTTGGGCTTGTGAAGGTTAACAAGGTTAACTTGAAAAGTCGGATTGTCACATCATCCCCTTGTTGAAGAAATTTTCGTCCCGAAAATTAGTAAGTGTTAGGAGTAGTTAAGAAACTACTTACGAATTTAAATCGTACGTGTTAGTGTGATTTGATCATTCTGTGTGCTTGTGTGTACTCCCACACAAAGTCTAATGCTTGCAACATCACAACTCAATTGTGATCTTTCAATGTAACTGTTTTGCGTGTACACTAGTTAGTTCACCTAACTGTGACTTGTTTGATATAGTGAGTGTACTATGCAACCCCGCACATAGTAAAATGTATGTAATCAATCGTGTATGTACTACCATAACATGTAACATATGAAATGTAGCACATAAAACATATAAAATGTAATGTAGCACAAATGTTTGTAACAAAATCAATTGAATAAATAAAATGTTTGTGCTTACAGTTTGAAATTTGCAGTGTTGATGTGTGAAAGCATCACGTCATCCCCTTGTTGAAAGAAATTTCGTCCCGAAATTTAACGTGCGTTCTCAGTGTTAGCAGTAGCTGTCTTGAATAGATGAGGATATTTCTTCATCATTTGATCTTCCCGTTCCCATGTGAATTCAGGACCCCGTCTAGAATTCCATCGGACTTTAACTATTGGAATCTTGCTTTGCTTCAGTTGTTTGACCTCTCGGTCCATGATTTCTGCTGGTTCTTCAATGAATCGTAACTGTTCATCTACTTGTATTTCTTCCAACGGTACAATCAATGTCTCGTCAGAAAGACATTTCTTTAAGTTTGATACATGAAAGACATCATGAACTCCACTGAGTTCATCCGGTAGTTTGAGTTGATACGCAACCGGACCAATCCTTTTCAGAATCTCAAAAGGTCCTACGTAACGTGGACTAAGCTTCCCGCGCTTGCCGAATCGTATCACACCTTTCCAAGGTGATACTTTTAGAAGAACTCGGTCTCCTACTTGAAATTCCAACGGCTTGCGACGTTTGTCTGCATAACTCTTCTGTCGATCCCGAGCTGCTGCCATACGGTTCCGGATTTGAACTATCTTCTCTGTTGTTTCGTGCACCAGTTCAGGACCTGTTATCTGACTGTCACCAATTTCAGCCCAGCAAACTGGTGAACGACATTTGCGACCATACAAAGCTTCAAACGGTGCTGCTTGAATGCTTGTATGATAACTATTATTGTAAGAGAATTCCACCAACGGTAAATGATTCTCCCAGCTATCACCAAAATCAATTACACAAGCTCGTAACATATCCTCGAGCGTTTGAATCGTTCGTTCACTTTGACCGTCGGTCTGTGGATGATAAGCGGTACTCATATCCAAGCGAGTCCCCAATGACTTATGAAGAGATTTCCAAAAATTAGAAGTAAACCGGGCATCCCGATCTGATATGATAGAGATTGGCACGCCATGTCGTGCTACTACTTCCTTAATGTAAATACGAGTCAGTTTCTCCATCTTATCAGTTTCCTTAATTGCTAAGAAATGTGCAGATTTCGTTAATCGATCGACAATTACCCATATCGTATCACAACCACTCGGTGTACGGGGTAACTTAGTAATGAAATCCATCGAAATCTGTTCCCATTTCCACATCGGTATCTCTGGTTGTTGCAGTAAACCAGATGGCTTCTGATATTCAACTTTGACTTTCGAACAAGTCAAACATTTGCTAACGTACTTAGCAATATCAGCCTTCATGTGAGGCCACCAATACAGTGCCTTCAAGTCGTGATACATCTTATCTGATCCCGGATGGACTGAATATCTGGACTTGTGTGCTTCGTCCATCACGAGTTCCCTTAAACCTCCATACAAAGGTATCCAAAGTCTATCAATGAAATAACGAATTCCATCAGACTTGACATCCAACTGTGTTTCCATCCCACGTAGAGATTCCTGTACCAAGTTTTCCGTTTTCAAAGCTTCGATCTGAGCACTGCGTACCTTATCAGGTAAGTCAGTATGTATTGTCATCATAACTGCACGAACCCGTCTTGTTCCCGTTGTATCTTTTCTGCTCAAAGCATCGGCTACGACATTAGCCTTTCCCGGGTGATACTTAATCGCACACTCATAATCGTTCAACAATTCAACCCATCGTCGTTGCCTCATATTAAGCTCCTTCTGATCAAAGATATGTTGCAAACTCTTATGATCAGTATAAATAGTACACTTAGTTCCATACAAATAATGCCTCCAAATTTTCAAAGCAAAAACCACTGCCCCTAACTCCAAGTCATGAGTAGTGTAATTCTTTTCGTGTGTTCTTAGTTGTCTGGAAGCATAAGCGATCACTTTATCCCGTTGCATCAACACACATCCCAAACCCTGTCCAGATGCGTCACAATACACCGCAAAGTCTTCCGTTCCTTCCGGTAAGGACAGAATCGGTGCGCTGCAAAGCTTCTGTTTCAATAACTGGAATGCAGCTTCCTGTTTATCCGTCCAGTTATACTTTGTTCCCTTGTGCGTCAGAGCTGTAAGTGGTTGAGCGATCTTTGAGAAACCCTCAATGAATCGTCGATAATAACCCGCCAAACCAAGGAATTGTCGTACCTCGGTAGGGGTCTTTGGCGCTTCCCAATTCTTAATCGCTTCAATCTTCGCTGGATCAACATGTATGCCCTTTTCATTAACTATATGCCCCAAGAACTGTACTTCTCGCATCCAGAAATCACATTTCGAGAACTTAGCGTACAGTTGTTCTTGTTTCAATAATTCCAATAATAGTTGAAGATGTTCAGCGTGTTCCTCCTCAGATTTTGAATAGATGAGAATGTCATCGATGAAAACTATGACAAACTTATCAAGATAAGGTTTACAAACACGATTCATGAGATCCATGAATACAGCTGGAGCGTTTGTCAACCCAAATGGCATGACCAAAAACTCATAATGGCCATATCGTGTCCTGAATGCTGTCTTCGGAATATCTTCCTCCTGGACTCTTAGTTGATGATAACCCGACCTGAGATCAATCTTCGAGTAATAACTCGAACCTTGTAACTGATCGAACAGATCGTCAATCCTGGGTAACGGATACCGGTTCTTGATAGTAACCTTATTCAATTCCCGGTAATCGGTACACATACGAAAAGTCCCGTCCTTCTTCTTTACAAACAATACTGGAGCTCCCCACGGTGAAAAACTAGGTCGTATGAAACCCTTATCCAACAACTCTTGCAATTGTGTGGATAATTCTTGCATCTCAGACGGTGCAAGTCGATAAGGTGCCCTAGCTATCGGTGCTGCATCTGGTGTAAGGTCGATTCGGAATTCCACCTGTCTGATAGGCGGTAATCCCGGCAAGTCTTCTGGAAATACCTCCGGAAACTTACAAACTACAGGTATATTCTCAAGCTTCTTCTCAGCTACTGGCTTTTCAGTTATAATTGCTATAACTGCCGTATGACCCTTACGTAGACACTTGTGTGCTTTCATACAAGATATGAGACGCAGTGGCGTACTGCTCTTCTCGCCTTGTACATATAATGTCTCTCCCTGCGGAAGAGGTATGCGAACGATCTTTTCATGGCATATAATCTCAGCCTGGTTTTTGGACAACCAGTCCATGCCAATGACTACATCAAAACTGCCTAAGGCAATAGGCATCAAATCAATCTCTAATGTCTGACCCATCAAATCAAGGATACATCCCTTATAAATGTTTTCTACTACAATCAACTTACCATCAGCTAACTCCACAGTGTAGGGACTATCTAAGGCAGTGGGACTAACATCTAGTGACTTAGCAAGTGAACTAGATATAAAACTCCGGTCGGCACCAGTGTCAAATAACATAGAGGCATAGTGATTATTTAAGAGGAACGTACCCGTGACAATGTTGGGATCCTCCCGCGCTTGACGTCCTCCAATCACAAACGCCCTGCCTCTAGCACCGTTGTTGTTGTTATTATTGTTGTTGTTGTTGTTGGTGCCATTGCCATTACCGTTTCCATTTCCATTACCATTACCATTGTTGTCCCCGCCTTTCTTAAGTTGTGGGCAATCTTTCTTGAAATGGCCCATCTTGCCGCACTCAAAACAACCTTTCTGCGCGTTGTTTTGATTGTTATTCTGGTTGTTATTGTTGTTCTGCAGCTCTCCGCGACAATCCTTAGCCGCATGCCCAACCTTGCCACACCTCTGGCACTTAGCTCTGTCACATTGGTTACCCGCATGATGGTAACCACACCTGTTGCACTTGGGGTGCTTACCAATATAGCCCCCCGATGATGATGATTGTTGGCCACTGTTGGAATTATGATAGGACTTGTTTGAGTCCTGCTTCCTGTTCTGCTGTTGGTTGTTACCCTTGAAGTTGTTACTTTCCCACTTCCTCTTGTGATCTCCTACCTTGGTAGCAGATGTTCGCTTAGGCAGGGTTCCTTGTAACACTGCCTGATCAGTAAGCTGATGCGCTAGCCGAACAGCTTGTTGGATAGTGGTGGGATTTGCTGAAGTAACCATCCCCTGAATCTGAGGCACTAGTCCTCCAATATACCGTTCGATCCACTTACTGACTGGAGTAGCCATGTGTGGTAGCAGTCTGGCCAGTTCATGCGATCTGGTCGTGTATTCCTCAATGTTTGACCCCTCCATCTTGAGGTGCCAATACTCTTCTTCCAACTTCTGCATTTCACTACGAGGACAATACTCCTCTTGTAGTAAAGTTTTGAAGTTGTTCCACGTCAATGCATTTGCTTCTCCCAACCCCAGGGTCTGAACATTGGAGTTCCACCAAGTCAGGGCTGGACCCTCCAACGTTCCAGTATCAAATTTCACTTTGCTGTCATCAGGGCAGTTGCACATCCCGAACACAGACTCTGCCTTTTCAATCCATCGGAGAAGTCCTATGGCTCCCTCCGACCCTTTGAAGTTGTGTGGCTTGCAGTCCAAGAACATCTTGAACGTGCACGCCTGTGGATTTAGCAATCCCCCAGCTGGACCATGTGGCCCCGTGTTGTGTGCCTGTGCGTATTGTGCTATTGCCTCTGCAACCCTGTTGTTGATTAGCTCGTTGAGCTCAGCAACTGTCATCTGAACATTTCCCTCAGCCATTTCCTTCCTATTTACAAGAAATGTTAGCGCATAATCAAAATCCAATTTTGACATGTGTAAGTAAAACAACGAACACAACATGTAATATAATCAACACAGTTGTTGGAAACAAACAATAATTCTTCCATAAATAGAAACTTTCTTTGAGTACAATACTTTTGAAATGAAATACAAAGTTTCCAACTACTAATGTAGGAACACAACCCGTTCCTAATAAGTTTAAACAAAACAGAAATAAAATAAGAAAACAATCAATCGTCCTCAACGGCGGATTCAGGATCGGACTCAGCAACTGGTGCTGGTTCCTCCCCTTCTTCCTCCTCATCCTCCTCCTCATTCTCAGAGGCCACCAAATCCTCCAAGGCTTCTACTCTACCCTCCAAGAACAAAGCTCGGTTCTCTGCAGCGTCGAGACGACCAATCATGTTCACCATCTCATCCCGCATGTCATGAACTAGATGGGCAAGTTCATCTTGCCTCTCAATGGCATCCCATAACTCCTGAGATCTCTGTATAAGCTTGTCTTCTGTCTCATCCAAGTCCTCGCGCAACTTGGCGATCTCCTCCGCGTCCGTCCTTCGCCTCTTAGGCTCAGGAGCATCTAGTGCTGGTGGTGGGTGTGTGGAAGGTCCCTCAGCAGGAATCTGCTGAGTGCCCTCCTCCTCCTCCGCCGGATCCTCATCCGGGTCTTCCTCTGGATCCTCATCGGGATCCTCGTCTGGGTCCTCATCAGGATCCTCCTCTGGGTCTTCCTCTGGATCCTCCTCTGGATCGGAGTCCTCCATCTCATACGGTGGAGGTGATGGAATAGGTGGTGGTGGTGACGATGGTGGTGCCGGAACTATCGGCTCCTCGTCCTCGGAATCATCAATAGTGATATATGGGACTGATGATGAAGCCATGCCTGTTACATAATACCATATGTAAGTACAGTGCCATGGAATACGTAAACAAGTCAATTACATAGTGTCATATGTAATTTCTAAGCAATACGTATTAACAGATGTGTCTAATGTCTAACAGTCATAGTCTAGGCCTACAAATGCAAACCTAGTTCGCTATAACCAATGTCTCTGATACCAATCTGTCACACCCCCAAATTTCAACTAACGGAATCATACCGTTTGGGAACGTGACAAACCAGGATCTCAGATCATTAGACATAGCGAAGACCTCTATATGAATTTCAAAACATACGTTGGTCTTTAAAACACAATATTCAGAGTTTACAAAAAATTGCGGAAGCGTTTCAAATCAAAACCAATAAACTGTTGATAAGTAAAACATTACAAATCAAAATTCTGAAATATTCAAATTCAAATGTTCAAAGTGTTTATAATGCATGAGACTCTATCTTCCTAGTCCATGCCAGCTGTTACGCGCGCCTTAGCGTCCTGAGAAAACATGCAATTCAAGTCAACACAAAGGTTGGTGCATAACACAGGTTTTAAATAATCATAGTGTTCAAAACATCAGTTTGAATAATAAGTTGTAGATAACATAATCACAAATGCACAGTCATGATAGCTAGTCATATAAACTATTTACATACGTGTTCGACACCGAAGCTGACTAGTTGCCATGCTATAGCATGTTTTCGCCTTGCCACTATTGTCTATCACAACAATAGTAAAAATGTGTTTGGTCAGTCAAACACCTGCGTAGATCCCATCTACCAGGTGAGGTTTGTCAAACCTAATAGATCTATTTCCAACTACCACGCTTTGCATTACAGCAAACTAAACGGTTCGAGGTGTGTAAGGACTTTCAAGTTGATATATTGTCACATAATGTAAACAGATAACTCATGCAAGTGATATGTATCTAAAAATAGTTTGTTGCACATGTTTTCTCCCCCAAAACAGTTTAAAATAAGAAAGGGGCCGTGTACGCACCTTTGATAATAGTAGAATGATCAAACACGTGTGAACTTGCGTAGAAATCCTCTACGAAGAATCTGTGATTTAAACAATAACCTATTGTTATTCGAATAATCGTTTTGTGCTTAAAATCACATACGTGTCAACACACGTATGTTGGATTTGCTAAAATTGCGCATACGAAAGTACGCGTGCTACTGAAATCGATTAAATAAAATCATATTTGATTTTATTCAATTAATCGTAATTATACGCGATTTCGTGTTCGGATTAAAATATGAATTTTATCATTCTAATGCGTTCGTATTCTCGTTACGGTTCCAACGCAACTCGAACGGATTAAAACGGAGTTAGAACGAATAAAATATGGTTGAAATACTAAATTAGCATAAAAACCCAAAAACCGGTTGGGCCGGGACTCGAACCCGCGACCCTCAACTCCAACACACAAGCCTCTAACCATCTCGCCCGCTAGGGTATCGCGTTAGATAACTGGAAATTAATTCTTTTACATCCTACATGGGCCGGTTCCCTTTTACTTCATATAACCGAAGCATATTAATCCAAATTGGTTCCGATTTCGAACTCGATTAACATTCAAACCATAGGGTTTTCATTGAACAACACATTCCGAACCTTTCTGATTAATCAATTTCGACTATCATATCAGTTTGCATCAAAAACCCAAAAGCATATTCATCTTATAAACCCTAACATCAAATTCGTCACTTCTGATACTAAAACCTCAAATTAATACATTCTTAAGATAAATCGGAACTTTCTGAAACTATTAATAGCAATCAATTTGAATCCCTAACCTGTTTAAGTCGAAACCCCCAATATGATTCTTATCAAGAACCCTAGAAATTGAGCATTACTAATTCGATGCTACACGATGAAATTGTCATATGAATAAGCTTGTTCGGAACCTTATGAACCTCTCCATGTGTTTTAATTTGATTAACAAACACGTTTTAATCTAAACCCCCAAAACAGTTTCAAGTATGAACCCTAGTTCTTGAATTCTTATAATTCGATATTATCAACCGAAATTGATTTGGATTACACCTTAATCGGCATGTTTAGGAAGTGTAGGATGATTTACTAACCTGTTTTGATGTCGAATTGTAGTCGAACGACTTCGAGCCCTAGTTTCGGCAATCCTTCGACCGAACTCCTGCTTCCCAAGCTACTGTAATCGAATTGTGATGTGTAAAAGATGCTAAAGGTGCCGATTAAAGAGTATGAAGCTTCAATTTTATGTAATGAAGTCGAATGATGTGAATTTGAGTAATGAGTAGTAACGGTTTCAACTCTTGGCCCTTAATTCCATTTAATTCGAATTCTAATGGATTAAAACGTATGTAAACGGTTTGTAATCATTATTACAATGATTATGGATGCTAATTTCGCAGTTACAACTTTGAATTTACAAAATTTCGAATTTCATCTCAAATTGGCCGAATTTTGACTTGTAGAAGTCAAAATTTGTACTAAATTCAATTATAAGTCTTAATCTCTAACCTTTTAACACTTAACAACTGATTTTTCTTAATTCTTAAATTCCATAGGTCCTTCCGAGTCAACAACGCAATATTTCGATTAACAAAGTTACATTAAAAATTCTAATTTATCACTAATTGGGCCAAATTGAACTACCACTGGCTAAATTAATCCAATTGGGCTTTTCAAATATAATTGGGCCTCACTGGGCCTTCCTGGGCCTACCTTGGCCTTCCCTAGGCCTACTTTGGCCTTCCCTAGGCCTACTTTGTTTACATTGGGCCTTAATGGGCCTACTTTAACCTTGTTTGGTCTAATTGGGCCTTCCTTGTTTTCCTTGAGCCTAAATTAATCTTATTGGGCCTACTAGACTTTGTTGGGCCTTCATAGACTCCATTGGGCCTTACCGGGCCTTCCTTGACTTTGTTGGGCCTTTATTGGCCTTGTTGGGCCTTCATTGGTCTTGTTGGGCCTTTATTGGCCTTGTTGGGCTTGTGAAGGTTAACAAGGTTAACTTGAAAAGTCGGATTGTCACAACAACAAACGAGCACGCACATTCTTGGTTGTTACGTATACACATCAACACAGGTGAGTTCATTGCCCTTTTTCTAAACTTTTTGATTTATTAATGCGAGGCTGTGAAGCATCCGTAAATATTTTCGTTTGATTATATTTTGCATGAACTGTTTTACATTCAATATGTTATATGTGTATAAATGTTATCCTAGTTGATCTCTAGGTAAATTTTATGCAGGATTCTTAAAAGATTATCCATTTATATTATAAGTGGATAGATGTTTTCCTTATGTAAATTCAATTTCAACGAATCAAGTAAACATTTTCAATGAATCAAATGTTCATTTTTAACGAATCGAGTAAACATTTTCAACGAATCAAATATTCATTTTCAACAAATCTATGTTGAACCTCGTAGAAGCTATTTAACCAGGAACAAGGACTTTAGACTCACGGTCAAAGCCTTGGTATTTGCTCCCGCTAAAGTTTAACACATAGTTATTTTCGGGTGTTTAGTTTTGGTAGAAAGGGAGAAGACAGAATAGTAACACAAGGAATTTTCGGGGAATGTAATTCAAGTATTTCAGGGAATGTTGGGGTTTAAATGCCCAACATTCAATGTTACCAGACAAAGAATAATAAGACAAGCAACTGACAAAGTACAGACACTGAAACAAAACAAAATTGTACAACAACTGAATGCAAAAGTCAACAACGGCTGAAACCTGAGCCTTCAGTGGTTCTCCGCGGTTGTGATTAGTTGTTGTGTCTTCAGTGGTTGAACAGAAGAAGCCATTCCGCGGTTTATTGAATCCGTTGTTGTCTTGGTCTTTTTCTGTGGTTGTCATCAGCTACTTGATCTACGGTTTGCTAGATCAGTAGTTATTGGATCCGTTGTTTTGGGATCCGCTGTTGAAATCCGTTTTTGAGATACAGTGGCAAGAAGAAGGTATCCGTGGTTGGTCAATCCGCGGTTTTATTCAGTTGTTTGGCTTCAGTGGTTTTTCTCATCAGTCCTTATTTTCAAACAAGCAAGTATAAGTTTTCAACGAATCAAGAGATCGATTTCAATGAATGAAGTGTTCATTATTCAACGAATCAAGTGTTCATTGTTCAACGAATCAAGTGTTCATTATTCAACGTATCAAGTACATGTTTTCAATGAATCTAGTACGAAACAAGGAATCATTTTTGGTGGAATGTCGGGGAAATATCAAAGATAACATGTACGAACGAATCAAGTACGAATCTAGACGAATCAAGAACGAAACAAAAGTCCTCTATTTCAAGAAGTCCTAGCTAGACCGTTTGATTTATACATGTTTGATGATATTTACAGAATCCCCCACGTCCCTAAGAACCTTTGATTGATAGACTAGTATACTCAATAGGACTTAGTTTTATTTAAATGTTTACAAGTTTAAACAGTTTAAATAATTATTCAGCTTTTAAAATGGGATTATGTGTTTGGTTGTATGAGGAATGGGGAACACATGGTGAACTCAAGAATCAAGAAGGTTGTAAATTCAAAGAATCTAACGAATCTAGTGTGATGTTGGTAGGGAGTGAAACGCTTAATTATCATTAATAAGAATATCATATGCGGTTCGGTATGTGGTGGGCTGGCGGCTGGGCTTGACCCAACGTATGCCCTATATATAAGCATACTTGACTGGATAAGATAGGTGGTTGTTAGTGAGGTTAAGGTTGTCACTTCGGCAGGTTTGTTCAAAAATTATTTTTCAATTACAAAACTATATGAACTCACCAACCATGTGTTGACTTGATCTTTTTGCATGACTTCTCAGGTGACGAACATGTCTAAGCTTTAGGAGCTTATGCTATTACTAGGATGCCCAGTTAGAGGACCTAGTATTTTGGATGTGCATACCTTTTGGACATCAACATACGAATCATTTTGTATATCTTGTGCGGATACAAGATAGTTAGTTTATGATTCATTTTGGTATATTTACATTGTTAAATTATGGAACATGACTGATGTAATTTAACTTTGAAATTCTATTTCATTTAGTATTTTCTCATTTTATATCATGTGCAATGTAAAAATCTGATCACTTCGATTATCACCCGATATCGAGCCCCGAGACCATTCCGCCCGACGAGAAAGTTGATCCAGCCTGCCTGGGGTAGGGGTGTGCAAATGTCGGTTATTAGGTTCCACAAAACCAAAACCGATGGTTCAGTTATAAGACTTTTGGAAATCGAAACCGTAACCAGGCAACGGTTTTGGTTATTTAGGTTATAGAGGTCGGTTTCGGTTTGGTTTCGGTTATTTCGGTTTTTTTCTTGTGTTTATTTTGATGTTAAAAATTTGGTTATCGAACTCGTTTTTGTCATTTTGAAGTATTTTGAATGTGTTTCAAACTTACATATACATAAAATTAACTCAAATACATAAACAAACATGAAAATATGGTTCAAAAACATGAAAATATGATTTAGATACATGAAAATACATGAAAAACATATGAAAAATACAAGAAAATACACATATTAGTTCGGTTTCGGTTATTTTGATTATTGGGCATGCGTAAACCGTAACTGTAACCGAGTGGTTCGGTTTTTACCCTATCTTAACCGTAACCGATCGGTTAAGTCGGTTTCGGTTATTTTCGGTACGGTTTTCGGTTCGGTTTCTGTTTTTTTTTTTGTTTTCGGGTTTTGTATGCTCACCGCTAGCTCAGGGTGTGACACTTCTTCTTTTGCAGGCGGTGCACGTTACATGATGTAAAATTATTTAGATGCCATGTCACTTTGTAGATGGTTTGGATATCCTGATTTTTTCATAACTATAACATGCAATCCAAAATGGCAAGAAGTTACAAGATTTCTTAAAGACACGACTATTAAATCAGAGGATTAGCCTGATATATTATGTAGAGTGTTTAAAATTAAGCTCGATGCATTTATTAACACTTGGCAAAGTTCAAGCAAGTATGTTACCACAACTCTTTTTCTCCTTACAGTTTTTAATTTATAACAACCTAATCATTAATGATATACAATGATTCATATATTCAGTTTTTTTCTTTTTATATGATATTATATTCTTTTAATTATGAATGTTATATTTCTATTTTTTTAAAATTTCATATAATTGTATATACAGTTGAGTTTCAAAAACATGGATTGCTGTAATCCATATGGTTTTCAATTTTTTATTTAATTATAATTATACTCATACACAATAAAACAAAGTTTATAACATGCTTTGGATAGTTGTATTCGTAAACCCAAACACATATACACGAAGATATATATAATTAAATGAAATACAACTCATGAATATATTTATATGTAAATTTTATTAAAAAAAATGAATAAAAGATTTAATTAATTGAAATTAATTATGTTTTATAAAATGTAAGGTTATAAATGTTATAAATAAAGTGTATAAGGTTTTAAAAAAATGGTTTTAACTTAAAAAGTTAAACTACAAAATTTAACTGGTCAATCTTACAATTTCGAGACGTAAACATAAACATAACCTAAAAAAAAAACTTTGGATTATAAATGAAAGAAATCCATAACTATAGGTATTACCAAAATCATCTTCCTTTCTCCTTCTCATTCGGTCTTTGGTTCATTCATCTTATACCAACTATCCATCTCTCAAGAACTAAGACTTAGGTTGATCAAAAACGTTGGAGACTTTGTGATCACACCTAAAATTGATATCCTTGCCATCTGATCATCAAACTTACATTATATACATATCCTAACATATGACATTGTGTTTTGTAAGGCTTAGATGTAAAGGATAGCAAATAAGAAGCTCTACATGTTGGATTCTTAGTTTTGACATAAGATAACTTTCAGGTGACTATTTAGCCAACATTTCCCCATCTTCGAACTAACATTTTGGACCACCCAAATATTGTAGATATACTAGAATACTAATGAGAAACTACGTTCAAACGTTGCATAAAACCGAGCCCAAACGAAGAAAGAATCACAAACAAAAGTTTGAGAACGTAACCCTTGACTCACGTCAATATCCAAAGTTTAAACCCAATTCTCAACACCATTAATGTTGGATTTCTCTCTTCCATATGATAGTACTCTGAAAACGAAGAACGTGGGCGAAAACCGTGCGCAAAACGGAGTTATAACGAAGCGGGAATCGCGAAAACAACTTTGATGTTTGTTGACGATTGAAAGACGCGGATTTTCTTTAAAAATCATCCCACATCACCCAAGAAACCAATATTTTTCCCTTGAAACACCATAAATATCCTTGCTTGGTTCCTTATAGCTTTACAACTCCTAGTTCAGTATAAACACGTAGAATAACCAAATTTTGGTGGTTCTACAAGTTGAATACCCATTCGGATGTTGAACGCAATAGTTTTTTTTATGCTCTTGACGAGGAGGTGATGCACTTCGAGATCGTCTCGTCTGTAAAGTTTCTTTGAGTTAATATTCTTTTTCTTTTTCTTCTTTTCATTATTCATTCATTTATTTTTTTGCTAGTCTAAGTAGTTGAGCTTAGGTTATTAGTTGTCGACATTATGCTCGTTTAGGTTGCCTTGTTTAGGTCACCTTTAGAGTTGGTGTAGCCTTGTAGAGACTCGTTAGGCCAATGAGTCCGGCCTATGATGTCCGTTCATTTAGTTATGCCTAGCATAATGTTTACTCTTCCTCGTTGCAATCATTTGACTAGGTTGAACCACTTTTGCATTCGGATCGCATACTTGTTCCTTTGAGCTGTTGTCTGGCACACACGTTCAATCTTCAGGGCATCCAGTTTGATACAACTGTTATACTAGTTTTCTCGAGCACCATTAATGTGAGTAATTTATACTCCCTCTTTACATTTGGTACTTTTGGGATGTTACATATGCCAGTATTCAAAATCCAAGTTATTCTAAATTCAAATTTTATAGATGCAATGCATTTAGTCTATTTTGGTTTGATTCTTTGCTATGTGATACTACTTACTTTGTGATTCTATGTTATTCTATGTTATTCGATACCGAGTAGCCTAAGGTGTGTTAGATACCACCTTCGCTTTTACTTAGATCAAATGTGACGAAAGGACGAAAAGTACAATCATGGGCAGACTTTGAAAATACTTAGCTTTGTGCTTTGTATTGGAACGAGTTTGGAGACGGTATAAACTATTGCAGACTTGTTGATATACTAAGCTTTTTAGCTAAGTATTGATACGAGTTTGGAGACGAGATATTCTAAAAACTTAATTGCAAACTAGTAGGATATGCATGCTAGAATTTAAACTTTATAGTCTAATTGAATTGCATCAGTTTTTCTATGTAAACTATATTAACTGTATGTGTTACTCACCAACTATGCAAATAGTTGACCAAATCTTTATTTTGTATATGTAACAGGTTAAGTGGATGCTTTGGCGAAGACATAAGATAGGTTCTATGTTAGTAGACCTAGTTAATTCTTTAAAAAAATGTTTAGAATTTCATTTGTAATTGTTTGTTTATTTAATTCTTGTAATGTAACTTGAGTGTAATGAATGAAATGTTTGTATTGTTAATAATGAATTCTTTAAGTATTCAAACATATTAATAGCACCATGAGCTAATGAACAGTCGAGCTCGCGCCCCGACGTATTCCGTCGTCGGTCAGTGTGTGACAGATTGGTATCAGAGCCATGGTTATAGGGATCTAGGTTATTAAAAAATGGTGGCCAAGACTACAACTAAGCTAACCCAAATATGAGTTATCTCATATCCCACTTGTCTGTTTATTACTTGGTTATGTGCTATATATGATATACTTATTCCTTCGTAATGTCCCATGCTATCCCATCCTATCTGATTAAAATCAGATATTTATGAAGGAAATAGGTGGACAAACTTACATGATTTCAGTACCCCTTTTCAAATCTTCTGATTTCTAAAACTTGGGGTTTGCATTACAATTACATGATGGTTACATATTTCAATTACAATGATATGCTTGCATGTTGCATGCGCATTTCAACTCTTGTCTGACGATTACATGAAAATTGTACCATGCTATCGTAAAAGTCCTCACATAACAACTATAACCAATAAACTCAAGGAGGAGCCGAATGATAACAATGATAGTACTATCGGGCTGGCAACCCCATTCATGGGTAGATAGCGTCTACCCTTGTGTGAATGCCTGTTACCATTTGTTACATTACAAGATAACAGCTTAATGCAACGATAGGCATTAAGAGTTAGGCTAAGGTTTTACCTTCTGGTATTGCCGCCAATTACATTACAGTCACATAGGCTTTGGTTATGGGTTTTCATGGTGAATCATATTCATAAAGTTGTGTATGCCTGCATACTTATCATATCAATTTTATTACATCTATGAACTCACCAGCATCCTTGCTGATCTTTTACATTACAAAAACCAATTTCAGGTGAACAGTGAATAACAAAAGAAACAAAGGTGAGGATACACAACAAGATCACATGTTAGGAAACCTTTGTCTATGGATGAACGTAACACAAATGTTGAAGTTTTAATATATCATGTAACATAACTTATGTTTAGAATGCCATGTATGTGTTTTGATACAACCACATCGAAAGTCACACCCATCTCGGAGACTTTATCACCAAGATTCCGCGACACGTTATGTCAGTTACCGACTTCATATATCATACAGTGATTACATCAGGTGATAAGAGAGATGGGGGTGTGACATGTTGGTATCAGAGCCACAAGTTAAAGAGAATTAAGTTATATTAGTGACTTAGACTATAACCTCTAGGCTCAAATAGTAACACAGAGTGCACATTGAGTGTCGTATTACTAAGTTCAATCTATTAGTATTCTTATATACTAATACTCATATCTCATACGTAACTCAAACTTGGTGCAGTAATGGCAAACGAAATCACGCAGTGTATGGCCCAACTTATGTCTCTAATGGAGTTGTGTCTTGGCAAAGGTAAATGTCCCATGTAGCAACTATCACCATCACTACATACTGTAATTACTGATTCCGTTTTCCAGCACCAGCGACAAAACCTTGCTTTCCTAAGTATGGTAGCACTATCAACCAGACCCATAGCCCAGTCCCTACTAGGATTCATGACGAGGAGGGTGCCAACACTTGGGGTGGAACTAACCAAGGCTCAAAAGGTCAGTCGCACACTATTGGTGAATCCTCCCAACAAGAGGGATTGACACCAAGAGCCTTAGCCTTCACTCATAACCCCTCGAATATCCAACCCAAACAAATGGAAGAGGTGGTTGATCGAATCAAGAGACTACACGAACATGGGAAACAAACAATGAAGGCAATTTTGTCTACCCTAAAAGGCAACTCCTCCCCTAACTCAGTCAAACCCCCTCTCACTGAAGCAGTCATAACCAAGATGGTGCAAGAACAGGTTGCGATTATGCTTAGCAACATTACTGCACAAGCTCAGAATTATGGAGTGATGGATGATGAGATCGGGTTTAGCAACGACACCAATGTCGTACCTGCCCCAGATGACACTTCCAAAGCTATTGTGCTTTATAACCCTTGGAATGTAAGTCAAGTTGTAGGGGTGGATCAGCGAGGAAAAAGGAAGCGAGATGGTGAGGATCTGAACCAAGGAGATAAGGAATCCGCCTCTCAACACAAGAAGCCTTATTCGGGGCGGGCACGCAAGCGCGACTGGTGTTCATACCATCGAACCAGCAACTGCACCATACTTGATTTCTACGAAGAAGGAGGGTATTATACAAGGTATTGCAATAGACATGGAGCAATGGTTGTTCAAACCCCATAACCGCAACCTAGGGTGAAACCATGTTATGGATGTAAACGCATTGGCCATCTAGTTAAGGACTTCCCCAAATGAAGTAATGGGCTGAGGAAAGAACCAAAGACTAGGGAAGGCTGCTGGAATCTTCCAGTGATTAACGTCGAGTAATTTTGTTATGGCAAAAACAGTAACTTGTGTGCCCTTGCTAATTATCTATGGAATATTACGTTGCATTATGTTGTTTATATTTTGCATTGGTGATTAGTATAATTTATCGGATGTACACTACGCCTAGGATGAGCGGTGTACGTTTAACTAATGAGAATACAGGAGAAACTTAACTTGTCAAGGGATGAAATAGGCCTTTGACTTACTCAACTTGTCAAGGGATGGAATAGGCCCTGTGACTCACCTAACTCTTCTCTACCCTTTGTCAAAAGGTACGTGATCAGTGTTAGTGGGCCTAGTGTTCAAATCCAATCCAAAACAGTATGTCTCAGTCAATGTGGTCGAAATGAAAGTGTTGATGGTAGCAAGGACTCGATCTTGTGTGTTGAATAGGTGGTGGGCAGCGGCAACGTGAGCCCTATATACAAGTTGATGTCAACATAACAAGAAAGAGTCAGTGCTGATTAGGTGGGAAGTGTAGTATCCAATTCATGAATCGCGACACGGATCACATTTAAATCATGGTTACTAGGAAATTTCAAGACCCTTGATACTGTTGTATCCTGTGAGGGTATTCCGGTAACGATTCTAGATTTCAAGTCAGTGTCAGTGTGCATGGTTACAAAGAAATTTCAAAACCCTTGATACTGTGGTATCCTATGAGGGTATTCCTAAGACATTTTAAAATTCAGATAAGTCGTGTATATGTGTTAGTGCAGAGTTATCGTGTGATAAGTGAATACAGTTAGTACTAAGCGCTTCCACTTCAACGATTTCATTCAATTCTTGCGCATGTCTCGATTTAAAAACATATTGTGCTACCTAAATTAAATTTCCAATATCTTTATTTATACCGAATACAACAGAACTAATAGGACGGTGGGTGTGGTTTACCATTAAGCAAGATTAGGGTGATCTTGTGGTACCGTTTACAATTACGAGTGGCCAGCGCAATTGAAAACTGCAGCACGTGTGAATCCTAGTAAACCTCAAAATAATCCATCCATCACTGTCCACATAATAATTAAATTCTAAGAGTTCCCAAATTCCAAATCCTTGTGTGATCATGGAACGACAAGTAACAATTACATATTTCAATTAAATTTGATCGTGTCTCCCAAGCGCAAACAAGTGTGTCATGATACCCCTTTAGCAGGGGTTAATATCAATACACCACCAACAGAAACAAACATTAATGCAACTACTGGTGATACTAACTCTACAGAAGCTGACATAGCCAGAGTTTTTGATGAACAACTGGCGGCTATAATTCCTACCTTGGTAATTTAGTTTCAGCCACGTATGCCTTTGGGTTTTGTAGAGGCAATAATGTTAATACAGACATATCGAGACTTAACGAAACTAAACAGGTGTAACAATATAACTGAACATATCCATATCATAACTGAATAATAGAAGTAACAATATCAGTGTCACAATGCCATGTTGCTAAGTGATACTACAGCACATCTGTTAGATAACAAAGCATACATGTCTAACTATGAGTACCAACACGATAATACACATTGTACTTGTGTGACTATGCATACCTGTATCTGTATCTATGTAGTTATACAGTGTCTTTGTGTGACCACGTGTATTTGTATATCAAATGCAACACTTCAGTACAACTGTGCGCAACTGAATCCGTGTGACAGAATGTGCTCATATCTAAGTGTTATCATTCAATAAATTCTGAGTTTAATCAATCAGTATGTAATCAGAATATGCCTCCTAAATGTGGTCGACCTGTTAAGAACACTACAAATCGAGAAACAAATACAGATCCACCTATGAGTGGATCAAATCTGAGCAAAACTGATATAGCTCGGATTGTACATAAACAACTAGCTACAAGTATTCTAGGTATGCTAGTCCGATATCAACAGAACATAGCTTCTTGCTTAGGTGGAGGGTATAGTTAGCATAATGCAACTAGTGGGTGTATGGAAACTAAGCCAAAGATCAGTCAATGCTTAGAGGAACATATAGTGTCGTATGATGCCTGATGTCTCAAGGACACGACTTTAACACGGTGGAATACTCGAGTGAAAACATTGGGTACAACCACTATTAATGTGATTGGCTGGAATGAATTCAAAACTTTGATTATTTCATAATATTTCTCAAGGACACGACTTTAACACGGTGGAATACTCGAGTGAAAACATTGGGTACAACCACTATTAATGTGATTGGCTGGAATGAATTCAAAACTTTGATTATTTCATAATATTTCCCAATCACTGAAATCTAGAAACTACAAAAAGACATCTTGCATTAATCAGTGATCGGTGCGGATTGTTTGAAATATACCGACCCATTTCATGAATTCACATGCTTATTCCCTAACATGTTTCCTACTAGGTGATCCTCAATAGAGAAATACATTAAAGGCTTGGTTCCACAAATCAGAGGAATGATGACCTCTGTTGAGCCCATAAGTCTGAAATGAACCATTATCTAGACCACTAAACTTACTAATGAGATGGTAAGAAGCGGCACCATATCAAAGTAGGATGAACAAAGTGTCAGTCGTACCAATATGAATGCCCCGGCAGTACAATGGGCATTAAATGAAAATGGTCTGAAAAAGACAAACCCAGAACTTCAGGAGAAACCAGTCACAATGTCCTAACTATTAAAAGTTACAGAGCAATTATACTGGAGAAGAAAACTCTTCCAGGAACGAAACCACGATATAACAAGTGCCTTTTTCATCATAATGGGCTATGTCCCATTTGTGTAAACTGTAGGCAGATAGAGCACTATTCTATATACTGTAACATGTTGATTCAGCGACTGAATCAAGTTCTAAACAAAAACCGCTTTTGAATAACAAGGCATGCCACAAATGCGAAAGCATTGATCACTTTATGAGAAACCTCCCCAACACTAATAACCCTAATCAAGGCAATGAAGCTTTGGGACAAGCTTTTAATATAAGAGCTTTATTTCTTCAGAATTAGCATCGGTACTTACATTATATTCCATGAACTTAGATAACTCATATATCATTGGACTTGCTAGTGGCAAGTTGATTAAGGCCAACACCGTTAGTCAAGGATGTTCCTTGAACCCGAATGATCATCTTTTAATATTGATCTTCTTCCTATGGAACTTGGGAGTTTTGAAGTCATGTTTAGCATGAATTGACTTTCTAAAGATCAGGTGGAAGTAAGATGCCCAAAATAAGATGATCCGTGTACCATTATCTAATGGTGACATACTTGTAGTGCAAGGTGAACAAACTAGCAAGAAACTTGAAATCATATAGTGTATGCAAGATTCGAAATGTTTTTGGAAATGTTATTAAACCTTCCTGGCCTAAGTGACAGAAAGGAATCTCAAACAAAAATGTATCGAGAATATTCCTGTAGACAGAGATTACCCGAAGTCTCTCCTGATGACATGTCTGGATTGTCCCTGGAGAAATAAGTTAAATTTCGTATCAACCTTGTTCCAGGTGCAACACCTGTATCTAAATCCTCTTATCATCTTGCGCGGTCGGAAATGTGAGAAGTTTCAGGCCAACTGCAAGAATTTCTAGACAAGGATTTTATTAGTATTAGTTTCTCACCCTAGGGAGCACCGATTCTCTTTGTGAAAGAGAAGGATAGTATATTCAAAATTTGCATCGACTATAGGGAACTCAACAAGTTATCAATCAAGAATCATTATCCACAACCTCGTATCGACAATCTGTTCGATCAATTACAAGGTGCTACCTATTCTCCAAGATCAACTTAAGGTCCAGATATCGTCAGTTATGAAGTCATGATGATGACATCCCAAAGACAACTTCAAGAAACCAGTATAGGTAATACGGGTTTCTAGTAATGTCATTTGAAATAAAAATGTACCAGCTGTCTTTGTGGATCTAATGAATTGAGTATGTGGACCTTGTTTAGATAAGTCCGTAATTGTATTCGTTGATAATATTCTCAACTACTCCCGAAACCAACAGGAATATGCGCAACAATTGAAACAAATCTTAGAACTTTTGGCATGGGGAAAAACCATATACAAAAATCTCCAAATGCGAGTTATGGTTGAGGGAAGTCCAATTTCTTAGATACGTGCTAAATGAGAATGGTATACAAGTGAATCCTAGCAAGATTCAAGCTGATAACCTACTTTACTTCACAAACCGAGTATGAGTTCCTTATTTTGGAAATCTAAGACAAGATTATACGCGTTCGAAATCAAATAAAATGGTACAAGATAGACAAAAGGGTTATGCCAATAATCATAGAAAACTCCTAAGATTTCAAGTGAGTGGCAAAGCAATGTTGAAGGTATCCCTTTGAAAGGGTATGGCTAGATTCGGTAAACGAGGTAAACTTGCACCACGATATGTTGGATCCTTTAAGATCATAGAAAGGATAAGGGTCAGTGGCATATATGCTTGAATTGCCTCCTAAACTTAGCAATATTCATGATATATTTCATGCATCAAATCTCAAGAAATATTTTCTCAACAAATCCTTGAATAAATCTCCTGAAGAAGTTCAAATCAATGACAAACCTTAGTTCATAGAAGAATCTATAGGGATTATAGATTGCGTAGTCAAGAATCCTGAACGAAGTTGTATACCAATTGTGAAGGGCAGATAGAACTGTAAGCGGGCCTGAGTTTACTTGGGAACGTGGGGATCATATGATGGAAAAATATTCCCACCTATTTTCACACAAAGTTGAATCCAAATGAGTTCTACAAAAATTTCGGGACGAAATTTCTCTAACAGCGGGAGAATGTGACATTTCGTTCTTTACTGCGAGGCAATATCCTAAATTCATGAATTAATATTTTAATTAATTAAATCATGATGTAATATGCATATAAAGTGAATCTGTGTATATATGTAAGGAAATTACAAGATGAAACAAATCACAAATGACGTTGTGTAGAATTGCCGAATTACGCGAAATTTCTATAATATTAACCACAAACCAAATTCGTGGGTCCAAAACTAAATTAATGTCAATTATATGATGAATTGAAGTGAAATAAGTGATAACATAATGAGATCAAAGAATCCCTAAGTTCGATAAGTCAAATTGCGAAAAACTGCGAAAAGGCAATTTGGCATGCGTAATTGGCAAATTCATGACAACTCGAACTTTCTAATAATATTATAATCATAATGGGATGTAATTGGAAGCATCACAAGGATATTTTATCATTATTAGCAATTCCTGAAGTTATACGCGAAAAGCCGAACAAACAATTGCGGAAATGGGAAAAATCAAGCAAACCCTTGATTTAATTTCATTCCTATCCTAATGTCCCATGTCTATCCCATCCTATCTGATTAAAATCAGATATTTATGAAGGAAATAGGTGGAAAAACTTAGAACACAAATCAAAATGCCATATAAGGCCAAAACCTTGACTTTGGTCAAGTTTCCACACAATTATTTTCTTCCCTAACCCCTCAAATTCGACCAGGAAATCCTACACAACTTCTGGAACCTTAAACACACTTCAAACATCAGTTCTAATTAGATCCAAGTGGTATTCAAGTTCAATATCAAGTGGAACAAAGAATCAAGCTTTAAAACTTGGGGTTATTGGTGATTTTTCAAGCAAATCCTTCACCAAAATTCACTTCAGGTCTTGTGTGATATTTCATTCAAAGGATACAAGTGCTCCAATAACACAGGTGAGTTTCATAGCTCTCCTTTTAATGTTTTGTTATCCAAAACTCGGGGATGTCAATACAATTACAATGTGATTACATTACAATGACAATATGGTAACATATTTCAATTACAATGGTATACCTACATGATTTCATTACCCCTTTTCAAATCTCTGGATTTCTAAAACTCAGGGATTGCATTACAATAACAATATGGTTATGTATTTCAATTACAGTGGTATACTTACATGATTTCATTACCCCTTTTCAAATCTTCTGATTTCTAAAACTCGGGGTTTGCATTACAATTACATGATGGTTACATATTTCAATTACAATGATATGCTTACATGTTGCATGTGCATTTCAAATCTTGTTTGATGATTACATGAAAATTGTACCATGCTATCGTAAAAGTCCTCACATAACAACTATAACCAATAAGCTCATGGAGGAGCCGAATGATAACAATGATAGTACTATCAGGCTGGCAACCCCATTCATGGGTAGATAGCGTCTACCCTTGTGTGAATGCCTGTTACCATTTGTTACATTACAAGATAACAGCTTAATGCAACGATAGGCATTAAGAGTGAGGCTAAGGTTTTACCTTCGGGTATTGAAGCCAATTACATTACAGTCACATAGGCTTTGGTTATGGGTTTTCATGGTGAATCATATTCATAAAGTTGTGTATGCCTGCATACTTATCATATCATATTATGTTATATCAAATCATATCATATCAATTTTATTACATCTATGAACTCACCAGCATCCTTGCTGATCTTTTACATTACAAAAACCAATTTCAGGTGAACAGTGAATAACAAAAGAAACAAAGGTGAGGATACACAACAAGATCACATGTTAGGAAACCTTTGTCTATGGATGAACGTAACACAAATGTTGAAGTTTTAACATATCATGTAACATAACTTATGTTTAGAATGCCATGTATGTGTTTTGATACAACCACATCGAAAGTCACACCCATCTCGGAGACTTTACCACCAAGATTCCGCGACACGTTATGTCAGTTACCGACTTCATATATCATACAGTGATTACATCAGGTGATAGGAGAGATGGGGGTGTGACACTTTGACACTTCATAATTCTACCACTTTCTGATTTTTACTTATCCATGTAACTAGATTTCCACCGACCAATGTAAAGTATCCGGATGTTGATCTTCGATCTCCTTTATCTCCGGTCCATTCCGCATCAGTGTATACTTGGAATTTTAGGTGTTTTTTTGGTTGGAAGAGAACTCCATGTCCAGTTGTCCCTTTGAGATATCTTATAATACGCCATACTGCTTCCATGTGATTTGTTTGTGGTTGATGCATATACTGACTAACTACTCCAACAGCATATGCAATATCTGGACGAGTATGAGATAGATATATTAATTTGCCCACCAAGCGTTGATATCTTTCTTTGTCTGCTAATTCAGCTTCTTCTTCCATAAAAAGTTTCAGATTTTCTATCATTGGTGTTTCAGCAGGTTTACAGTCGATCATTCATGTCTCAGATAGAAGATCAAGTATATATATTTTTTTGACATATAAAGATTCCTTTTATAGACCTTAGTACCTCAATCCCAAGAAAATACTTTAGTCTTCCCAAGTCCTTCATTTCGAATTCAGTGAACAAATTTGCTTTTAGTTCTCTTATTTCTTTCTCATCATTACCTGTGATAATCATATCATCGACATACATAATTAAACAAATCACAAGTTTACCTTTTTGTTTAAGGAACAACGTTTGATTAACGTTGATTTGTTGAAAACCATAACATTTAATTGCTAGAGTGAATTTGCCAAACCAAGCTCGAGGAGATTGCTTAAGTCCATAGAGAGATTTTTTAATCAACATACTTTTTTAGTTTTGAAGTTCTCTGTGAATCCGGGAGGTGGTTCCATATATACTTCCTCTTTTAATTCTCCATGTAGGAAGGCATTCTTAACATCGAATTGATAAAGTGGCAATGCTTTATTCGCGGCAATAGAAAACAAAACTCGGATGGTGTCAATTTTGGCTACTGGGGAAAAAGTTTCTGAGTAGTCCATTCCATATGTTTGTGTATAAACTTTAGCTATGAATCGCGCTTTATACCTCTCAATGGTACAATCTGGATTGTGTTTAACTGTGAAGACCCAATGGCACCCTACTGGTTTCTTTCCTTGTGGAAGGACACATTTTCCCCATGTTTCATTCTTCATTAGTGCTTTCATCTCTGTTTCCATTGCTTCTTTCCAGTTTTTTGATTCTAAAGCTTGTTCTACAGAGTTTGGAATCTGTTCATTGTATAAGGAGGCTGTAAAAGCTTTTTCTTCTTTGGATAAGTTACCTTTTGCGATGTTTGCCATGGGAAAACTTGATGATCTTGAATGTTTTCTGCAGAATACCGTTTTGGGGGAACCCCTCTATTGGATCTTGGTGGTAAAACATACTTTTTAGCCATTGTTTCATTTGTTGCCTCAGCGTGTTCTTCTGACACTATTTGTTCTACTACTAATTCATGGTTATCATTATTTTGGTTTTCAAAATTTATTGTATCTTTATTTGTTTGAGGATTATTTACCTTTGATGACAAGGAGGGAGAACTTTGGTTTGTAACACTGATTGTTGGTCCGACAGATGGTGGGAAAGCTAGTGACTCATTGTGGGTACTGCGACTAACTTCTTCAGAAGATGGAACCTATTTTAACCAACTCAATGTGTCATCATGTTCTTTCTCCTCCTGACGACTGTGTTGGGAGGCATAGAAGAATTCGGTTTCAACAAAATCACAGTTCATTGTAGTGTGCATATGAGGTCGCCTTGATTTATAACATCGATATCCTTTTTGGTTGACACCGTAACCCACAAAGACACACTTTTCAGCACACAGATCGAGTTTGGTTCGATCCGTTTTGGTAAATTTAGACAAGGCTTGGAGAGGGGTTTTTAATTCAAGTGCTTTGGTTAGTAATCGATTCATCAGATATGTAGCAGTGGCGAGGGCTTTAGGCCAAAAATTTTAGGAGCATGAGATTCAATTAGGAGGGCCCTAATAATTTCTAAGAGAATACGGTTTTTCCTTTCGGCAACACCGTTTTGTTCGGGAGTGTTTGGACAAGATGTTTGATGAATTACCCCTTTTGTTTGACAAAATTGTTTCATTGAAGCGTTTATAAATTCCCCTCCATTATCAGACCTAAGAATTTGAATGTTTGTTTTAAATTGTGTTTGTGTCATGGCATAAAACATAGTAAATTTCTCGAATACTTCAGATTTGTGTTTTAAAAAATAGATCCATGTCATCTGAGTGCGATCATCAATAAAAAGAACAAAAAAGCGAAAATTTTGTCCCCCAACTACTTCCGCCGGTCCCCAAACATCCGAATGAATAAGTGAAAAAGGTAAATCAACCCTTTTGTTGTTTGGCTTATATGGATGCCTATGGCTTTTAGCTAAAACACAATTTCACATTTTAATGCTTTATTTAAAGGAAATAATTTGGAAACAAGAGATGTAAATAGCCAGTTGAGGGGTGTCCTAGACTTCTATGCCATAACCAGGCTTCTCTATTTATAGTCCCATGAGCCAAAGTCGCAGTACCATTTTGAGTCACGTTTTCCACATAGTATAATCCTTGGTTTTCAGTGCCACGCCCAATAATCCTTCCGTCCTGATGTCCTGTAAGATACAAAAAGTGGGGTGAAATACCACCAAGCAATTTAATTTCTCGATTACATGACTTACTGATAACAATTTGTGTGACAAAGATGGGATATATAAACAATTGGAAAGTTTAATTGTTGGAGACAACTCAATGATTCCTCCTCCTTTTACAGGTGCTATCCCTCCATTAGCAGTTTTAATGTGGTTAATTTTTGGTTTTGATCTTGAAATTAAGTCTGATTGCTCAAAGGTCATGGTGTCGGTGGCACCACAATTGAGAATCCATTTTTTATCTATACTTCCACTTTGTTTGACCATATTTGCATGCCCAGTGTATTTTAATGATTTTTTTATCAAATTTAATTTTCTGTTCAAGTCCTGTTTTGTCTTCTTTGAAGAGATCAGAACCTTGGTTTTTATTTTCTAAAACATAATCTGGGGTTTTATCATTTTCAGATTCTATGTGGACATTTTTTAATAATTTTAAAACAATAAG
The DNA here is from genome assembly GCA_009363875.1 of Mikania micrantha. Classification (NCBI taxonomy): domain Eukaryota; kingdom Viridiplantae; phylum Streptophyta; class Magnoliopsida; order Asterales; family Asteraceae; genus Mikania; species Mikania micrantha. The sequence goes on along the minus strand of CM018685.1, from coordinate 31,710,018 downwards.
ACACAAGAGTTTGGGGTTGCAAAAAGAGGGGTTTGAGAATAAATTCTCAACCCCGTTACCTCCATTGCTGCGTTGCCCTAGATCGGAGAATCCACCAGCCATACCTCCGAATCCATTGCTTCTTTCTCCGGTAGATTGGGGGTCATTGTTGGTGACGGTAATATGTGGATTACCAACAGCCGCCGCCGCCTTTTCATCCCTTCCTTTTTTGTAGTCATCGGTTTTTCTTCCTTTTTTATGGTCATTAGTCCACCACTTAGGATATCCCACCAGTTTGAAGCATTGTTCCTTTGTATGCTTCATCATACCACAATGGTCACACTTCAGTTTGGATTTATCCACTCGGGATGATGCCTGAACTGGTTTCGGGTTCGATCGTCGTTCTTTCGTGATGAGCCCTAGTCCTTCTGATTCACCTAATGTGGTAGTAGTTAAGCCGGCTACCACCCCTTGTTGTACGGATCCAAGAACATTCTGGTGAGCAGTTTCCTTTCGAACAGCTGCGTATGCGGCCTTAGCAGAGGGCAATGGATCCCACCGGAGTATTTCTCTTTTATTGTAATCATATTTCCGGTCCAGGGCGTTGAGAAATTGAAACAATTTGTATTCTGATCTGATCCTGTTATAAGTTGTAATATCAACCGCACAGGTCATTGGGTTGGGATCTCTGCGTTCGATTTCTCCCCAAATACCCTGCATCACAATCCAAAATTCTTCTAAAGGTAAGTTATTTTGCTTGAACTCATTGGATTTTACATGGAGATCGAATGTTTGAAGCTTGTCTTTGCCACTGCTATATGTAACCGTAAGAGCATCCCACAGTGTTTTTACTGTAGGAAATTCTGTTAGGTTACTAGCAAGTGCCGGCTCGATGTTTTGAATGAGCCACGAGAAGACAACAAGATCATCTTGTTCCCATTCGTCATATTTTTCGTTTGTGGCTTTTGGTGGGTCTTGGGTCAAGTGGTTCAACAAGGCTTTTGATTTTCCTCCAATGGCAACTCGAATCATTCGAGCCCATAGGGGATAATTTTGGCTAGTGAGATTGGACGCCATTCTTGAGAACATTGGCGATTTGTATAGCAAGGCTGTTGTCTGGTTCAGACATGGCTGGTTTTTTTTATTGGTTCAATAGATGATGAGCAGGAAACAAACGATTCTAAGTTCGCAAGCACTGCTCTGATACCATGTTTCAATGATAAACAGAGAGGATGTGTATTCTTGAACTGTATTACACCGTATGAATTTTATTCATGAAAAAGAAATGATATAAATACAAGAGGGGTTTTTGACTAAATAAGGAAATGAAAAAACAAAGAAAGAAAAAATTGTCGATCTCCTTTTGAGCTGGCAACGGTGGAAGGCCTTGCTGTCATGATCTCATTATAGGAAAAGATGGTAATAATCCTATAATTTCTCTTTCTTGATTGATATTTTATTTATCTTTTCTAACACCTGATTCACCAAGTCTTGTTAAAAAGATAAAAGAATCAAACATGACTTTACAACTAGATAGTAAGACCATAAAGGCATAAAATGATGACATTGATGTGCAACCTATTGAGAAACAAGATACACAAGTCAATAGCCGGCCCCTAACATGGGCCATGATTCTCGAAAAGGGAAACGAGGTATATTAATCTAGCCCCAACTGAAATTAATGTCCAATGATTGATCTCTTACAAACAAGCCTGTGAAAAATCAAGTGGGTAAATTCCATGTAAGCCAAGATAGTAGCCTTAAATATAACATAGACCTGGAATCTCATCCACAGACAAATGAAGTGAAACCTACCTCATGTAAATGGATCATCAAAATAAAGACACGTGTCGATTGATACATTGAAATATTAAAAACCTCGGTTAGTTGTTCATGGGTTTTCAAAAGAGTAAGGGTGGATTATGATGAAACCTTTAGCCCGGTTTAACTAAGATTACCTCGATCCATGTAATACTCATATTAGCTACAAGTAAATCTTGAGATCATTTGCAAAACATGTTATATGTGTAGTCATATGGTGATCTAAATCGAACTATTTACATGCATGGATTAATCGAGTTAATTTGATGGTTCACCACGTGTGCAAACTTAAGAAAGCTCTTTATGGATTAAAACAATCACCAAGAGTGTGGTTTGGCAAGATGGCCGAGGTCTTGAACTTTAATGAGTTTGTAAGCACCATCGCATATGCTAGTATGTTCGTATAATTGTTAGATAAAAAAGTAGTGACAGTTCCGGTGTACGTTGATGATATTGTTATTACTGGAGGTTGGTTAAAATACATTACTCACTTGAATATGAATCTAAAGTTTTGATTTATGATATAAGATCTAGGATAATTGAATCACTTCCTTGGCTTAGAAGTAGACCACACAAGCGATGATATTGTGTTGCATCAATTCAAATATGCAGTTAATTTACTTGACAAATTCAACACGATGGAATAAAATATTACAACCACTTCTATTGAAGTTAACTAAAAAATTATGGTCGTTGATGGTAATTAACATACTTTAAGAATCATCCGAAAACCGAATGATAATTAGGACCTTGATCTATTAACCCTTATGTCACCATATATTTCTTTTGCAGTAGGGTTTCTAAGTCGTTACAAGCAAGCTCCAATGAATTCTTTGTTATCAAGAGGGATACTAAGGTATGTTAAAGTTACCATTAGTGTTATGGAGAACAGTTTAAGAGGGAGGCTAGTATCAAGCTAGTTTAGGGGTGCTTACGGTTCGAATTCAAACCGCAAAACCGTCCAAATCGGTCATCGGTTTGGTCTCACGGTTGGTTTTTTTTCAAAACATTTGGTCTGTCAGTTTCAAAAGTTTGAAACCGTAATGAACGGTTTAGTTTACGGTTTTCATGAGAAACTGGTTGATAAAAACCAGACCGGACCGTGTGTGTATGTATGTGTATGTCTATATGTACGTATGTATGTATGTATGCATGCATGTTTGTATGTATGCATGTTTGTATGTATGTAAGGATTGTTTTATACGAAAACCTGATTTTAAAGAGAGAACCTTGAATATTATCTAGCTCGTCCATTTGCAATCTTGAAAATAAATATGTAGTTTACATTAAACCACATTAAAATTGATTTTTTTATTCAAAAACTAATTTTTTTAATCAACTTTAATATGTACTACATTTTTATTTTCAAGATGAGAACTAGATGGCCCAGATGATGTTTAACGGTTTTCTCGAAAAGATTGGGTCTTACGGGAGGTAGATAAATAAGTTTGATGAATTAGGTGTCATTTGCTAAAAAAAAAGATTTGGACGCACAATGGAAATAATTCATCTCAAATAATGAAACGATTCAAAATTTATTTTGAATGGGTAAAAAAGAATAAACATAAAATGCCCAAAACATAAACAAACCATTGATAACGGTTTGGTTTTAACTTTGTTCAAAAACCGTTATTAGCGGTTTGGTTTATGGTTTCTCCTAAGCTAGTTGGATATTGTGACTCAAATTCTGCAAGTGGCCGGACGCAAGAAGCTTGACAACAAGTTATTTGTTCAAAATATGTGTTGGAGTTCTTGTCGGGTACAGTAAATGACAACTAGCCTCTTGTAGTCAACCAGTGAGACTGAGTATCAAGCCTTGACAACAACTACTAAAGATCTAGTGTGGGTGATTATAATGTTAGAAGACCTAAATCAGAAAGTTTATTATAAGTTAATGTTATTTTGTGACAACAAAATGTTGACTGAAAATCCTACACGTTAAGCAAGAACAAAACATATCGAGACACACTATCTGATAGGGACCGATTCGAGATGGTCAGTCTCCCAAGATAAATAACCGTTGAGTGGGTTAGGCTCCATGAAAATTAAGATGAGAAGTTAAGACTTTGATTCAATTGTCCTTATCCTTTTCTTCCAAAAACACAGTGCAACTGTTGAAGTTAAGCTATCGGTCAACAAAAGTCAACGTTTGCAGTTAGTTATAATCAGTTATATTAGAAGTTATTTAACTGTAAATTAACGGTCCTCGTTAGTTGTGTTCAAATGATCTGCATGATCATTTTATGTATATATATATGTGCATGTATCGAACAAACAATATACAATTTGAATTTCTCACATAGAGAATTCTAGACACAAAGATTCTATATTTATCAAAGTATATATCAGTTTGTTTCCAACAAACTGGTATCAGAGCGAGGATTAATCACCAGATCAAGATTCGACTGCGTTTCGTGTTTATTCATCAGATTATGGCGCTCAATAACATCAATACTGGAGTGTCGGCACAATTGCCAAAATTAACTGGGCAAAACTACAATCATTGGAGTATTCAAATGAGAGTTTTATTCGAATCACAAGATTTATGGTCGCTTGTGGAAGAGGGATACCGGGAACCTGCAGAAGGAACACCCGCACAAGTGAATGAGTTTCGTGAAAACAAAAAGAAAGACAAAAAAGCACTGTTCTTGATGTATCAAGCCGTGAATGAATTTGTGTTTGAAAGAATCTCTACCGCATCAACCGCAAAAGAAGCATGGGATCTTCTACTTAAAGCATACAGAGGAGAAGAGAGAGTAAAAACGGTACGTTTGCAAACTTTAAGATGTGAATTTGACATCTTAAGAATGAAAGAAACAGAAACCGTTGAAGAATTCTATAACAGAACCATTATTTTGTTAAATCAATTAAGACTAAATGGTGAAATTATAGAAGATAAACGGGTTGTGGAGAAAATCTTGAGAAGTTTATCCAGAAAATTCGAATATGTGGTAGTTGCTATTGAAGAATCAAGAGATATCTCAACTCTTTCTATTGAAGGGTTGTTGGGAATTCTCCAATCACACGAACTGAGGCTAAAACAATTTGACACGCCTGTAATGGATAATGCTTTCCAGAATATATCACAGAATAAATTAAAGGATTTTCGTAACAAAGAAAATCAACAAGAATCATCATTTAAAGGAAAGAAACATTGGTCACAACTAAAATGTTATAATTGCAATAAGATTGGTCATACAAGCAAATTCTGTAGAAAGAAACTCAATGATGAAAGGAGTGGTTCGACTTTTATGCATAAAGAAGAAGGAGAGTGCTCAGGTCTACAAAAGGATGACGAGTTTGAATTGGACTCCATGTTTATGATATTCAATGTTCAAGAGAATATTGATAAAAATCTATGGTATTTGGACAGCGGTTGCAGCCATCACATGACCGGTATCAAAAGCTTATTTGATTGTTTGGATGAAAGTATAAAGAAAGAAGTTAGAACGGGTGATGATAAGGTTCTATCTGTTTTGGGAAATGGAGATATCTCAGTAAAAATTAAGGATAAAAAGAAAAAAATCTCGGATGTATATTATGTTTCAGGGTTAAAGCATAATCTACTAAGTGTTAGGCAAATGATTCAAAAAGGTTATGACATACATTTTAAAAGGAATGGTGTTTGTCTAATAAGGAATGCTCAAGGCATTCTAGTCGGTAAAATTACCATGGCTGAAAATGGAATGTGGCCTGTAAACTTTCAAGAAAACATGTTCTCATTAAATATTACTGAAACTGAAAACTCTAAACTTTGGCATTTAAGATTCGGACATATAAACTATGATTCCCTAGTCCTTATGGGCAAGAAAAGGATTGTCAAAGGAGTTCCAGAAATAAAAAAGATTGAAGGTGTATGTGATAGTTGTGCTCTTGGGAAACATTCTAGAAAACCTTTTTCACAAGATGCAACTTGGAGAGCAACGAGACAGTTGGAATTGATTCATAGTGATATATGTGGACCAATGAGAACTCCTACTATAAATGGAAACAAGTATTTCATTACCTTTATTGATGACTTTAGTAGAAAAATATGGCTATATTTCATCAAAGAAAAGGGAGAAGCATTTACCAGTTTTAAGACATTTAAAACACAAGTTGAAAATCAAACAGGTTGCAAGATTAGGAGTCTCAGAACTGACAGAGGAGGTGAATATTGTGGAAATGATTTTCAGAAATTTTTGGAAGAAAGTGGGATTCCACATCAACTTACCACGAGTTACACTCCTCAACAGAATGGAGTAGCAGAAAGAAAAAATAGAACTTTGCTAGAATTAGCCAGGAGTATGTTAAAATACAAATTAATGCCAGATGAATTTTGGGGAGAGGCTGTTGCATGTGCAGCCTATATAATGAACAGAACTGTTACAAAAAGTCTTGAGAATAACACACCACAAGAAGCTTGGACAGGTTTCAAGCCTAGTGTTTCACATCTCAAAGTATTTGGGAGCATTGCATATGCACACATACCTGATCAGAGAAGAAGCAAGTTGGATGATAAGTCTGAGAAATGTATCTTTGTTGGTTACAGTGAACATAGCAAGGCATATAAATTGTTCAATCCAGAAACAAGAAAGGTAATTATTAGCAGAGATGTCTTATTTGATGAAAACAAAAGCTGGTTTGGAAATGTTGATGATTTACAAGACAATAATGATATTTTTAAGGGTACTACAAGTTCTCTTGATAATACAACAACAGATTTATCAAAGAATGGCTTATTTGACAACAATGAAAGTCACACAGATGAGAATTTTGAAATACATGCAGAAGGTTCAAGTGGTGAATCCTCTACTGATGATTCGGAACCAAGAATTAAGAAAAAGACTATTAAACAAAGAACAGTAGGAGACTTGTATGCAAATACAAGGAGACTTGATCCTCCTGAAATTGATTTTGTTATGTTTGCTGATGCTGATCCTATATCATTTGAAGAAGCCTTTAAAGACAGAAAATGGAAGGAGGCCATGGATAGTGAAATGAAAGCTATTATAAAGAACAAAACGTGGGAACTAGTGGATAAACCAGATAACCAGAAACCTATTGGGGTAAAGTGGGTTTATAAGACAAAGTTAAATGAAAAAGGAGAGGTTGACAAATATAAGGCTAGATTGGTGGTTAAAGGATACAAACAAAAATATGGTATAGATTATCATGAGGTATTTGCACCAGTGATTCGTTTGGAAACAGTAAGATTGATCCTGGCCATCTCAGCTCAGTTTGGCTGGCACATACATCAAATGGATGTTAAATCTGCCTTCTTGAATGGATATTTAAAAGAAAGAGTTTTTATTGAACAACCACAAGGATATATAAGAAGAGGTGAAGAAAACAAGGTATGTCTATTAAGAAAAGCATTATACGGTCTTAAACAGGCCCCAAGGGCATGGTATAGTAGAATTGAAGAGTATTTCTCAAGAAATCAATTCAAAAAATGTACCTTTGAACATACTCTATTTATTAAAAGAATGGATGAGCATATTCTGGTAATTTGCTTATACGTTGATGATCTTGTTATCTCAAGCAGTAGTTTGTCAATGGTTGTTCAATTTAAAGAATCCATGAAAAAAGAATTTGATATGACAGACATGGGACCACTACATTACTTTCTAGGCATTGAAGTCAAACAAGGACATAATTTGGTCTTCTTATCTCAGAAAAGGTATGCTAGGGAACTATTGAAAAGGTTCCACATGCTAGATTGTACTGTATCTACCACACCTATGGAGCATGGGCTAAAATTGTCCAAAAATAACATGGATAAAGAAGCTGATGCAAGTACCTACCGCAGCCTAGTTGGAAGTTTAATGTACTTGACAGGGACTAGACCAGATATAATTTTTTCAGTAAGCATGTTGAGCAGGTTCATGGAGCATCCGAAGCAGTGTCATTGGGAAGCAGGAAAGAGAATCTTAAAATATATTAAAGGAACTATGGATGATGGGATTCTGTACTCTAAATGTGACAATCCACCTCTAATTGGGTTTTGTGATAGTGATTATGGGGGAAATATGGATGATAGTAAGAGCACATCAGGTTTTATTTTCAACTTTGGTACTGGAGCTATCTCTTGGCAAACTAAGAAACAAAAGGTAGTAGCTTTATCATCTGCAGAAGCAGAATATATATCAGTATCTATGGCTGGCTGCCAAGCTTTATGGTTAAGAGGTATTTTAAACGAATTACATCTGGATTCACAAGGAGCTACAACTATCTTCTGTGACAATAAGTCAGCTATAGCCTTGGCCAAAAATCCAGTATTTCACAACAAGAGCAAGCACATCAGGATAAAATATCATTTTATAAGGGAGCTTATTTTAAACAAAGATGTTGCAGTGGAGTTTTGTGGAAGCAAAGAACAAATCGCAGACATTTTTACTAAATCTTTGCAGGTTGGAGACTTTAACAGATTAAAGACAAGACTAGGTGTTTGTTCCCTCTAGCTTAAGGGGGAATGTTGAAGTTAAGCTATCGGTCAACAAAAGTCAACGTTTGCAGTTAGTTATAATCAGTTATATTAGAAGTTATTTAACTGTAAATTAACGGTCCTCGTTAGTTGTGTTCAAATGATCTGCATGATCATTTTATGTATATATATATGTGCATGTATCGAACAAACAATATACAATTTGAATTTCTCACATAGAGAATTCTAGACACAAAGATTCTATATTTATCAAAATATATATCAGTTTGTTTCCAACAGCAACATGGTTCCTACGATCATGGAGATCATGCTAGAAAATGCCAATAAAACTAATCCTACGTGCATGCATGCTTTACATGAAACATGTGGTGGGTTTTGACCACTTCAACCCCGAAAGCAACACATGGCTGATGAGTCGAGTCGGGTCGGGTCGGGTTGGGTCGTGTATCACTATAACTTTGTGAAGGAAAAGGTACCACAAGAGGAAATTGTGTGGGTTTATTTTAATATGTACCAAGGATCCACTTGTAGATGTATTCACAAAAGGGTTGTCAAAGTCCAAGACATGCTTAGTCAATAGCAATATTACTTGAGCAGCAAGTCATTAAGAGCTGTACGAATCTCTTAAAGGGGAGGATGGAGGAGATTAATCTATCTAGTTATATGTTTTAAGTTTATCTAGGCTCACCTAGTAAATTTTTAAAGTTTGTTTGTGGCTTGCATGCCAAAATATCTTAGTTTATAAATAAACTAGGTTTAACTTACGTATAACACTAGCGAAACAATATATTTTTTTAAATATTTATTTTATATAAAATATCATAAATTTCCTAAAACATTTATAATAAGTTAAAGAAAAAGAGATTATATAATCATATTATTTACCAAATTAAAGAAAATATTTATTATTTAATCGTACATAGAGACGAAAAATTAAAAGATATATTTCATTAAAATTCGACATATGACATCCAATATTTAATTAGAGAAAGAGATGAGAAAACCAACTTTTAGCTAGTTTACAAAGCTGACATGTCTTGTATTCTTTTTATTTATTGGATATAATAAGTCAAAAAAACATGTATATATTCATATAGATGAAATAAAGAAAATAGTAAATGATAATTAATAATCATATAATTAATGATATAATAATTATTGCTATTTAAATTTATATTATATATTTGTGAAGGCCATGAATCATTTGAGCTACATCAAGTACCACTTTGACAAATTTAATTCTTATACACAAACTAATTTTATTATTTGGTGGCTCATGCCTCATGTGTCTTATTTGAATGATATGGCCAAAGAAGTTTACTACAACTATAGATATCTGGAGATGGCAACCAATAACTTCAATGAAGAGAATATTATAGGAAAAGGTGGTTTTGGTGAAGTATTCAAGGTAATAAGAGAGAGCTATTTGTATGGATTACAAATAATCTAGTGGATGGAAGTACATGCTTTAATTGATGAGCACTATTTATTCTTATGAATTAACAGGCAGTTCTTGATGATAAGAAAGTTGTGGCAGTAAAGAAGCTTAGAGGTAACTATGCTATAGCAAAAGCAGGATTTGAGAATGAAATCCTACTTACAAGTCAGATTAGTCATAGAAATCTTATGAGTCTTCTTGGTTGGTCAAGTGAAGGATCCAATCTACTTCTTGTCTTGGAATATATGCCAAATGGAAGCCTTGACAAGTTCCTATGGGGTAACTTTCTTTTAACAATCTAATGTAGATTCACAACAATATATTAGTTTTCAATTATTTGATATATATATATACATAGGAGCAAAAAAGGGCAACCTAAACTGGAAAAACCGGTATGATATTATCTTTGGGATAGCTAAGGGTCTTGCTCATCTACACAAAGAATTCCATTTCAAAATTGTTCATAGAGATATAAAATCAAGCAACATTCTCCTTGATGATCATTTCCAGCCAAAAATAGCTGATTTTGGATTAGCAATATTTCAACCCGAAGATAAAAGTCATCTTACATACAAGTTTGCTGGGACATTGTAAGTTTGATTCACAAAAACATGCATCCTTTATTTCTCACATTGCATCTCATGATCAAATATATATCTACATATTTATCACTAGCTAAGTAACTTACACCGTCATGTGTTACAATTCTAGCATTCTGATTTGTTTATCCACTTCTTTTCATTTTCATTCTTATTGCTTTATAACTTTTATAAAATACGGTTTTCTAATTCATAATCATTATTAATTATTTAATACATCTTGCACAACCTGATTAATACATGGGTATTTAATGTGCTTCTTGCATAAGTAAACAAGCTTCTTTTCATTTTCTATCTTATTACTTTATTACTTTTTTGAAATAGTGTTTTATAATTCATAATCATCACTAGTTATTTAATATTTCTTGCATAACAAGTGTAATACATGGGAATCTAATACATTCTTGTATAAATAAATCAAGGGGCTATACACCACCGGAGTATGTACTTCACGGTCTTTTATCGGATAAGGTTGATACTTTCAGCTTTGGTATTGTAATCCTAGAAATCATTAGTGGCCGAAAGTGTACGTCTAGGAACTTTGATGCATCATCAACAAATGGCGTTCTTGAATATGTAAGATACACAATTTACACCCTTTTCCTTTCATGCTTCATTATTATCATAAGTAAATAATATAGTAACAGGAAGAGACAAGGAGTAGCCGTCTCATTAGATATTTTATTTAGCTTTCTCTCTCTCATATGACTTTATTATTAAGACTATTTAGACCATGTGTACCGGAGCATTATAGAATTCACATGGCACCTATCACTCTTCAAACGCTGCGCCCCCTCTTTTGTTATATGGACATTATTAACACCTTCTGTGAGATGCATCACAAGCGCTATTTATTAGACATTCAAAACCTGAGAAAAATGTTCAAATATGATGAGGTGGAGGGCATTATCGATCATTCCATTGCATATAGTCTTAGGGAGATGTTATTTTCACATTACATGCAATCTAATTTGGAACTACATCAAATGATTATTTAAAAATACACTATTTAACTTTTTCGAACTTATCAAAATGTCCTGATTTTTTTTAAAAGTTTGAAATGTTGAATTGTTGAAAAGTCAAATGATGAAAAAGTCAAGCAACAATTTGACTTTTTTGGGTAATTTAAAAATAGTAACACTCATTCTTTGAAGTTGATTTTATCTTGCCATTCATGGAGAACTGTTTTGAGCTCTTGAATAAGTTTCCTACAATTACTGGTGACAGGCATGGAAGTTGTATGAAACTAAAGACCTTATGAAGTTAGTGGATGAGACCATGGATGTGAATCAATACAAAGAAGAACATGTGATGAATATGATTGAGATTGCTTTGTTGTGCACCCAATCACCGGCTTCTAAAAGACCAACCATGCCTGAAGTTGTTTTCATGATTTCCAGTGACCCCTCATTTGGGGAAAGACAACTAACCAGACCTAACTTTACTTTCAACCATCGGAGGATCCAAATAGGACCTTCATAAATTTCTAAAGGCATTGTAATGTCTCCAAACTCCAAAGGAGTTATAAGTGGATGACCAAAAAGATGTCATGGAGAAGGGGATGAGTCAACCAAGATTTGGTAATATTTTTACGGGAAGGGTTATCTACACACCCCAAAATTATATTTTAACACCCCCTGTCACGTATAAGCCTCGTAGTGGTCACTACGGGGCGTATAGCCGCCTCGTAGTGGTCAATACGGGGCGTTTAAGGGTCCAATCATTGACACTGACACCCGAATCATTGGTACGGCCACCTAATGATTACCCCTCAAACGCCCCGTAGTGACCACTACGGGGCGTATTGGGGTTGTGAGGTGTGGCAGTGGGGTGTGTGAATAACACCACCCTATTTTTACATGCTTATTAAGATTTTTATGTTTAATATAATCTGTTATTTATTCAAAACGAGGGTTTCGGTCAATAGTCAATAATGAAATCAAATAAAATATAAATAAAATAACCAACTGAAATTCTGTAAAGGTAAAGTACTAATCAATCAAGTCTCATTTATATAAGAATTTCTTTATAAGGATATGTGTAGTGGTAGAGCCCAATAACTCCACGTAAGCGACATGAATGCGTTATATAAACAACTAAAACCGTTAGGCTGTAAACGAACTGAACCTTCAGCGAACAGTTCGTGAACCGTTCGGCGGGAAGTTCGTTTATGTTTGTTCGTTTAATAAAAAACGAACATAAACAGAAAATTCTGTTCGTTTAGTTAAATTAACGAACATGAACAGATGTCGTGTTCGTTCATTTACGTTTGCGAACGTTCGGTAACATGTTCGTTTACATTCGCTTATGTTCGATTAAGTTTATTTATTATATTTATTCATTAAATGTATTGTATATTTTTAATTTTTAGTTTAATACTATAATATTTTAGTTTATATATTTATAAACGATTATCTCCAATACTTGAGATTAATAATGTTGATTTTTATTGTTTAAATAATATGTGCTCGTTAGCATTCGTGAACCGTTCGAAAACAAGTTAAATTCCTTAAGGAACGAACACGAACAAGAATTTTAGATCGGTTATTGTTCGTGAACAAGTTAAAAGTTAAACGAACGAACATGAACAAGGGCTCGTTCGTGTTCGTTTGGTTTGTTTACAGCCCTAAATCGACCAATCATTGAACGGTTGAGCCGGATTGAGTGGTCGTTTACTTGCCTGTCACACCCCCAAATTCCCACGTGTGGTGTCAGTCCACATGGGTGTGACGTGGCCAGGATCAAAGCTCTAGTCATATAGAACGAATCTATATGAGTTCGAAAACATGTGGATATTGTCCCAATTAATTAAAATATGTGTAACAGCCGGCCGTATTGGATATTGTCCGCTCTGCCCCACCGGGCTCACGAATTTGCTTTTGGTTACCCGGGTGAAAACTTCCAAGGGAGGTCACCCATCCCTGGATTGCTGCCACCTGAGCACGCTTAACTGTGGAGTTTTCATGTGCTCCACAGCCAACTAAGCCCAAAACGCGTCCAATAGAGAAGGTCTCCACTCCCTCTTATAAGGAAGTTTCGTTCCCCTTACTCAACCCATGTGGGATTAGCCAGCCGCGCTGGAGTGGAATTCCTCCCCCACTGGGGAATCAGCGTCCCCGCTGATCACATGGATTCGGCCCCTGTCTCTGATACCATCTGTAACAGCCGGCCGTATTGGATATTGTCCGCTCTGCCCCACCGGGCTCACGGATTTGCTTTTGGTTACCCGGGTGAAAACTTCCCAGGGAGGTCACCCATCCCTGGATTGCTGCCACCTGAGCACGCTTAACTGTGGAGTTTTCATGTGCTCCACAGCCAACTAAGCCCAAAACGCGTCCAATAGAGAAGGTCTCCACTCCCTCTTATAAGGAAGTTTCGTTCCCCTTACTCAACCCATGTGGGATTAGCCAGCCGCGCTGGAGTGGAATTCATCTGTCACACCCCGAGCCGGCGGGATAGGATCGGTTGTCCCGTCGGGCGGAAGGTTCCCGGGGCGCGATATCGTGAGTGATAATCGTGATGATCAGATTGTTTACATTGCACATGATACAAATGAGAAATGCTAAATATAATAGAATTACAAAGTTAAATTACATCAGTGTTGTTTATAATTTAACAATGTAAATCTACCATTAACATCATATATTTCTATCTTGTATTTACACAAGATATACAAAATAATTTGTATAATGATGTCTTTAAAAGTATGCAGGTCCAAAATGCTAAGTCTTCTATCTGAAGTCCTAGTCCAAAAGGAATAACTCCTTAGTTGACCTGTTCGTCACCTGAGAAGTCATGCAAAAATAAAGTCAACACATGGTTGGTGAGTTCATATAGTTTTATGATTTGAAAATGATTTGAAAACCTCCTTTGGTAAAGACCCTAACCTCATTAACATCAACTGTATCATCCAGATCGGTATGCTTATATATAGGGCATACCCCTGGGTCAAGGCTACAACCCCGCCCAGACGACGTCCCACCACATACTAATCCGCATAGGACATTGATATTAATGATAATTAAGCGTTTTTACCTAACACTCTCTGATTTAGATAAACTATATGACTTGAAAATGATTTGAAAACCTCTTTCGGTAAAGACCCTAACCTCATTAACTCCACATGTAATATCCACATCGGTATGCTTATATATAGGGAATCACGAAAGGGTCAAGCCCAGACGCTATCCCACCACATACTAATATGCATATGACACTGTTGTTAATGATAATTAAGCATTTTTACCCAACACCTCTGAAATTGATTATGATTTTGAAACCTGATTTACCTTTGATCCTCTTGAATTCCTCATAGATATAGGATTTCCAAAAAGTCAGTGATAATAGTAAAATGTCAAATATTTAATTTAATAATTAAATAAAACATTTAAATACAACTAAGACATGATGATTGGGTATGATTTTACTCAATCAGTTAGACTTAGTTGTTGGTGGTTGTCCAAGTTGTAACCTCTCACACGTGACCCATGTCAGGCATAACTCACAAGGAGTACACCTGAACTGAACGGGATTTTAATGTTTTGCCCTTACAGCTTGACCAAAGGTCTTCTGTACACGCGGGGACTTTAATGTTTTGCCCTTACAGCTTGACCCAAAGGTCTTCTGTACATGCGGGGACTTTAAGGATATCCTTTGATTCTTGACCGTCCATGATTCTCTTGATTCTCTTAGACTTTGATATTGATTTCATTTGATCGTTCATGTTATTGCCCGTATAGCCTGACTACAAGAGTCTTCTATACCTGAGAGGGACTTTATATGTGTGTTACACGTGGTCTTGATTCCATATACAACTGACATCCACCTTGACTGAAGTATTAATGAGTTCATTAGATCATAATGATTTCATTATTTCAATGATTCACACACATTTATGATTTCCTGATTTCCTGAGTCTTTTGATTCTTTGAATTCCCATGATTTTCAATGATAATTGAATTTGATTATGATTCTTGGGTCTCAGATCACACACTGAGTTATGATTCCCTTGGATATGATCTCTTAATTATGTTCATTTGATTTCACTTTGAATTTAGATTCTTGAATTTGAACTTGATGGACTAAGGGTTGAATTATAATTTAAATTTAAGGTATTACTCATAAGAGTACTTAAATTCAATTGATAACTTGATTCTGTATAATAATTTCCTAGACAGGAGTCTAGGAGTATCAACAACTTATATATGTAAGACATATAATAAATAAAAGCATTTAAATAAACAGTTTAAATAAAACAGTTTACGCATGCTTCTCAGCCCCGCGTTTTAAGACAAAAATGTTTAGAAAAGGGGCAATGAACTCACCTGTGTTGCTTTGTACTGAATCACAAAAGATAATGCGCGCTCCTTGAATGTTGCTTATGTGTCTTTAGCACCTGAGTTGTTTTAAGAGATTTCGAATACGATAAGTATATACGATAATCGTCGTGTCTAGGGTTTGGTCTCGGTGTGCAACTAAGTGTCCTAATTTACTAATGTGTTTCTATGACTTCATTGAATTTATCTAACTTATTACCCATTGATAATCCTCATCCTGCAATTAATCAATTAGAAACTTTAAGTACGAACGCTTTCAAACTTGATCCATTTTAAGTTACACATTTATTATTTAATAAAATCATTTATCTTTATTAAAACATAATTTATTTAAATAAAAGCATGATTAATATGATGGGCTTGTGTTAAGCCCATTGGGCCAACTTCGGGCCCAATGTTAACCTTTGATTTGTATAACCCATCATAGATAATTCAAGTGAACCATCCTAATTTGGTTACAAGTTCTTATGAAATCTCCTAACGTTTAGATGCTGATAATTAAATTGACACTTGAACCGTAGACTAACGTTTCGCCCCACATGATTTTACAATGAAACCCCGATGTGTTAACTTAACAAATGAATGTTATCAACGCTTGTTTTGTTGATCATATGTGTTGAGAAATTGTTTGTTATAAAAGAAACCTTAACACCCCCTTTTTGTTATGCAAACCCTTCGATCATTTTCTTCTTACAAAACCGTATTAATTTCTAACTTGTTAGCTTGATACATAATTCACAGATTTACCCAAGTTTGATGACATAATGCAACTCTATATTTTCTCCCATGCACACCCACACATACACGTGATGATCATGCACACACACCCAACTAGCCTATGCATGCTACGATAAGTATTTCAAACCCACCCCCACTCATGGCCTTGTCATCCAAGTAACACCCATTCGACCAAATTATACAGATCGATTGAGGGTTTATACTAAATAGGATGGCCGACCGAATAAGGGTAGTCGAATGTGTTGGAACGAATGAGGGGTTGTCCGACTGTAACCAGTCCAGACCGAATGGACTACAGGCGAAAGAGCTTGACCGATCGAATGTGAAATTGGCGAATGACTTTGGTTCAGCGAATGAGGTCTAGGCGAAAGAGGCTGGTTCATTCGGCGAATGGAACCTCGAATGAGGCCATTCGGCCTGTGTTCATTCGACACCCTGGGCAGTCCCCCCCTTCGGCCGTCGGATCTCAACACCATAGTGGACCACAACTTCGCCAATCAACCAAGATCTAGTTGCTACTTGTTCCTAAACCAACCTAAGAGTGTCTTGTGTGTTTTTCCCTAAGGTTCAAGTGGTTTTAACCGAGAATGGGTGAGGGTTCGGATTAGGGTTTTTAAAACCCTAAATCGCGACCTTAATCGGGATTTTACCTCAAATCAGTTGGTCTTGAGTTCTAGATCGTTGTACTTTCCCGATCTACAAAGAAAGGTGGTGATTTTGACACCAAAAACCCTTGATTTCGTGGAGAAATGGTGGTGAAATCTTAGAGAGAGAGTGGGTGTTTTAGAGAGAGAGAGCTTGAGGAGAGAGGTGAACGAAAATGGAGTTGTGGCTTATAGATGGTGGTTGTTGTGGCATTAATTGCCACAATAAATGTGGGGGAAATACCCGGTTTCGTTCGGGTTCGTTCGGTTTCGCGTGGTTTCGCGTAAAAACGTCGTTTTCGCGTCGTTCTCGTAACGAAACGACTCGGTTTTAAAAATAGGATTTATAAAATTATTTTAGGTTGTGATTCCTAATAAATTAACTAAATATCTTTTAATTATTTAAATTTACAAAATATTTATTTAACATTTAAATCGAATCGCGCGGTCATCGTGCGTATTTGTTCGAATCGTCACCCGATCAAACACGACGATAACTACACTTTTCAATATTGTTTTCTAATTATCAAATATCATTCAGAACGTTAAACTTTCAGATTTATTCGTACAGATCGTCACCTATACGAAAAATCTGTCGGTTTAGCATTCACTTAACGATATTCGTGTTGTTTTGTCCTGTAAGGCCTCACATACGTTTATACATAATAAGATCCTAACAAATAAATCACATGATGATTCTGTGTTGCCAGATAATTATCTGACTCAAGAACCATTGTTCTGAACTGATTTCTCTGAAATGACTGTGAATTCACTGTTTTGATGATATGAAATGATACTGAAGCTCGATCTGAATATGAAATACACTGAATTGCATAAAATTTGTACCTGATTACTGTTCATGTACTGTATATGATCGATGTTCCGGTGACGTTTCCGGCACTGATGTTACAGTCTCCCCTTGTTAAAGAAATTTCGTCCCGAAATTTAAGAGTCGTTATCGGGTACATCTTCTTCTTTAAACAATTGGGGATACTTTAACTTCATGTGATCTTCACGTTCCCAAGTAAACTCGGGTCCGCGTCTTGAATTCCATCGAACCTTTACTATCGGAATACGGCTTCGCCTCAGTTGCTTGACTTTGCGATCCATAATCTCTAAAGGTTCTTCGATAAAATGTAACTGATCATCAACTTGAATTTCTTTGAGTGGGATGACGAGTGATTCGTCAGCAAGGCATTTCTTTAAGTTTGAGACATGAAACACGTCATGCACACCACTGAGTTCATCTGGTAATCTCAGTCTATACGCCACATGACCAATACGTTCGATGATTTCGAACGGTCCCACGTACAGTGGTGCTAATTTGCCTTTTGTTCCAAAACGTACTACACCTTTCCATGGGGATACTTTCAACATGACACGGTCTCCCACTTGGAATTCCAACGGCTTACGCCGCTTATCGGCATAGCTTTTCCGTCTGCTTCTTGTTGCTTGTAGTCTTCTTTGAATCTGAGCTATCTTGTCAGTGGTCTCCTGAATCAGTTCTGGCCCAGTTATGCGATTATCTCCAACTTCAGTCCAACAGATCGGTGTTCGACATTTCCGGCCATAGAGAGCCTCGAATGGTGTACATCCGATGCTGCTGTGATAACTGTTGTTGTAGGAGAACTCAATCAGTGGCAAATGAGAATCCCAATTCCCACCGAAATCCAAAATACAGGTTCTTAACATATCCTCTAGGGTCTGAATTGTACGTTCACTTTGACCGTCCGTTTGTGGATGGTAAGCTGTACTCAAATTTAACTGTGTCCCTAGAGATTTCTGCAGTGATTGCCAGAACCTTGATGTAAATCTGCTGTCTCTGTCAGAAATAATTGACAATGGCACACCGTGTCGTACCACTATCTCGTTGATGTACAATCTCGCCAGTCTGTCCATCGTGAAAGTCTCATGCATTGGCAAGAAATGAGCAGATTTTGTTAATTGATCATTGATAAATCATATAGTATCATGACCACTGGAAATGCGGGGTAGCTTGGTAATGAAGTCCATAGCTGTTGTTCCCATTTCCAGAGTGGAATTTCAGGCTATTCCAGTAAACCAGACGGTCTCTGGTGTTCCGCCTTTACTCTTGCACACGTAAGACATCTGCCGACATATTCGGCTATGTCCTTCTTCATTTCCGGTCACAAATAAAATCTCTGTAAGTCTCGATACATTTTATCGGCGCTCGAATGCACTGATTATCTGGCACGTGTGCCTTCTCAAGAGTAAGTCTTCTGGATTTACCTATCACCGGAATCCACCCACCGTTTTGGTAGTAGGTATTTCATCCGATTTATCTCAAACTGTCTTTCGTCTCTACAATCTGACACACTCTCTAAAGTTTCTCGTAGGTGGCTCTCACAACTCTAGGTCTTGATTGTCGAATCGAGATCCTTAAGTTACATGGTGAATTCTTAGGTTATTTGATATAACCGTATACATAATTCACCATCTGTTTAATCTGTTCTCAACTTTGAAAGTGGACTTTTATATATCGGGGAGGTCTACCTAAGATATGGTAGTACTATGGGAATAAAGGTAATGATTTACCTTTTAAGTAATCCTATACTCATCCGTGAGGTGATGTATATCTAACTCACTCCTACCCAAAATCATGTGACTTACGGAAACCCATTATAAATGTTGTTTCCAACTGTTACTTATTCTCATCCAAATTTCAAAATGGAAAAATTTAAGATAGAGTTCTTCTTTTAACAGCTCCAGAATATCCCTGAGATGCCGTTCGCCTTCTGTCTTGCTATTAGAATAACTCAGTATGTCATCCCTAGTGATAATGACTAACTAATCCTGATACGATTTGCACACTCGGTTCATGAGGTTCATAAAAACTATGAGTGCATCCCTCTGTCCGAAAGGCATTACCGTAACTTGGAATGCCCATATTTCATTCGGAATGTTTTCTCTGGTGTATCTTTATCTTTCATTTACAAATGATTTCCCTTGGTCTACTTATCCTAGTTTAACTATGATTCTAGCACAGTTCTAAAATTTATCCTTTCCTGGTATCCTAGAACAGAAGTTCTCTAAATCTAATGATTTGAGTTCTATAGTTCTAGGTGAAGAGATAATAGTTTACATACTAGCCTTAGCATCTAACTATCTACGGTCTTCTAATGTTCTACTAGATAAGGTTATTTTCCTAACTATAGTAACTAGACTGTAATTAAGTGTTACCCTATTCTTTATTTATTTACTTGACGTTTAACTGACCTAACGGTTCCTTGGGTTACTATTCCTACCATTTTATTTGCAACTAACTTCTTACAGTTTCCTTGAATCCATTGTTTCTAAAATCACAACGGAGTATGCCTTTAAAATTTACCCTCCAATAAGCAATTTAACATAACAGCATGAAATATGCATACCTGTGGGGTCATCGGACTCCGAATGTTCCCCAGGAGCTGGTAAAGCAAGTAGTTCCTCAGTGACTGCTGGGTCTGCGGAAGGTCTTCGCCTAGGGCAGTCCCTTTTGAAATGTCCAAGCATTCCACATGTGTAGCAGTTATTATTAGGAGAGGATGTAGAAGTATTCACTTTTTGTTTCTGTTTCCTAGTGGAAATAAATCGGCACTGTTGGATCCAGTGTCCGTATCTTCCACAATTTAGACAGTGTCGACAAGGTTTCTTCTCACCGTGGTGAAAACCACATTTGGCACATTTAGGATATGCACCAACGTATTGACGGGGAGTAGAGGTCATTGGTGACCTACACTGCTGCATCCAGTGTCCCGTCTTTCCACAGCGTGTACATTGCACACATGCAAATTCAGCTCGATGATGGTAGTGACAAGCTGAACAGAGAGGAGCTTTTCCCTTATATTGTGCAGAACTTGTGGAAGATATCCTCACGGGGCAGTCTCGTGAAATGTGTTCGGATAATCCGCACACATAGCAATCCTTTCTGTATCGAGGAAGAGGATATGTAGTGTTTCCAGGATTCTGGTTATGAGTCGGGAGATTATTACAATCACGACTCCAGTGTCCCTTTCCCCCGCAGTTCAGACAATGTTTGCACAGTTTATCCTTAGCATGGTGAAGACCGCACATGTCACATGAAGGAAATTTGCCAGCATAACACTTATGACTCTCTGACTCTGGAGTAACGGCCATCTGGCGAAGGGGAATGGCCTCAGTGTAGATTACAAGGTCTCTTGATTTTTCAGGATGACACCTTTTTCGCTTCTTGTTTGACTCTCCTGTTTCCGATTTCTTCTGCTCTGTAGAAAGTAGTGGGAAGATCTTAGCAAACTCCTCACTGTTCCTGATCTGGGTGATGATTTCAGGGAGAATCGCCACCAACTGTTCAGTGATCAGGGTTGCAAGTGCCTCGACTGCTGGATCCGTCTCTTGCGAAGGTAGAGGCGGTGATGGTTGTCTTCTTGGTGACATTCTAATCATAACCAATATAGTATTGGTTAGTGCAATGATCGAATGCAGAAGACATAATGCAATAATGTCTTAAATCTTAAGTTCTCTACATGCAGGGTCCCTAGGTTATAGTCTAGGCCAAACCGTTTAAACAAATGACCTATATTTCTCTATAACCATGGCTCTGATACCAATCTGTCACACCCCGAGCCGGCGGGATAGGATCGGTTGTCCCGTCGGGCGGAAGGTTCCCGGGGCGCGATATCGTGAGTGATAATCGTGATGATCAGATTGTTTACATTGCACATGATACAAATGAGAAATGCTAAATATAATAGAATTACAAAGTTAAATTACATCAGTATTGTTTATAATTTAACAATGTAAATCTACCATTAACATCATATATTTCTATCTTGTATTTACACAAGATATACAAAATAATTTGTATAATGATGTCTTTAAAAGTATGCAGGTCCAAAATGCTAAGTCTTCTATCTGAAGTCCTAGTCCAAAAGGAATAACTCCTTAGTTGACCTGTTCGTCACCTGAGAAGTCATGCAAAAATAAAGTCAACACATGGTTGGTGAGTTCATATAGTTTTATGATTTGAAAATGATTTGAAAACCTCCTTTGGTAAAGACCCTAACCTCATTAACATCAACTGTATCATCCAGATCGGTATGCTTATATATAGGGCATACCCTGGGTCAAGGCTACAACCTCGCCCAGACGACGTCCCACCACATACTAATCCGCATAGGACATTGATATTAATGATAATTAAGCGTTTTTACCTAACACTCTCTGATTTAGATAAACTATATGACTTGAAAATGATTTGAAAACCTCTTTCGGTAAAGACCCTAACCTCATTAACTCCACATGTAATATCCACATCGGTATGCTTATATATAGGGAATCACGAAAGGGTCAAGCCCAGACGCTATCCCACCACATACTAATATGCATATGACACTGTTGTTAATGATAATTAAGCATTTTTACCCAACACCTCTGAAATTGATTATGATTTTGAAACCTGATTTACCTTTGATCCTCTTGAATTCCTCATAGATATAGGATTTCCAAAAACCCTTGATTTCGTGGAGAAATGGTGGTGAAATCTTAGAGAGAGAGTGGGTGTTTTAGAGAGAGAGAGCTTGAGGAGAGAGGTGAACGAAAATGGAGTTGTGGCTGGTAGATGGTGGTTGTTGTGGCATTAAATTCCACAATAAATGTGGGGGAAATACCCGGTTTCGTTCGGGTTCGTTCGGTTTCGCGTGGTTTCGCGTAAAAACGTCGTTTTCGCGTCGTTCTCGTAACGAAACGACTCGGTTTTAAAAATAGGATTTATAAAATTATTTTAGGTTGTGATTCCTAATAAATTAACTAAATATCTTTTAATTATTTAAATTTACAAAATATTTATTTAACATTTAAATCGAATCGCGCGGTCATCGTGCGTATTTGTTCGAATCGTCACCCGATCAAACACGACGATAACTACACTTTTCAATATTGTTTTCTAATTATCAAATATCATTCAGAACGTTAAACTTTCAGATTTATTCGTACAGATCGTCACCTATACGAAAAATCTGTCGGTTTAGCATTCACTTAACGATATTCGTGTTGTTTTGTCCTGTAAGGCCTCACATACGTTTATACATAATAAGATCCTAACAAATAAATCACATGATGATTCTGTGTTGCCAGATAATTATCTGACTCAAGAACCATTGTTCTGAACTGATTTCTCTGAAATGACTGTGAATTCACTGTTTTGATGATATGAAATGATACTGAAGCTCGATCTGAATATGAAATACACTGAATTGCATAAAATTTGTACCTGATTACTGTTCATGTACTGTATATGATCGATGTTCCGGTGACGTTTCCGTCACTGATGTTACAATATGTTTGACAGTTGAAACAATTATTATATGCGGAAGCTAATACAAAATTTACATCAAAACAACTTGAAATGTACAAACTATCTAAAATGCATGCATCCTCCTTTGTGAGTCCCCTTAGGTGCATCCTAAGCTCTTAGTTGTGCTGAGTACCTGAGAAATACATACTAAAACGGGTCAACATAAAGTTGGTGAGCTCACAAGTTTATATCAAAAGTAAAGTAATGAAAACCAGTTTTCCGTATGATCTGCTGTTTATTAAATGTTTGTTCGAGCCCGAAGCTCCAAGTGTCAGTTGCGTCACTACCGAACTAGACTTGTTTGCTCTTGCATCCGCCATGTCTATCGTACAAACAATGGCAATGGGCTAAGATTACACGTGTCCCGACCTCCAGTCAGTATTGTGCAACGTGGGGTTCGTCACACCCAATATATCTATTTAAACTCACATCGTTGTATACACATTAACGACATGACTTTGCGAGGACTTTACTACGATATACAACACTTAAATGTTTGTTCCCAATAAACCATCAATCATAATATGTTCGTACAAATAGTTTGCCCAATTTGTCTGATCCAAAAGTTGGTCAGCAATGTTTGCCCAGCCTGTTGACCCAAATGTTGGTCGACAATGCTTGTTAAATGTTTGTACCCAATGTTTGTCAAAAGCGTTTATCAAATGTGTTTTTCAAAATCATTTGTCTAAAAGGTTTGATAGAAGCGTTTGTCAACGGTGTTTGTCAAAATTGTTTATCTTGAGTGTTCATCAAATCGTTTGTTACAAATTGCCTGTCAAAAGTGTTTGTCTAAAATGTTTGTCAAAAGCAGTTGTATGTAATTCTCCCCCAGGTTTGAGTTTGTAAACAGTTAAGAGAAAAGGGGGCCGTGAACTCACCTGAGTATATATGTGTAAGCTCCTAAATCTTCCGGCGAATCGGTTACGGGTTACCTATATCGTATTGCTTACGTAAGTTTGTGTTCGTGATTGTGTGTGTGTTTGTATTCGTGTTCGTATTCATGTTCGTATTCGTGTTCGTGCTCAACAACCCACGGCTGTTATGTTTGTCCAGGTTTGACCGTGTTTGACCGTGCCAAAGTCAACGACCCGTTGGTGAACCGTGTGTTCGTTATAGTTTGTTTAATGTTCGTTCTCATTCACGTATTGCATGTAAACACGTAAGTCACGTTAATAGACAAGTTACTATTTATAGTAAGTTTCCATTTTTAGTTAGTTTACAACAATTTACATTTTAACGGTTCTAGCATGCTTGTTTTAGCCTAAGTGGTCATGTTAACACTTAGCATATTGTTACATGTTGTCAAATAAGCACGTAAATCCGTTTTTAACAAATAAAGTTACCCAAAATAGAAAGTTTCTATATTTGTTAAGCTTAGCATAGAAATTATACAACAACTTCTCATAACATCATGTTATAGCATTTCAAGTCATTTACCACTTTCAAAACTATATCAATATCTCAATTTTGTGAATCCCCAAATAAAGTTTCTACAATTAGACACATGTGACGAAAATTACTCATTCAATACATTTAACACCTAAATCATGTTAGTAACATCACTACTAATTACAATACATCACTTGAACATGCTCATCTTACCAAATCATTACCTAACATACTTTTGCACCAGTAAAGTTACTATTTATAGTAACTATCCCAAATATCAACATATTAACGACTCTAATCAATCTCTTACACAAATATCATCACCATTGTCTACAATTCAACATATAAACATGTTAATATCCCTAGCATCATCATCTAGCATAACTCTTGTAACAAAAGTTACTATTTATGGCAATAATGCCCAAATCCACATCAAATGACCCTTTTAAATCATGATTTTCAATATGAACATCCCCAATATCATATCAAACACATAATCATATCCAAAATCATCTAAATCGTCCTAGATCATACATGCATGTCATCATAGGTTGTCTTAAACATCAATACCCATCAATACTCAAAATCATGGCATCAAATATGTAACAATCTTCAATAGATCATTATTGCTAATCAAAATCAGTCATTAGATCAACAAAATCCAGATCTATGATGATGAAATCTCATGCATGCATCACCAAATAGGTTGCATGTGTGTATCATGGCTTGCATGTGTGATTAGATTGTGTTTTAGTGCATAAGAGCTCGTAAATCTACCTCACAAAGCTCCAAGGATCGAATCTATTTAAATAATACGCTCATGTAGCATTGCGAGCCAGCCTTAGCTCTACATAAATATTTGTTTTAAACAAAAAACCAGTCTCCAATACAGTATGCTTAATGTGAGGATTGATTTTCAGTCTTTAATACCTTACCTTAAGAAACTATAATATGTGTTTTGAAAATAGACTAAATAGTTCTTTTGATATCAGTAAGTCTCTAGAGTCTAAATATTAGTCCTTAATAATCTTTCAAAAAAAATATTTGTAGACTCATTTCCATCCCTTGATACTACTTATCATGTGTAAATTTTGCATAACAAAATTAGTCATCGGTCATTTGATATAACAATATTACATTTATAGCTTAATATTAGCCTATAATTCTATTCTTTTTAAAATTTTAAGGCTGAAATTCAGTACCTAATATGTTCTCATTATATTGGAGACAACAGATTGGTCTCCAACACATTTTCATCATCAATCGATACATAGGATACATATTTGAGACTGAAATTCAGTAGCTGTTAATTTTACTTCCAAAAAGCTCTTTGACACAAATATATTGGAGACTAAAATACAATCTCAAATAATTGTCAAGATATTAGGGACTGATTATCAGTCACTAAAATTTACCAAAAATAAATCAGTCCTAAATAAAAAAGGACTGATAAATCAGTCCTAGATACTATATATCTAAGACTGATATATCAGTCACTAATAATTTTGTCTTTAATTCTGGACAATGGTGTTTTACAGGAACAAGCAAGGGATAATGATGAACAAGACCCCCAAGTCTTCCCTCAAGCTTCCCATGAGTTCACAAGCTTCAATCTTCAAGAGATGGTGCTTCAATGGCTTTTAGAGGGTTAATCAGAGAGATTTGGGGAAGATAAAGTCGAGTGGTTGCGTCTGGATTCGAGTATAATGAGTTTCTGTAGAGTAGTAATGATTTGTCTTGGATTTATAAAGATTTTGTCGTCTGGACGGCGTCGCGTACCGCCAAGTCTGCCGCCATGGGGTCTTGGCGTACCGCGATGGTTTTTGGGATTCATATTGCCCGACCATCCTTCGCGTACCGCCAAGACCCACTCCTGGGTCCCCGGCGTATCACGAAGCTAGCCGGTTGAGCCCAATGTCTAATTTCGATCATTTGATTCGTTTTCCGTTGCTTTCTCGATTATAATTCATCGTCTGTTGATGTTTGAGCATTCATAGTTCAATGTTTGATCATTTGGGAACTAGTTAGTGTTTAATTACTTGTTTTGTTTAACGTTCATCAACGTTCGTAAGTTATTCGACACGTGTGTGCGTTTTTCGATAATTCACCGAGTTATCGTGTTAGCGACTTTGTTTGTACTATCGTGTCACGTGTCACACCAATTTAAACTAATTATAATGCCACGTGTAATAAAATAAATTAAATAAACATTTAATTAAATTGTTTGCTGACCTGAAATTACGGGTTGTCACATTGCCGGACAATGACATCTTCGTCCGCTTCAAAGTTTGTAACTTGAGGACGAAATGTTGTTTTGTTGATATTTTTACAACTTGCCACATCACGAAAAGATAAACTTGCTCGATTTCTCTAGCATAGGTCATCAACGCATCGTTCATGACCATCTCGTCATTAGCACCATTTTTCTGGTTGTTGTGATGTTGGATCCATAATCCGTTAAACTTTGAGACTTTACGTTGTAAGTCGCGTCGTTTTCCGGAAATCATGTTGTTGGTTTAGTAGGAGTCATGGCCCGTTGCTGCGAAAATTGAGCTCGAACGCGTATCCAAAATTCCGTACCGTTTGGTTGTTACCTACGAACGATTCTTCAGAAACATGGATATAGGCACGAGTTAGTGCCACCTCCTCAAATTCCGTCCATCGAGTGATGGCCGGTTTGTTTGTTTTTCGGGCACATCCTTTATTCTATAGCCGGTTGGGGGTTGGGTTGTGTTTCCGGCACCACTACGGTGTCGAGTTTCGAAACGTTCTCGAATGTAGGTGATGGTTGGTTGAAAAACGGTTGTAAAACGGTTGTTGTGGGTACCGGTTTGCAAATGTTTGAAATGGGTATGTATTGTTTGGGTTGTTTGTATTTTGGATTGAGAACAATAACAATTCATAAATGAGTTAAAAAACGGATTGTGTGGGTTGTTTGGATACATAGTGTATAGAAGATTTTTTTCAGAGATTTAAGAGGTTTGAAAATTTTGGAAAGTTTGAAATTTTTTGGAGAGAGTAAATATGTTTTGTTGAAGTTATATAGATAAAAAATTATTTTTTTTGGGCCTACGGTCATCCCCTTCTCCAACGTTAACAATGATTTTTTATTGACTCAAACGTCGAGACCCCTGTGACCACCTCACACCTATGCCCTTCATGCCCTGTGTAGGGGGGGGGGGGGGGGGAGCGGGGCACATAAGGGGCGTGACCTGGGCCCCTCAAGCCCACTTCACGTACCATTAAGGCATTAAACATGGTTTAATCTTGAAAGTTGTTTATTATGATCATACAAATTTCATTTGTCAAAAATGCTAAAATTTCCTTAAAATGATATATCAAAGATCGCATGCAAATACCAACTTAAAAAATTTAATAACCTATATGTGTATTTAAAAAAACTTCAAAAAACTATTTACATATATTTTATTTAATTTTCAAGTTTTTTAGTATCGTAAAATATGATTTATAATTTTTTATTATAAATTAAATAATTAACGGTTATATTTATTTAAAAATGATGAAACTAAATTAAATATAGGTTAGGTTACCAGTAGTGGGCTGGTATTGTTATGATATTTAAAATTGAAATAAAAAAGTGATTAGTGGATGCTTGTGATGGGAGTCAAAAACAACACCCAATGTAGAGGTGGGTAGATCGTGTTTTTTATTGAGGATTTTGGTTTCAAACGGTTCTAGTTAAAAAAGGTAAGAAGCAGCTCCTGTTTTTGACCAGTTCCGACCAATTTTTGGCCGGTTCCGATTTTGGCCGATTCTGGTTCAAGATTTAGCCAAGTAAAGGTGGAATCGGTTCTGTTTTTTTCGGTTTCGGTTCCGATTTTTATGAGAACCAGAAACCGTCTGTACCTATCTGTTCGAGTATGAGTGGTTCTGTTTCGAGTTGTCGGTACCGTTTTTTTGCCTAATTGGTTGTAAAATAGGCTTGTGTTTTAATCCCCCAATTTTAGGCCTCAAGTTCTTTTAAAAAAAAACCTATAATTTTAATATAATATAATTTTCACATTTTAGATAAAATTTAATAGGAATATTATATTATATTAAAAAAATAGGTTTTTTTTTGAAAAAAAATTGAAGCCTAAAAATGGGCTTAAGATATAAGCTCAATGTAAGGCCTACTTGGGATATAAGAAAATGAAAAGTAATTCATAAAAAACTACATGACAGGATTTTTCGACGTGCAATATTATGGTGAAACTTTATGTTACAAAAGGTTTTAAATAAGGGTGGGGTTATTTATACACCCCACATTTTTATTTTAACACTCCCTTGATTTATACGGACCCATACTGACATGTACAACCCGTACAAAACACAAACAAACATTATGTTAGAGTGTTATAGATTTCAGTGCTATTCTCTATGCGGGCCATACTGCTTAGTATAGGCCGTACAACTCTTTAGTTATTTTCCAAGAGACAATTTGAGAGCATCCGGTGCTGAGTGTACAAAAATTATTTATTTTGTTAAAACTTAATA
This sequence comes from Mikania micrantha, assembly GCA_009363875.1. Classification (NCBI taxonomy): domain Eukaryota; kingdom Viridiplantae; phylum Streptophyta; class Magnoliopsida; order Asterales; family Asteraceae; genus Mikania; species Mikania micrantha. The sequence continues at coordinate 31,680,816 of CM018685.1, read as the reverse complement.
TACATATAGTGTTAATTTGTAATGAAATACGTTTGTTATGTTAATTTTGAACGTTATAAGTTTGTTGCGTTATAATTTTAAATGATATTAATTATTTACGTGTTAGAAATAATATTTTATTTTATATTTTATTTTATAATTAGGTTGTTTGTGTTAACGTAAACGATATAAGTTTGTCGCATAAATATTAAAAAAACAAAACACAATCATAAAGAATACAAATAAAGAATGAAACACACACACACACACATACATAACATGAGTTTTTACATACAACGTAAAAGCATGAATAAGCTAATTAGTCTGCGTCACCATAAGGTGTAATAACTCCTCAAGTGACTCAATGAGGAGCACCGCATGGGAGACATGTGGTGGATGTTGCGGTAGGTCTGCCGCGACGGCTCCTTTGGTGGCTGTAAATGATGGGGCTGCTCCTGAAGTGGGTTGGGATCCTGAACCGCCCCCTGGTACAGCTCCAACTGTGGGTCATGCAGCTGCTGTGCGACAGCCATTTGGGGTGGCTGACAGATACTGCCTTCTGATGTAATGACCCGCAAACGAACAACAGGGAAGTTCGCTGCAAGGCTCCTGTTCAGGATCGTTCGACGATCCAGCTTACAGGGCTGGATTGCAGGCAAATCCTGAAAAAAGTGGAACATGCATCTGATATGTGCGATGTGCGTCACATTGGCCCCGCCCCAAAACGTACCGCGCTCCTGACAGTGATAGAAGGAGGCAAAGTGCAATGCAAAACAACATGCCTCTGAAGTGTTCACCTGCTCCTGACTTTGCCCACGCGCAGATATGGTCGTCATGATGCACCGGATAAGAGGATCTCTGATCGTGGAAGGACGAACCTTGTGACTACGAAATTGCGCCGTAGAGATCTGATAATACCATGCCCTCATCACCCTTCCTCTCCTTGCGTGAGGCGCTATGTAAATGCCTTCGACTCATAGTAGATGCCGAGCAGGAGGCAAACCGCTCGATCGACGTCTCTAAGTACTGACTGCAAATCGAGAACTTGATATCCGGCGGTGGATCCTCGTCCTCCTGCTCAACCACGGCTGCCTGACGAGCTCGATAACGAAATGTTGAAAGAAACTCTGTTGTATCGAGCCTGTAGGTGGGCAGATCGACTGTATCAAATAAGCGAGTCCACGGTGTGTCCTTGCCTAAGATGGCCCTGCCTCGATCGAACTGATCGACCTCTGTCAGCACCGCCAGTCTATGCCACGCTGGGCTCCGACAACCATACAATTTTACAAAGCAAACGGCGACACCTAATCGCGGCAGTGGTGCCGGGCTCAAAGTGCAACCACTCATTCTATGCAAGCTCCGCAACCTCATCGTCAAGCACCGTGTCGTTGTCCTGCTGAACAGTCTACATCTTAGCATCGATATCCATGAATAATTGTTGCAACAGGAAAAACGAATTAAGAAAATAAAAAAAACCAGTACGGCTCGTAGAGGCCAGGACGGACCGTATTGGTAGTGGCCGTCTCAACCGAAACTAGGTCATCTCACCCAAGTACGGCCTGTCTCAACTAGGTACGACCCGTCTCACTTTTTGAATAGTACGGCCCGTATTGCCCAAGACGACCTGTTTCACCCAGACTTGGCCGTCTCACCAAGACCAAGCTCTCTCACCGACCCTACCCGATAATCGGTCGACTCACCCAAATATGGACCACCTTACCCGACCCGACCTGGCCGTCTCACTCGAAACCACCCTGTCCCAATTGTCTTCCTCATGTAGAACAATACGACCAATACTGTTCTTTATTTGCCATAATTTTGATGAACAATACATCCCGTATTGGACAATGCAGCCTATACTGTTCTTCGTTCGAAACCCCAAACAAGCAAAAAAACCGATCTTAGATCGTTATTTAATAAATAATACATCTAAACTAATGATCTACGAGGTTAACCACATACTTTGTTTCAAAAACTATAAGATTAAGACGAGGTGTATAGATCTTTATGAGAGAACTGTATGTGTGTGTGTGTGGAAGATAAACGTAAAATGTTTAAAAAGTTAATATACACGATGTTGAGCCCACGGAAGGATAAGAGACTGATAAATCAACACTGAATATTGCGGTTCGTGTACTCTAGTTCGTGTACTTCTTCAGTTCGTGTACTTTTGTATTTCGTGTACTTTTGTATTTTATGTATTTTACATTTTCGTGTACTCCTAGAGTACTATATATAGACGCATAATATACTAGTCTAGGTTTGGATCCCAAGGTAGTGTATCTAGACGTATTGATCACATCTTGTAAAGTTCACGACTTTATCAACACAAATTGCTTGATTTCTGCTCTCTTTTGGATTCCGCACAATTTAGAAAACATTCGGTGTTGATTATTGGTATAAAGTTGGCATCTTGACCAACTTGGGATCTACAAGTGGTATCAGAGCTTTGGAGCACTTTTCAACATCAAGATTCAAGCTTTCTACATCAAGTTCATGACTTTTGTGTTCATCTTTTGATTGGGGATTTGCTCAATCAATTTGGAGCTAAAATCTTGAAGAAAATTCATCTGGCCATCTTTGAAGATTTCGTGAACTTTAGCTTCGGTTACTTCAACATTCGTGAACTTTGATCTTCGACTACCTTTTACTTCATGATCTTTGGCCTCATGATCTTTGACTTCGTGATCTTTGACTTCATGATCTTCATCTTTGTGATCTTTGGATTCGTGTACTTCCTCACTTTGAATACTTTCTGGGTTCTAATACTCGGTCTTCATGTACTTCTGATAAATCGTGTACTAAGCAAAGTTCAAGTACTCTTATTTTTGTAAACATGGCTGCTAAAAATCTGAGCAATTTTTCCAACTTGCTGAACCTGGATAATGAGATAGGCACAGGCACTAAGCCTCCCATGCTAGTTTTAGGAGATAACTTCCAGGATTGGAAGTTTAGATTCCAATCGTTTGTTAAATACACTGATCCTAAGTTATGGAGGTCTATCGAAGAAGGACCATATGTTCCAATGTACGAGAACGAGTTCATAGGATTGATTCCTAAAGATGCAGAGTTATTTACTGAAAATGATATCCTACTCAAGGAGAAAGATGACAAAGCTTATACATCAATCACTAAGGCATTATCTACTGAAGTTGCTCATGGGTTTAAGGAGCATGAGACTGCAATGGAACTGTAGGACGCCTTAGTAAAAAGATGTGAGGGAAACGAAGACATGAGAGAAAGTTGAAAGGATATGCTGAGACAACGTTTCAATATGTTTAATCATATCAAAGGTGAGACATTGGAAGCACAACTCAACCGATTCACCCATTTGATGACTGAGTTAACAAGTGCTGGCATTGAAATGACTACGGGTGAAGTGAACAAAAAGCTGTTAAACTCTCTACCATTCAACTGGAACTCCAACTGTACCACCATCAAGAAAACCAAGAATATGTACATGACATCCTTGAGTTAACTGATATCCATTATCAACTCATATGATATGGATGATAAGCAGAGGGCCCTGAATCATGCAAGTTCCATGGGTATCAGTCCAGTTTTAGAGAATGCAACCTTACTCTCAACAATGAAACATCAAGCTTCCGCTTCTCAGTTGACTTCATATGATACTTCTTTCATTGCCTCCGGTCATAGTCAATCTATCCCAAAGATTAGTACTGAAGGAGAAGAAAATATAATGTTGTTTAAAAGCTTTATGAACAACTACAATGCCTTCCTTGCAGGGGAACTTGCACATGCAAGTTTGACTCAAGATAACCTTGAACAGGTTAATCCAGCTGATGAGGAGGAAATGAATATTACCTGGCAGATTGCAATGCCTATTTTACGGCAAAGAAGTTCAACAAGAAATATAGGAGAAACAACTTTGGGAATAACCCCCGTTGGAAATTGGGATTTGACAAGTCAAAACTCAGGTGCTACAACTGTGATCAGCTCGGACACTGCGCCAGGCAATGCAATGTAACATCATTGTATTTCAGGTATTTCATTACATATTTACATATATATATATATATATATACGTATTGATAGAACCTGATATGATAAATTGATAATTTTTGATTGATTTGATGATATTATCACTGGTATACATTGCTGAGAACATAAAAATCATTATGCATAAACCATGAGAAAGTCAGTTTGAAATATAACTAGACTGAACCATAGTGTTTATTTCAGTCGATTAATTATTATATGAATTGGTTCTGATGAGAATGGTTAAAGGTATGGTTTGTTCACTAAATATAGTCAAGGACACATGGTCATGGTTTATTGAAATGGTGATGGGACGGTGGCTGGATAGGTTGCAATCGACTCCTACGTACGCCCTATACATAAACTTATTTCAGTCTATCATGGATGTGTCAGTGATATGATTTATTGGGGTTTTGGATAGGGAAATAGATAATTGATGAACATAATTAATAAAATAATGAAAGCGTTATTTAAAATAATTACGCGATGGTGAGGACGCGAATATAAATTAAACACGAATATTATTTCAGAAATATTAAACCTAATAATGTGTTCACGTGGGTGACGATTCATACAAATACAATTATTAGGAACAATATACTGAAAAAATGTTCCATAAATCGTAAATCGAAGTGAAATCCGATACGAACGACGGATTCGAAAAGGTGACGATCTTTACGAATTCGTACGTAACTAACGCGCTTCAATTGGATAACCGAAATGATAATTTTACGATATGTAAATTAAGAAAAGGAAATTAAAAACGTTTATTAGGAATTAAGACCTTAAACGAATTTAAATAAAATCATTTTATAAAACTAATCTATTCTATTTAAACGTTTCGTGGTTTAAAATGTACATTACGTGAAAACCGAGCAAATTAGGAATCGTTAACGCGAGATAATCGAAACCGAGCACACGGGATGGATAGGGGGTATAAAATGTAGACTCTCTTCTTCTTCTTCGTTTCATAAACCCACACACTCTCTATAGAAGCACATTTCCAGCCACTCACTCTCTCTAGCTTCTCTCTAACTTTTCTCACTCGTTTCTTAACCATTTCGAGTGATTCTTGTCCCAAAACGATCGTATAATCTAGGAGAACACAAACCTACGAAGATTACCTATTTCAAGGTAAATTTGAAGCTTTACTTTTTGAATTTTGAGAAGAAAACAATCGGACATGATTGCCATCTTTATAAACCATTTGAACTCTTAAACATTCTAAATCAAGGTGATGAGAAGCAAGGAGTGAACCTGCAACATGGAAGGAGGTTTGGTGATAGAGATGATTAACAGTGGTGCTGATATATCTATTATCGAACATGGGTTCTTCGAACTTAGACCGAACTGATTTTTGGCCATCGATTCTACCTTCCATCGATATTGTCTTATCGATCCTAACCTATCGATCTTTACCGCTTCCAAACTATAGAATCGATTGGTAGTATTGGTAGAGAAAGTAGCTTGGTCGAACATATCAATATCGATAGCAAGGCTGTTGATATTACCATGAACATGCATTATCGATATTAATAGGTTGTGTGCACATCGATATTTTCATGGTCAAGATTGATCGTCGATATTAGCCATACATGTATATCTTCGATATTATTGTTGCTGGCTCTAGTTCCTTCGATATTGGACATTGACCGAACTTACCTCATCCGTAGCAATTAATATCGATGGGTATTTCATGAATACAACCACTGATTTAATTTACACCGACATTTGATGTTATCGAAATAGTGGCACTTCGAAACTAGTAAGGTGAATGTGGTCATCATCAAACTTATTAAGAATTGGGGCCACTCGTTGGTATTAAACAACATACACAAAAAAATTCATCATCAACGAACTTATAATCTCGACAAGAGCTTATCGATATTATGTATGGATGTCGACACTAACCATCGAGATTATAATGGTGGTTCGTTACCGGTACTAAGTCTCGATATAAATGGTCGAACTTAAGGATATTGATGGATACATGAATACATAAGTAAATAACTAAACCAAGGGACATAAGTGCATGTATATTCATGCATGCATGAGTGTTCTAGGTTACCATCCTTTTTCATAATACGTACCCACACTCATAACTTTAAATGACTTAGATTTTATGTAAATAACATGAGTAGGATTTTCTCAAATATCATTGAATTTTAACAACTTAAATAATGAAGGTTTAATTTTATAAAACATACATGTATAGCATACGTGAGGTTACCACCTTTCAACATATATATGTGTGTGTACATTTTAGTAAACTTGAGCTTAAGTTTAAAGATTATCATCTTTCTTCTAAAACGAATAAGTTTTGAAACTTTATTTTTTAAATGGTGATAACTTATGAACAACAAGTGTTGATCTTAACTTAGATAAAATAAACTAAGTTAATGACACACTTATGGATTAAAATCGGACACATATAAACACTTCATAATGATAAACATATATACTCATGAATGCAAAACACACGATAAATACAGGTTGTTGAGCGTCACTTTATTTCACTTACGTGAGTGTGCATTCTACAAAATAGTGAATCTAAGGCATTCAAGTGAATTCTCATAACCTCCTTTTAAATCATTTTTGCTTTTAAACTCGGGGGTGGAACATGTATACCAAATGAATACGATTTTGAAAACACATGGGTGAAACCTGGATTATCATTATGATATTCTTATTATCAAAATAATTATTATCGAGATAATTATGGAATGAGATAATTATTGATTGATGTGGATTATCACAACTTCGTGAGTCATCGTTGGTTGAGTTGACTTCGGTCCTCCGTGATGATTGAATTACTATGGATGTGGATTATTGATTGATGTGGATTATCACAACTTAGGAATTAATGTCCTTGTTTGAGTTGACTTTGGTCCTCCGCGATGATTCCACTTACCGTTGATTAGGTTGACTACGGTCCCCCACGGTATTTTATATTGAGATAATTATGATGAATGATGATTGTTGATGATGACTGTGGATTATCTATTTGATTATCTAATTGATGTACTTGGTTGAGATTGATTGGATATACTTGAATGATTACTTGTTACTTGAATTGTTTGATTGGTGTGTTGTTGTGTGTTGACATAGCTGGATTATCTCTCAGGTTCACATGTGTATTTTCTTAAAAACTATAAACTTTTATAAACACTTATAAACATTTTGGAAAATGAAAACTTATTATTACTCCCCAACTACTTCGTAGTTGACACTTGATTTTCTACATGTTTCAAGGAACGGAGAAAAGTATGTTGAGAAGGATAGCTTCACACTTTTTGGACATCATCACTTAATGTCTCGGACTTAGCTAAATTAACTGGATTACTGAAGACTAGTGTTTAGTTAATTTAGCTATATCTTTTGTGTAAATTGTTGTAGTTGAATCATGACGAACATGATTTTTGTGTAATTACTTAAATTGATTAATTGATATGTGATGATATATTTAGATGCCCACAAGCTGATGAACAATCTACACATCCCTCGTGGCATGCCAACGTTTCCGCCATTAGTCAGGGTGTTACAGATTGGTATCAGAGCTTGGGTTATAGGGAATTAGGTTACTAGAAATGGTTGACCTAGTCTATAACCATACGATACCCTAGTATGAATTATTTCATACACTAGTTACTATATTCAGGATTCTATGCTTGTATGTTTATTACATGTTAACTCAACTCCTGATATATATATATATATATATATATATATATAAGAATTGCATTTGTTACTTGTTGATTATTTATGTGATTGATTGCCCTCAGATGACTCGGTAAGGACATACTCGTGATGTATTGTAAAGGTGGTGGGCTGGCGGCTGAAGGAGTTGCGACTGACTTCTACGTATGCCCTATACATATACCATTTATAGTACATCGGGTGGATGTCAGTATTGAAATAAGGGAGATATTACTTAGGAAAATATTTGCTTTGGAATTGCTTGTTGATCTTTGATCGCCAGACAAGGACGCACTCGTAGTATACTACAAAGGTGGTGGGCTGGCGGCTGGATAGGTTGCGACTGACTCCTACGTATGCCCTATACACATACCATTTGTAGTATATTGGTGGTCTGTCAGTGTCAGAAATTTAGGATATTATTAGGAAATGTTGGAAAGTTGTTGGTTGAAAGAATGTTGGTTGAAACAAATTGGATGATCACATTTGATGGACACATATATACTCACCTATGAATACACTTATTGGATAGACTTGATGAATGATATGGACACCTAATGACGATATGAACACTTAGTGACGACACGAACACTTAGTGCTGATATGAACACTTAGTGACAATATGAACGCTTAGTGATGATACGTACACTTAGTGATGGTATGAACACTTGATGATGAGGTGAACATATAGTAAACTCAGACATTAGGGGAGTTTAAATGTCAGGTGAACTTAGACATTAGGTGAACTTAGAAAATAGGTGCACCTAGAGTCAGGTGAACTTAGACATTAGGTAAACCTAGATGTCAGGAGTACTTGTATACACTTCACACATAGTTATCCCCCATAGGATAAGGCTAAGAAGTGGAACGCTTGGGAAACACATGTATACCCTAAATTCTAACAAGGGTATAATCATGGTGCATTGCAACGGTTGTGGGACATTGGATGATGCGATGGCAGTCAAGTCTTCTTATGTCCTATATAAAGACTTGTTGCACTGCATCGGGAGGTTGTCAGTGTTGGTATAGGGTAGGAAATGTTTGAAACTTAGGAATAATTAGTTAATATTAGATATGACCAATTAGGATGCTTTAGCATAACATTAGGAACTTATTGCTTTAGTATGAGTTTACCAACAGATATGAGAAAAATATAGTTCCATATATGTAATCCTAACTGTTAAAATGAACTCATCTAAACTTAGTTTATGACTTACATTGTAAACGGTAGTAACATGTTTCTAACATTCTCAGAAACATGCCGCCGCGCCGTCACAACGAAGACACTACAAACCCTATCGATGTAGATGCTAACAACAACAATGCCTACAATGGCATGAAAGAGTAGCAAATCTTATTTCTGGATTGGTGACTCAATTAAATCAAGACTCTCAACCAAAACAGGGGTGGTGCAAACCCACCTGCTTGCACTTTTAAGCACTTTAACTCCTGTAACCTGACAAAGTTTATGGGTGCTGAGAGAGCCATTGGTCTGTTGCAGTGGTTTGAGAGCATTGAGAACACCTTCATCAACAGTAACTGTCCAAAGAACTTGAAGGTGAGCTATTCCACCAGTGTTTTCCAAAAGAGAGCACTAACTTGGTGGAATGTCGAGAAGTGAACTAGGTGAGTTGATGCAGCCCTAGCACTTCCGTGGACTGAAGTCAAAACTATGATGACTACATAGTTCTGTCCTCGTAGTGAGATGAGGAAACTTGAGGCTGAGTTCTAGGAACTTAAGCAGGACGGTGGTGAGAACTTGATATACAATTCTCGCTTTCACGAGCTGAGTTCCTTAGTGCCTCATTTGGTGACACCACTTGAAAGAGCAATTGAGAAATACGTAGGCGGTCTGCCTATGCAAATTCAAGACACCATCTTTGGTAGCAATCCTTCCACTTTGGAAGCTGCAATCCGCCTGTCTGCAACTTTGACGGATAATCATGTAAAGGCTGGTACTCTCATGAGGAAGGGAACTAAGAAGACTGATGCAAAGACAGCTGCAAAGGAGACTTCAACTGAAGTCAAGACTGAACCATCTACCTCGTCCAAAAGCAGCAATCGAAAGTGAAAGACATAAATTTTGCTGTTACTACTTCTGCTGCGAAGATTACTCAACAATCATCAAGCAATTCAAACACCAGAAATTATGTTGGGCTCACTCCCTAATGTAATGTCTGCAGATATCTCCATGCACCGAACTTGCCATGTCGTGTCTGCAACAACTGCAGCAAGTATGGTCATTTTGCAAATGTGTGTCGGAGTGCACATGCAACTAGCATCGCTTGCACAGCCGCACAACCATTCCAGCTTTACCCATTCGTCAAGTACCTGCACAGGCGAGAGCCTGTTATGAGTGAGGTGATGTGGGTCATTTCAGAAACGAGTGCCCAAGATTGGCTGAGAATAATCAAAGGATGGCAAGAGGCAGAGCTTTTTAACTGAATGCTCATAACTCTTATGCATTTGTCTTATTTGATTCTGGTGCTGATAAGAGTTTTGCTTCATATAATTTTTAATGTATGCTTGGTAGAACACGTACTAAATTAGAGAAACCGTTTAATGTAGAGGTGGCTGATGGTAATACTATTGATATTGACACTGTTATTATTGGATGTGATGTGAACTTAAATGATCACATTTTCCCAATTGATCTTATACCTATGCATCTTGGTAGCTTTAATGTTATCATAGGAATGGATTGGTTAGCCACCCGCAAAGCGGAAATTACTTTTCATGAGATATACATTCGTATTCCCTTACCTTCGGGTGAAACTCTAAGAGTTTTTCGGGAAACTCTCAGTAAAATTCTTAGGATGATGTCCTGTACGAAAGCCCATAAGTACCTTAGGAAGAAATGCATAGCGTTTTTAGCACACGTCATGGAGAAAAGTAGAAAGGGCAGAGCATTGAAGACGTTCCTGTGATAAGAGATTTTCCTGAAGTATTTCCAGATGACTTGCCAGGGATTCCACCGGAGCGTCAAGTAGAATTTCGAATGGACCTAGTACCTGGTGCGAACCCAGTCGCCAAAGCTCCTTATAGACTTGCACCTTCGGAGTTACAAGAATTCGCGAGCCTACTACAAGAACTGTTTGAGAAGGGATTCATTCGCCCAAGCCATTCACCATGGAGTGCACCGGTCCTGTTGGTCAAAAAGAAGGATGGGTCATTCCGAATGTGCATAGATTACCGCGAATTGAAAAAACTGACGATTAAAAATCGATATCCTCTACCGCGCATCGATGATCTTTTTGATCAACTGCAAGGATCGTCGTGGTTTTCAAAGATTGATCTTAGGTCTGGGTATCATCAACTTTGTGTACATGAAGATGATATTCTCAAGACAGATTTCAGAGCAAGATATGTCCATTATGAATATCTGGTAATGCCCTTCGCCCTTATCAATGCACCTGCGGTTTTCATGGATCTCATGAACCGTGTTTGCAGGCCATACTTGGATAAATTCCTAATTGTGTTTATTGATGATATTTTGATATACTCTTAGAGCAAAGAAGAACACGAGCAACACGTTAAGTTGATTTTCGATATCTTAAGAAAAGAACAACTGTACGCCAAATTCTCCAAGTATGAATTTTGGCTTAAGGAAGTTCAATTCTTGGGACACATAGTCAATGAAAAGGGTGTTCATGTGGATCCTGCAAAGATGGAAGCTGTGAATAATTGGAATACGCCGAAGGCACCAACGGAGATTCATTCATTCCTTGGACTTGCCGGTTACTATCGGCGGTTTATTTCGAACTTCTTCAGGATTGCTGTACCTCTCACTTCCTTGACTCAGAAGGATAGGCCTTATGAGTGGGGACCAAAGCAAGAAGAGGCATTTCAGACATTGAAGCAGAAACTTTGTGATGCTCCTGTCTTGACACTGCCTGATGGCAATGATGATTTTGTGGTCTACTGTGATGCGTCCAACCAAGTTCTCGGTTGTGTTCTCATGTAATGGGGAATGGTTGTGGCATATGCATCAAGACAGTTGAAAATACATGAGAAGAACTACACTACACACGACTTAGAACTGGGTGCAGTCGTGTTTGCTTTGAAGATATGAGACATTATCTTTATGGTAGAAAGTGTGTAGTTTCACAGACCATAAGAGTTTGCAGCATATTCTCAATCAGAAAGAACTTAACATGAGACAACGGAGATGGGTTGAACTGTTGAATGGTTATGATTGTTAAATTCGCTATCATCCTGGTAAAGCGAATGTAGTAGCAGATGCGCTTAGTTGCAAGAGTCCTGTTCAAATCCATAGTGTCCGAGTGCACACTAGTCTCCATAATGATATTATGGTAGCCCAACAAACTTCATTGGCTCAAGGTAGCCTACATGATGAGATGTCTTGTGGGACTGAATTGCAATTGGAAACTAAGGATGATGGATTGATGTATTACTTGAACCGATTATGGATACCGAACATAGATGATCTTAGGATGACGATCATGAATGAAGCTCATAAGTCTCGTTACTCAATCCATCCAAGTGCTGACAAGATGTAACAAGACCTTAAAGTCTTATACTGGTGGCCTGGAATGAAGAAGGGTATAGCTGAGTATGTAGCCAAGTGCCTTAATTGTGCAAAACTAAAGGCTGAACACCAGCGACCTTCGAGATTGTTATTACAACCAGAAATACCCATGTGGAAGTGGGAGAATATATCCATGGATTTTATTACCAAACTCCCATGAACCACAGGTGGTAATGATAGTATATGGGTGATAATTGATAGATTAACTAAATCAGCTCATTTCCTACCGATACGCGAGACGTACCCTGTGCAGAAACTTGCTCGTATTTATGTAGATGAGATTATTAGCCGACATGGAATTCCCTTAAGCATAATATTGTATCGTGATGCTCGTTTCACAGCACGATTTTGGGAATCGCTTCATGAAGCTTTTGGAAAAAGATTGGATCTTAGCAGCGCTTATCATCCTCTAACGGATGGGCAGACGGAGCGAACGATTCAAACATTAGAAGATATGTTAAGAGCTTGTGTCATCGATTTGTGTGGGAACTGGGATAGCCAGCTACCATTAGTTGAGTTCTCGTATAACAACCGTTATCACGCGAGTATTGGTAAGGCGCCGTTCGAAGCTCTTTATGGTAGAAAATGTCGGTCACCTATCTGTTGGACCGAGATCGGCGAATCGCAGCTCACTGGTCCCGAGATCATTCAAGAGACGACTACAAGATTCACCAGATTCGTGACAATCTGTTAGTTGCTCGAAGTCGACACAAAAGTTACGCGGATAAACGTCGTAAGCCACTAGAGTTTTATGTTGATGATTTGGTATTACTTAAAATTTCACCTTGTAAGGGTAAGCTTGTTCCACAATATGTTTGTCCACAATATGTGTCCAATTTAAGGAAATGCTTAGTTGATCAAGATCTTCAGGTACCACTCGATGATATTCGCATCGATGATACCATGCACTTCGCTGAAAAACCAGATGAGATCATGCACCGTGAAGTTAAGAAACTCAAACGCAGTAGAATTCGAATTGTCAAAGTACGATGGGAGTCGAAGCGTGGTCCATAATTCCCGTGCGAACGAGAAGATCAGATGAAGCTCAAGTATCCACACTTATTCACGGCGGTCACTCCAAGTTGAATTTCGGGACTATAACATCACCGTATTTCAGGTATTTCATTACATATATATATATGTATGTATTGATAGAACTTGATATGATAAGTTGATAATTTTTGATTGATTTGATGATATTATCACTGGTATACATTCTTGAGAGCATAAAAATCATTATGCATAAACCATGGGAAAGTTAGTTTGAATATAATTAGACAGAACCATAGTGTTTATTTCAGTCGATTAATTATTATATGAATTGGTTCTGATGGGAATGGTTAAAGGTTTTTGGTTTGTTCACTAAATATAGTCAAGGACACATAGTCATGGTTTATCGAAATGGTGGTGGGACGGCGCTGGATAGGTTGCGATCGACTCCTACGTATGCCCTATACATAAACTTATTTCGGTCTATCACGGATGTGTCAATGATATGATTTACTGGGGCTTTTAATTGTGTGACAATACGACTTTTCGGGTTAACCCCGTTAACCGAAAATTAACGGAAATGACACGAAATCATATGAAAAAACTACAAGGGTTAAAATGGAATAAAATTTATAAACAACTCAAAAATTTTAAGGATTAAACTTGTAATATCAAGAAATGAGCAATTTTGACTTTTAAAGTCAAAATTCATATGAATTACTAGCTAATATTCGAAATATTCAATAATTGGGTTTATAACTGAAAAATTAATTGTCAATAATCATTACAATGATGATTATTAACAACAACAATGCGTTACTAGAACATAAATCGTAGGATTAAACTCAATTGATGATTAAAATGTTGAAACCCTCCTTAATCACTACACAATTCGCATACTTCGATCATAGATAATCAAATAGAGTTCCCAGAGGCTCTAATCGGCACCCTCAGGAGCTGCTACACAAGTCAATTCGATATTAGAAGCCACGAGAAGAAGAGTTGATTCAAGGGCTTGGCCGAAAGTCACATATAGTCGATCTGTATCAATTAGAGATCCATCCGGGTAAGTGTTAGCATCCACACATTCATTTTAACTTGTCTAAACAAAACCCTAACGAAATAGAATATGAGAATCACGAATTGATCACGTTTGATTTCTAGGGCTCATAGTTGGGACGATTTGGGGGTTTCGATATAAATGAATCCCAATATCAAATCAAATGTTACAGAGAGCTTCGCAATACTCTGCTAAAAGAAATCCCTAAGTTAAATTCTTAGAATCATCACGAATTGTAGGGGAGCGAGTTCTAGGGTTTTTCGGTTTGGAGGATTTGGGGTTTTCATCACAAACGAATTCTATAATCAAATTAAAATACATAGAGAGATTCAGAAGGTTCCGATCAAGCAGATTCTTATGACAATTTTATTTAGAAATAGCGAATTATATGATCTCGAATCCTAGGGTTTATTTTATAAACGTATTTGGGGGTTTCGATTTAAATAGATGCAAGAATCAAATTGTTTGCTACCTTTACATTCAGAGGATCCCGATTAACAAAACCCATATGCGAATTTCATGAAATAATATCGAATTGTAAGAGTTTGACAATTAGGGTTCTTGAGGTGAAATGGTTTGGGGGTTTTTCATGGAACGAAATTAAAAATCAAATTAATTGGTATCTGTAGGTTCAGAAGGTACCGATTAATGATACACCTAAGTTAATTCCATCAAAGCACAACGAATTATGAGGATTCGATTTCTAGGGTTCTTGATAAAAACGAATTGGGGATTATTTCAAATTAGATAAAAAAAATCAGATTATTCATTGCTGATAGTTCTAAACTTTCTATTAAATGAAAACCATATGGTTTTATAATCTAATCTAAACGACTTCGATGAAATTGGGTGTGAGACTTGGGATACACGTTCGAAACCTTATAAGGGACGAATTGGGGCTTCGTGTGACTTAATAATCGAATTGGAACTATGGTTGAGGTCGTCTGGGATGATGGAACAGTAACCCCATGATCACAGTATCGATCGGGTTCGAAATCGAGCCAATTGGGATTTGTTTGTGTTCGAATAAACTTAGACAAAGGGAACCCGATTGAATCTTGATTAAAACTAATTAAAACTAAAACCAATTACAAATGTTAAGCAGATCAATTGGTTTGTGTGGGTGTTGTTGGTCCAGGAGGTTCAGGGTTCGAACCCTGCCTCTTGGGCTTTTTAATTTATAAACCATTTTGGTTTTTTTTTAACCCGTAACTTTCTCATTTTAACTCCGATTTAGTCCGTTCAAGTTGCGTTGGAACCGTAACGAAATCCCGAACAAAATAAAATAATAAAATTTATATTTTAACCCGGAAACGTAATCGCGTATAATTACGTTTATTTAAATAAAATCACATATGGTTATATGATTTTATTTAAACGATTTTAAAGGCACGCGTACTTATAGACGCACAGTTCTAACACTCTAACATACGTGTGTTGACACGTATGTGATTTCAAACACAAAACTACATCCCGAATAACACAACGTTATTGTTTAAACACAGATTCTTCGTAGAGGATTATCTACGCGAGTTCACGTGTGTTTGATCATTCTGCTACATTCAAAGGTGCGTACACGGCCCCTTTTCTTATTTTAACTGTTTTGGGGAAGAAAACATGTGCAACAAACATTTTAGATACATATCACTTGCATGAGTTAGCTGTTTACATTAAGTGCAAACATAGCATTACAAGTCCTTACATTTCGAACCGTTTAGTTTGCCGTAGTGCAAAGCGTGGTAGTTGGAAATAGATCTATTAGGTTTGACAAACCTCACTTGGTAGATGGGATCTACGCAAGTGTTTGACTGGCCAATTCACATTACTATTGTTTGTGCTAGACAATAGTGGAAAGGCAAAACATGCAACAGCATACAATAGTCAGCTTCGGTGTCGACCACTTATGTAAATAGTACAAATGACTAGCTATCATGACTATGCATGTGTGATTATGTTATCTGCAAACATTTCATTTCAAACAGTTGTTTCAAACATTTGTGAATACTTAAACCTGTGTATGCACCAACCTTTGTGTTGACTTGATTTTACATGTTTTCTCAGGACGCTAAGGTACACAAGCAAGCAAGCATGGGCTAGGAGATCGAGTCACATGCATATTTTACATTTCTGTTATTTGGATTTGAACATTTGAAACTTTGCTTTGTAATTTACAGCTTTCAAACTGTTATGGTTGTTTTTGTTTTAAAAACGCTTCCGCAACGTAGAACTTTGATATTACAGTTTTAGACCAAAGTATGTTTTGAAAATCATATAGAGGTCTTCGTTATGTCTAATGATCTGAGATCCTGGTTTGTCATGTCCCAAACGGTATGATTCCGTTAGTTGATAATTGGGGGTGTGACAGATTGGTATTAGATACATTGGTTATAGCGAACTAGGTTTGCATTAGGAGACTTAGACTATAACTGTTAGACATTAGGAATTTGTTTACACAACTGCTTTTGCCTAGTATTTACATATGGCCTTATGTAACAGATATGGCAGCACCGTCACCACCGCACGTGATTGTACTAGATGACGAGGAGCCGATAGCTCCAGCATTTCAGGATCATGAGGAGGATCCGGAGGAGGATCCTGTAGAGGACCCGGACGACGACCCAGAGGAGGATCCACAGGAGGATCCTGAGGATGACCCACAGGAGGAGCCACAGAGAGACCCAGAGAAAGCACCTGTGGAGGATTCCACCGAGGAGTCTTCATATCGTATGCCACCTAGGTTTCGTGCCTGTAAGAGGCCACGATTTGAGTCAGATGATGTCGCCCGATTGACATGGGAGTCAAAGTGGGCTAATGATCGGATCGAGCATATGGCACAGGAGCTTCGGGATGTAAACGCCCGATACGCAGAACTTCGCAGTGTAGTTCAGGGGATGGAGTCTCACATTGTACATCTGACTACACGAGTGCAAGAGGAAGAACATCGAGCCGACATTGCTGAGGGAAGGTTGATTGCATTGGAAGAGCAGTTTTATCTGAAGTAGAAGAGGAAGAGGAAGAGGAGGAGATGCCAGCACAGGATGTTGATTCTGATGCTGATTCTACTATTGAGGATGCATGATTTTTCTTTATTTTGTTTAAACTTATTAGGGGCGGGTTGTGTCCCTACATTAGATGTTTGAAAACCAATGTTTTGATTTTGAAAGTATTGTACTCAAATCAGATTATTATCTATTGAAAACTATTACTTATTGCCAACAGTTGTGTTGATTCCTACAATTACATGTTTGTTTCTTATGTTGTTTACACATTTCGCATTTGATTTTGATAACTCTCTAACATTCATTTTAACTATGAAAATCATGTCTGGCGAGAACATACACATGACAGTTGCTGAGCTCAACGAGCTGATCAATAACAGGGTCGCGGAGGCAATCGCGAACTACACTCAGAAACACACTACAGGACCACATGGTCCAGCAGGGGGATTGGTGAACCCACAGGTGTGCACGTTCAAGATGTTCTTGGACTGCAAGCCACACAACTTCAAAGGATCGGAAGGAGCCATTGGACTCCTACGATGGATTGAGAAAGCCGAATCAGTGTTTGAGATGTGTAACTGTCCTGATGAGAATAAGGTTAAGTATGCTACTGGAACTTTGGAAGGTCCAGCATTGACTTGGTGGAACTCCAATGTTCAAACTCTGGGATTGGGTGAGGCCAATGCCTTAACTTGGAATGGGTTCAAAATCTTACTGCAGGAGGAGTACTATCCTCGCAGTGAAATGCAGAAGCTGGAGGAGGAGTATTGGCACCTTAAGATGGAGGGGTCAAACATCGAGGAGTACAAGACTCGGTCACATGAACTGGCCAGACTTCTACCTCACATGGCCACTCCAGCAAGTAAGTGGATACAGAGGTACATAGGAGGATTGGTGCCACAGATCCAGGGATTGGTCACTTCTGCAAATCCCACAACGATTCAACAAGCTGTTCGACTGGCACACCAATTGACTGACCAGGCAGTTTTACAAGGAACTCTGCCTAAACGAACATCAGCTACTAAGTTGGAAGACCACAAGAGGAAGTGGGAAAGCAGCAACACCAAGAATTTCAACCAACAGCCGTTTCAGCAGAACCGAAAGCATGATTCACACAAGTCTTATCACAATTCGAACAGTGGTCAGCAATCATCATCATCAGGGGGTATATTGGTAAACACCCAAAGTGCAACAAGTGTGGATTCCATCATGCTGGGAATCAGTGTGATAAGTTTAAGTGTCAACGGTGCGGTAAAGGAGGGCATGCAGCTAAGGATTGCCGCGGAGAACTGCAAAACAATTCCAACAATCAGAACAACAACCAGAACAACGCACAGAAGGGTTGTTTTGAGTGTGGTAAGCTGGGCACTTCAAAAAGGATTGCCCACAACTCAAGAAAGGCGGGACTAATGATGCAAATGGCAACGGTAACGGCAATGGCACCAATAACAACAACAATAACAACAACAATGGTGCTAGGGGCAGGGCGTTTGTGATTGGAGGACGTCAGGCACGGGAGGATCCCAACATTGTCACGGGTACGTTCCTCTTGAATAATCACTATGCCTCTATGCTATTTGATGCTGGTGCAGACCGGAGTTTTGTATCTAGTTCACTTTCTAAGTTGCTAAATGTTAGTCCCACTGCCTTAGAAAACCCATACACTGTAGAACTAGCTGATGGCAAGTTAATTGTAGTTGAACAAATCCTTAAGGGATGTATGCTTGACTTGATGGGTCAAACACTGGAAATTGACCTTATGCCTATTACCTTAGGTAGTTTTGATGTAGTCATTGGCATGGACTGGTTGTCCAAACACCAGGCTGAAATAGTATGCCATCAAAAGATCGTTCGTATACCTCTTTCGCATGGAGAGACATTGTATGTACAAGGTGAGAAGAGCAGTACGCCACTGTGTCTCATATCTTGTATAAAAGCACACAAATGTCTGCGTAAAGGTCATACATCAGTTATAACACTTATAACTGAGAAGCCGGTGGCTGAGAAGAAGATTGAAGACATTCCAGTAGTTCGTGAATTTCCTGAAGTATTTCTAGAAGACCTACCGGGATTACCGCCTATCAGACAGGTGGAATTCCGAATCGACCTTACACCAGATGCAGCACCGATAGCTAGGGCGCCTTATCGACTTGCACCATCTGAGATGCAAGAGTTATCTACACAACTGCAAGAGTTGTTAGATAAGGGCTTTATACGACCTAGTTTTTCACCGTGGGGAGCTCCAGTCATATTTGTCAAGAAAAAGGACGGGACTTTCCGTATGTGTATCGATTACCGGGAACTTAACAACGTTACCATCAAAAACCGGTATCCGTTACCTAGAATTGACGATCTGTTCGATCAGTTGCAAGGTTCGAGTTACTACTCGAAGATTGATCTCAGATCGGGTTACCATCAACTCAGAGTTCAAGAGGAAGATATTCCGAAGACAGCATTCAGGACGCGCTATGGCCATTATGAGTTCTTGGTCATGCCATTTGGGTTGACGAACGCTCCAGCAGAATTCATGGATCTCATGAATCGAGTTTGCAAACCTTATCTTGATAAGTTTGTCATAGTTTTCATTGATGACATTCTCATCTATTCTCAGAATGAGGAGGAGCACGCTGAACATCTTCGATTGCTGTTAGAATTACTGAAACAAGAACAATTATACGCTAAGTTCTCAAAATGTGACTTCTGGATGCGAGAAGTTCAATTCTTGGGTCATATAGTCAATGAAAAGGGCATACATGTTGATCCAGCGAAAATTGAAGCGATTAAGAATTGGGAAGTACCAAAGACCCCCACCGAGGTACGACAATTCCTTGGTTTGGCGGGTTATTACCGACGATTCACTGAGGGTTTCTCGAAGATCGCTCAACCACTTAAAGCTCTTACGCACAAAGGAACAAAGTATAACTGGACGGATAAACAGGAAGTTGCATTCCAGTTATTGAAACAGAAACTTTGCAGTGCACCGATTCTGTCCTTACCGGAAGGAACAGAAGGCTTTGTGGTGTACTGTGACGCATCTGCACAGGGTTTGGGATGTGTGTTGATGCAGCGTGATAAAGTGATTGCTTATGCTTCAAGGCAACTGAGACCACATGAAAAGAATTACACTACTCACGACTTGGAATTAGGAGCAGTGGTTTTTGCTTTTAAAATTTGGAGGCATTACCTATACGGAACCAAGTGTACCATTTACACTGATCATAAGAGTTTGCAACATATCTTTGATCAGAAGGAGCTTAATATGAGACAGCGACGATGGGTCGAGTTGTTGAACGACTACGAATGAACAATCAAGTACCATCCGGGAAAAGCTAATGTGGTAGCTGACGCTCTAAGCAGAAAAGACACAACAGGAACAAGACGGGTTCGCGCACTTATGATGATGATACATACTGACTTACCTGACAAGGTACGCAGTGCTCAGCTTGAAACCTTAGAAAAGGAAAACTTGGTACAAGAATCCTTACGAGGAATGGAGGAACAATTGGATGTTAAGCCTGATTGAACTCGTTATTTCATTAATCGGCTTTGGATACCGTTGCATGGTGGATTAAGGGAACTCGTGATGGATGAAGCACACAAGTCTAGATATTCAGTCCATCCGGGGTCAGACAAGATGTATCATGACTTGAAGGCACTGTATTGGTGGCCTCATATGAAAGCCGACATTGCTAGGTACGTTAGCAAATGTTTGACTTGTTCAAAAGTCAAAGTTGAATACCAGAAACCATCTGGTTTACTGCAACAACCAGAAATACCGATGTGGAAATGGGAACAGATTTTGATGGGCTTCATTACTAAGTTACCCCGTACACCAAGTGGTTGCGATACGATATGGGTGATTGTTGATCGATTAACGAAATCTGCACATTTCTTAGCAATCAAGGAAACCGACAAGATGGAGAAACTGACTCGCATTTACATCAAAGAAGTGGTAGCACGACATGGCGTGCCAATTTCCATCATATCAGATCGGGATGCCCGATTTACTTCAAACTTTTGGAAATCACTTCATAAATCATTGGGAACTCGTTTGGATATGAGTACCGCATATCATCCACAGACCGACGGTCAGAGTGAACGTACGATTCAAACGCTCAAGGATATGTTACGAGCTTGTGTAATTGACTTTGGTGATAGCTGGGAAAACCACTTACCGTTAGTGGAATTTTCTTACAACAACAGTTATCATACAAGTATTCAGGCAGCACCGTTTGAAGCATTGTATGGTCGTAAATGTCGTTCACCAGTTTGTTGGGCTGAAATCGGTGACAGTCAAATAACAGGTCCTGAATTAGTACACGAAACGACAGAGAAGATAGTTCAAATCCGGAACCGTATGGCAGCGGCCCGGGATCGACAGAAGAGTTACGCTGACAAACGTCGTAAACCGTTGGAATTTCAAGTAGGAGACCGAGTTTTTCTAAAGGTATCACCTTGGAAAGGTGTTATACGATTCGGAAAGCGCGGGAAGCTTAGCCCACGTTACGTAGGACCTTTTGAGATTCTGAAAAGGATTGGTCCGGTTGCGTATCAACTCAAACTACCGGATGAACTCAGTGGAGTTCATGATGTCTTTCACGTTTCGAATTTAAAGGAATGTCTTTCTGATGAGACATTGATTGTACCACTGGAGGAAATACAAGTAGACGAACAATTACGATTTATTGAAGAACCAGCTGAAATTATGGACCGAGAGGTCAAACAACTTAAACAAAGCAAGATTCCGATAGTCAAAGTCCGGTGGAATTCAAGACGTGGTCCTGAATTCACATGGGAAAGAGAAGATCAAATGATGAAGAAGTATCCTCATCTGTTCAAAACAGCAACTGCAAACACTGTGAAGACACGTTAAATTTCGGGACGAAATTTCCTTCAACAAGGGGATGACGTGATGCTTCACACATCAACACTTCAGATTTCAAACGGTAAGCACAAACACTTTATACAATTGGTTTTGTTATAAACATTGTGTTACATTACATTTTATGTGCTACATTTCATATGTTACATGTTATGGTAGTACATACATGATTAGTTACACACATTTTACTATGTACGAGGTTATATAGTACAAACAGTTGCGAACACTAACACTCACTATGTGCAAGATTACATAGCACAGTATAATCAAACACAAACATACACAGTTAGGTGTACTAACTAGTGTACACACAAATAGTTATATAGAACGATAACACTTAGGTGTGATGTTACAAACATCGAACTTTGTGTGTGAGTACACACAAGCACACATAATGATCAGACATCGCACTAGCACGTACAATTTGAAACTCACAAGTAGTTTCCTAACTACTTTTAACGTCTAACAATTTTCGGGACGAAAATTCCTTCAACAAGGGGATGATGTGACAATACGAATTTCCGGGTTAACCCTGTTAACCGAAAATTAACGGAAATGACACGAAATCATATGAAAACAAACTACAAGGGTTAAAATGGAATAAAATTTATAAACAACTCAAAAATTTTAAGGATTAAACTTGTAATATCAAGAAATGAGCAATTTTGACTTATAAAGTCAAAATTCATATGAATTACTAGCTAATATTCGAAATATTCAATAATTGGGTTTATAACTGAAAAATTAATTGTCAATAATCATTACAATGATGATTATTAACAACAACAACGCGTTACTAGAACATAAATCGTAGGATTAAACTCAATTGATGATTAAAATGTTGAAACCCTCCTTAATCACTACACAATTCGCATACTTCAATCATAGATAATCAAATTGAGATCCCAGAGGCTCTAATCGGCACCCTCAGGAGCTGCTACACAAGTCAATTCGATATTAGAAGCCACGAGAAGAAGAGTTGATTCAAGGGCTTGGCCGAAAGTCACATATAGTCGATCTGTATCAATTAGAGATCCATCCGGGTAAGTGTTAGCATCCACACATTCATTTTAACTTGTCTAAACAAAACCCTAACGAAATAGAATATGAGAATCATGAATTGATCACGTTTGATTTCTAGGGCTCATAGTTGGGACGATTTGGGGGTTTCGATATAAATGAATCCCAATATCAAATCAAATGTTACAGATAGCTTCGCAATACTCTGCTAAAAGAAATCCCTAAGTTAAATTCTTAGAATCATCACGAATTGTAGGGGAGCGAGTTCTAGGGTTTTTTGGTTTGGAGGATTTGGGGTTTTCATCACAAACGAAATCTATAATCAAATTAAAATACATAGAGATATTCAGAAGGTTCCGATCAAGCAGATCCTTATGACAATTTTATTTAGAAATAGCAAATTATATGATCTCGAATCCTAGGGTTTATTTTATAAACGTATTTGGGGGTTTCGATTTAAATAGATGCAAGAATTAAATTGTTTGCTACCTTTAGATTCAGAGGATCCCGATTAACAAAACCCATATGCGAATTTCATGAAATAATATCGAATTGTAAGAGTTCGACAATTAGGGTTCTTGAGGTGAAATGGTTTGGGGGTTTTTCATGGAACGAAATTAAAAATCAAATTAATTGGTATCTGTAGGTTCAGAAGGTACCGATTAATGATACACCTAAGTTAATTTCATCAAAGCACAACGAATTATAAGGGTTCGATTTCTAGGGTTCTTGATAAAAACGAATTGGGGATTATTTCAAATTAGATAAAAAAAATCAGATTATTCATTGCTGATAGTTCTAAACTTTCTATTAAATGAAAACCATATGGTTTTATAATCTAATCTAAACGACTTCGATGAAATTGGGTGTGAGACTTGGGATACACGTTCGAAAACTTATAAGGGACGAATTGGGGCTTCGTGTGACTTAATAATCGAATTGGAACTATGGTTGAGGTCGTCTGGGATGATGGAACAGTAAGCCCACGATCACAGTATCGATCGGGTTTGAAATCGAGCCAATTGGGATTTGTTTGTGTTCGAATAAACTTAGACAAAGGGAACCCGATTGAATCTTGATTAAAACTAATTAAAACTAAAACCAATTACAAATGTGAAGCAGATCAATTGGTTTGTGTGGGTGTTGTTGGTCCAGGAGGTCCAGGGTTCGAACCCTGCCTCTTGGGCTTTTTAATTTATAAACTATTTTGGTTTTTTTTTAACCCGTAACTTTCTCATTTTAACTCCGATTTAGTCCGTTCAAGTTGCGTTGGAACCGTAACGAAATCCCGAACAAAATAAAATAATAAAATTTATATTTTAACCCGAAATCGTAATCGCGTATAATTACGTTTATTTAAATAAAATCATATATGGTTATATGATTTTATTTAAACGATTTTAAAGGCACGCGTACTTATAGACGCACAGTTCTAACACTCTAACATACGTGTGTTGACACGTATGTGATTTCAAACACAAAACTACATCCCGAATAACACAACGTTATTGTTTAAACACAGATTCTTCGTAGAGGATTATCTACGCGAGTTCACGTGTGTTTGATCATTCTGCTACATTCAAAGGTGCGTACACGGCCCCTTTTCTTATTTTAACTGTTTTGGGGAAGAAAACATGTGCAACAAACATTTTAGATACATATCACTTGCATGAGTTAGCTGTTTACATTAAGTGCAAACATAGCATTACAAGTCATTACATTTCGAACCGTTTAGTTTGCCGTAGTGCAAAGCGTGGTAGTTGGAAATAGATCTATTAGGTTTGACAAACCTCACTTGGTAGATGGGATCTACGCAAGTGTTTGACTGGCCAATTCACATTACTATTGTTTGTGCTAGACAATAGTGGAAAGGCAAAACATGCAACAGCATGCAACAGTCAGCTTCGGTGTCGACCACTTATGTAAATAGTACAAATGACTAGCTATCATGACTATGCATGTGTGATTATGTTATCTGCAAACATTTCATTTCAAACAGTTGTTTCAAACATTTGTGAATACTTAAACCTGTGTATGCACCAACCTTTGTGTTGACTTGATTTACATGTTTTCTCAGGACGCTAAGGTACACAAGCAAGCAAGCATGGGCTAGGAGATCGAGTCGCATGCATATTTTACATTTTTGTTATTTGGATTTGAACATTTGAAACTTTGCTTTGTAATTTACAGCTTTCAAACTGTTATGGTTGTTTTTGTTTTAAAAACGCTTCTGCAACGTAAAACTTTGATATTACAGTTTTAGACCAAAGTATGTTTTGAAAATCATATAAAGGTCTTTGTTATGTCTAATGATCTGAGATCCTGGTTTGTCACGTCCCAAACGGTATGATTTATTTAGTTAAAAATTGGGGGTGTGACAAATTGGGAAATAGATAATTGATGAACATAATTAATAAAATAATGAAAGCGTTGTTTAAAATAATTACGCGATGGTGAGGACGCGAATATAAATTAAACGGGAATATTATTTCAGAAATATTAAACCTAATAGTGTGTTCGCATGGGTGACGATTCACACGAATACAATTATTAGGAATAATATACTGAAACAATGTTCCCTAAATCGTAAATCGAATTGAAATCCGATACGAACGATGGATTCGAAAAGGTGACGATCTTTACGAATTCGTACGTAACTAACGCAATTCAATTGGATAACCGAAATGATCATTTTACGATATGTAAATTAAGAAAAATAAATTAAAAACGTTTATTAGGAATTACGACCTTAAATGAATTTAAATAAAATTATTTTATAAAACTTATTTATTCTATTTAAACGTTTCGTGGTTTAAAATGTAAATTACGTGAAAACTGAGCAATTTAGCAATCGTTAACGCGAGATAATCGAAACCGAGCACACAGGATGGATAGGGGGTATAAAAGGTAGACTCTCTTCTTCTTCTTCATTTCATAAACCCACACACTCTCTCTAGAACCACATTTCCGGCCACCCACTCTCTCTCTAACTTCTCTCTAACTTTTCTCACTCTTTTCTTAAAGATTTCGACTAATTCTTGTCCCAAAATGACCGTATAATTCAGGAGAACACAAACCCACGAAGATTTCCAGCTTTTGTTTGGTATTTCGAGGTAAATATAGAACTTTACTTTTTGAACTTTGAGAGGGAAATAATCAGACATGGCTTCCATCTTTATAAACCATTTTAACTCTTAAACTTTCTAAATCAAGCTGATGAGAACCAAGGAGTGAACCTGCAACATGGAACGAGGTTCGGTGATAGAGACGATGAACAGTGGTGCCGATATAGATAGTATCGACCATGGGTTCTTAGAACTTGGACCGAACTGATTTTTGGCCATCGAATCTACCTTCCATCGATATTGTCTTATCGATCCTAACCTATCAATCTTTACCTCTTCCAGACTATAGAATCGATTGGTAGTATCGGTAGAGAAAGCAGCTTGGTCGAACATATCAATATCGATAGCAAGGCTGTCGATATTACCAAACATGCATTATCGTTGTTAACATGTTGTGTGCACATCGATATTGTCATGATCAAGATTGATCGTCGATATTACCCATGCATGTATATCTTCGATATTATTGTTGCTCACTCTAGTTCCTTTGATATTGGCCATTGACCGACTTACCTCATCCGTAGCAATTAATATCGATGGGTATTTCATGAATACAGCCACATATTTAATTTACACCGACATTTGTTATTATCGAAATAGTGGAACTTCGAAAATAGTATGGTGGATGACGTCATCATCAAACTTATTAAGAATTGGGGCCACTCGTTGGTATTAAATAACAGACACAAAAAAATTCATCATCATCGAACTTATAATCTCGACAAGAGCTTATCGATATTATGTATTGATGTCGACACTAACCATCGATATTGATAATCTTGATGGTGGTTCGTTACCGATACTAAGTCTCGATATAAACGGTCGAACTTAAGGATGGTGATGGATACATGAATACATAAGTAAATAACTAAACCAAGGGACATAATTACATGTATATTCATTCATGCATGAGTGTTCTAGGTTACCATCCTTTTTCTTAATACATACCCACACTCATAACTTTACATGACTTAGATTTTATGTAAATAACATGAGTAGGATTTTCTCAAATATCATTGAATTTTAACAACTTAAATAATGAAGGTTTAATTTTATAAAGCATACATGTATAGTATACGTGAGGTTACCACCTTTCAACATATATATGTGTGTGTACATTTTAGCAAACTTGAGCTTAAGTTTAAAGATTATCATCTTTGTTCTAAAACGAATAATTTTAAAACTTTATGTTTTAAATGATGATAACTTATGAACAACAAGTGTTGATTTTAACTTAGATAAAATAAACTAAGTTAATGATACACTTATGGATTAAAATCGGACAAATATAAACACTTCATAATGATAAACGCATATACTCATGAATACAAAACACACGATAAATACGGGTTGTTGAGCGTCGCTTGATTTCACTTACGTGAGCGTGCATTCTACAAAATAGTGAATCTAAGGCATTCAAGTGAGTTCTCATAACCCCTTTTTAAATCATTTTTGCTTTTAAACTCAGGGGTGGAACATGTATACCAAATGAATACGATTTTGATAACACATGGGTGAAACATGGATTATCATTATGATATTCTTATTATGAAGATAATTATTATCGAGATAATTATGGAATGAGATAATTATTGATTGATGTGGATTATCAGAACTTCGTGAGTCACCGTTGGTTGAGTTGACTTCGGTCCTCCGTGATGATTGAATTACTATTGATGAGTTGACTTCGGTCCTCCGTAGTGATTCCACTGTTAATTGAGTTGACTACTGTCCTCCGCAATGCAATGTATTGACACTTATACATATTAGGAATGTCATTACTTCGGTTGATTGAGTTGACTAAGGTCCTCCGCGGTATTTTATATTGAGATAATTATGATGAATGATGATTGTTGGTGTTGACTGTGGATTATCTATTTGATTATCTAATTGATGTATTTGGTTGAGATTTATTGAATATACTTGAATGATTACTTGTTGTTACTTGAATTGTTTGATTGGTGTGTTGTTGTGTGTTGACAGAGCTAGATTATCTCACAGGTTCACATGTGTATTTTCTTAAAAACTATAAACTTTTATTAACACTTATAAACATTTTGGAAAATGAACACCAACTACTTTGTAGTTGACACTTGATGTTCTACATGTTTCAGGGAACGAAGAAAAGTAGGTTGAGAAGGATAGCTTCACACTTTTTGGACATCATCACTTAGGGTCTCTTACTTAGCTAAATTGTCTGGATTACTGAAGACTAGTGTTTAGTTAATTTAGCTATATCTTTTGTGTAAATTGTTGTACTTGAATCATGAAGAACATGATTTTTGTGTAATTACTTAAATTGATTAATTGATATGTGATGATATATTTAGATGCTCACGAGCTTATGAACAATCTACACATCCCTCGTGGCATCTAGACGTTTCCGCCATTGGTCTGGGTGTTACATGCAAGATGCCCAAGATTGGAAAGGAAGATGATAAGAAGTCTGAAGAATATGCAGGAGCTTGAACTTCAAAGGCTTTCGTTTCTCAAGAGGCTTATTCTCATTATTGGAGTGATCAACTTTAAGAATTGAATATTACCTTAAGTCACGCATTCATGGTTGAGGTTAATGAAAACACTCTTAGGTAACTAATGATTTATGTTCTCAAGCCTGCATTGATAAGGTTCTCAGTTATAGAGAACACCATGCATCCTTAATCAATGAAGTAACCGAATTAAAATACTTCAACTCAGAAATTCTTAAAAAACGAGGAAATTTTTAAAATAAAACTAGATGCCAAAAGGCAAGTCATTTCAAAACTCAAAGAGCTTTTAATTGACAAAGAATCTCATTATCGAGCAACAAAGTGGAATAAATGAGATCACTTTGGAACTAAATCAAGTTAAAATTGAGTTATCAACCGCTAAGATAACTGTTGAGAAACTTGACCATTCAAGCAAAGTTGTTGAAGGCATGATAAATGCCCAATTGCATGGCAATAAGACTAAAGGTCTTGGTTACAAAGAGGTTGAACATCCTTTTAACCATAACTATTCTATCATGCCAAGACTTAACAGCTCTGTAAATGACTTAATTGCTAAGTCAGATCTAGGACCTCAATTCACAACTGGTCTTAACAAGCCAATACCTTTAAAGGTTGATTCTGAAATAAAAACTGTGAACTGTTCTGATCATTCTGAGATTTGTGTACAAGGTGCAAGCTTTAGCAAACAGACAGACGAGGATGTCGAAAGAAGTGCTAGGAAGAGCACAAATCTTCCTTTTGTGTTGAACAATTAGAAATATTTTGTTTAAAAATGTTCACAGTTTTCAAACTAGTTCTATTAATCCATATGAACTTGTTCATGATTTTAAGACTAAGTTTTTGAAATCAACTGATGACATTGCAAGTAAACTTCCTAGTGAAACAAAACTTGAGGTTTCAAAGGGTAAGGAAATTTATCCAAATACCATAATCGCCAAAGGGATGAGTACAAGTTTGAATCAAAAATGTGAACCTTATAGTCCAAAGAAATATTTGAACAAATTCCTGTTGCTTCATGTCCTGGTATGGGGTGATTGTGATGTAAAACCTTTTGACACCAATGAATAATATTAAAACGTATGTTGTTATGCATGTGGGAAACCATGACATATTGCTAGACATTGTTTGCACAGACTTGTCGCGTTTTTCTATGGGAAGAATTAAAAGATCACACCTAAGGTGAGTCCCATCATTAAACAAAAGAGGATTGAGAGATCCTCGAAGCCTAAGGTGAAGAAGTCAAAGAAAACTCAGAATCATCATGTAGGGACGACCAAATAAGCTTAAATCTGTAAAGATTTGGGTACCAATTTCTCATTAAATGTTTTTACATCATGCAGGGACAACCAAAGAAGCTTAGAAATGTTTGGTATGTAGACAATGGTTGTTCCCGACATATGTAAAGAGATTTCTCCCAACTACATGAAGTCACACCATTTGATGAAGGGTATGTCGCTTTTGCTAGTGATAAAGAAGGCACGATTATCATGAAGGGTATTGTTACTAATGGAACTCTAAGCTTTAAAGACGTATACTGTGTGGAGGGACTCAACCACAGCCTGTTGAGTGTTTCTTAGATTTGTGACAAGAGTTTTTCTATCCACTTCACCAACAAGGTATGTTTGATTTTGAAAGCTGGTTTCGTGAAACCAGAGAAGTGGATTCTAATGAGAACTCCAAAGATCAACAATGCTTACATCGTCAACATGAATTCAGACTCATTTACAGAAAAAACTTGTCTCTTCTCAAGGCTTCAGAAAGTGACTGTTTGATGTGGCATCGTCGTTTAAGACATGTAAACTTGAAGAACCTAAATAGGTTGGCAAAAGGAGATCATGTTATTGGGCTACCTTCAAAGGATTTCTCTACCAATGAGAAATGCATCTCATGTGCTAAGGGAAAAAAACACAAGAGACTGCACAAGGCTAAGCTGTTCGTATATTCTTAGCCTATGCTTCATACATGTATTTCACTGTCTATCGAATGGATGTGAAGACATCATTTTTGTATGGAAAGGTTAAGGAAGAAATATATGTATGTCAACCTCTGTGATTTGAGGATCCACTACATCCCGACTAAGTCTACAAATCAGACAAAGCCTTGTATGGTCTTCATCAAGCCCCTCATGTTTGGTATGCTACACTCACCGATCATCTTCTAGCAAATGGATACACACGTGGAGCCATTGATCAGACACTGTTCGTTGGCAAAGATAAGGACAATTTAATTCTCGTTCAGATCTATGTTGATGATATCATATTTGGATCAATAAGCTCGATGATGTGTAAGAAATTCGAAGCTGTCATGAACAAAAAGTTTAAGATGAGTGTAATGGGGGAAATAACCTTCTTTCTCAGTCTTCAGGTAAAGCAAGATCACAAAGGGGTGCTCATTCATCAAGGAAAGTATGTGACCGACATAGTCACAAAACTCAACATGTTGGATGCTAAGTCTGCTTCCATTCCTATGGTTGCACTTCCTGCCTTGACTTCGGATCTTGAAGGAGAAGATGTTGATCAGCACCTTTATCGATCAATGATTGGCTCACTAATTTACCTTACGCGAGTCGACTTGATATCATTTCTCAGTATGTCAGTGCATAAGATATCAAACTAATCCGAAGGCATCTCACCTGGTTGCTGTTAAGAGAATTTGATAATTTCATTACGTGGCTGGCAAACCTCGACTTGGTTTGTGGTATCCTCAAAATTATGTATTTAAACTTTATACTTATTTTGATAGTGATTTTGGTGGATGCAATTTAGACAAAAAGTCAAACACATGTTGATGTCATCATTTGGGAGATCGCGTCTCATGGCAATGCAAGAAACAAACCACTGTATCTACATCAACTGCAGAGCATAATACGTTGCTATATCAAGCTGTTGTTCTCAAATCGTTTGGATGCAACATCAGTTTTGGGTTTATGTTTTAATTTTCTTCACTCTCCTATTTATTGTGATAATGAAGCAACCCTCAGATCATCAAAAATCCATCACAACACTCCAAAACTGAACATATTGGCATCCGGATTAACTCTATCCGTGATTGTTTCGAACGCAAACTCTTTCATCTTGAAAAGATCCACAATGATGACAATCTTGCGGATCTATTCACTAAACCGTTCGATACAGCTCGCTTCCACCACTTGCTCTCCTCACTCAAATTGATCAGCTTTGATTAGACACGTTTTGTAAATTCGTTAAAATTTGTGTTTTTTTTAGTTTATTTTTAATTTTAGCATAAATTTAGGGGGAGAAAATTATAAAAATATTTTAGTTATTAACTTTTGAGTCAGTTTACAAATTTAGGGGGAGAAAATTAAAAAAAGATTTTCATTTTTAATCATTGAGTCGGTTAAAGAAAAGTACAAAAATATTTTGTCTTAAGTATTGAGTCAATTAAAAAGGAAAATCACAAAAAAAAAAATTATTGGAAATTCAAGTAAAGTGGATCAATGGGAAGTGAAATGATTTCTGATAATCAGAAATTCATTATTTTAATATAATTTTGTAAGAATAACAACTGTAGATAAATATAGATCACTAAAGCAAACACATATGTTTTTCACTAAGAAGATTAGACGTGATCAAACAAAAATATTGCATGAATAAATGAGAAGTACAGTAAGATCAACAAGCTAGAAATGTACAATGACTATTTGACTTTTTGCAAAAATCCTTGAACAAAAATGAGATTATGTTCTAATAAACACGAAACTGTTTTGAGCATAATCGAGTATTTTTCTGTGTTTTTGTGAAAACGAAGAGAGAAAAATACTTACTGAAGCGTCTTATGATTTGGGTAATCAAAGACCTAAATGTGTGACGTTATGACCAATATGTCTGCAGATCAGTTAAAATTAAAAGATGTTAATATGCACAAAGATGAAAGAACCCTTCTTGTTCTTGACTCTAATCTAAAATAATGGATATGTTCTTTCTCTTCTCATTTAAGACTCTGTCAAGACATTTCAAGTTCGTTGTAACAAAATCAACTTTTTGAACGAAGGAGCAAAATTGAAAGAGTTATGAACAAAACATAGTTCACTAAATTAAACTTTGTGAACTTCGATTTCGTGAACTCTAAGATTTCGTGAACTCTGAAATTTTCTTGTACTCCAAAATTCGTGAACTTTATAATTTTCAAGTACTCTTAAATTTCGTGAACCTGTATTATCTCGTGAACTATGATTATTTTGCGAACTTTGTTAATTTCGTGATCATAATATGACTGCCTTCCAAGGGGACCCACAAACAGATCACGAGATGTTCAAACGCATGGTGCATGGGTTAATATTGTCCCTAGTACACTATGCTATCATGGAGTCTCCTACCATATGCTAGAGTTTTATACACGACTTTTGGAAGTCCGTATCAAAGCATAAAGACTCTCAAGGAAACGTTTGCTTAATTGGAAAAGTTTAAGGCTTACTAGTGATCATTTCTAAGCAAATTATATGAGAATGTCTGTAGTTCGGCGATAAGTCATCTGATCCTACTAAACTGGATGATCAGATAGTGGAATCAACACTGATGCGGATGGAATATGAAGGTCTCTATCCTCCAACTGTAAAGAAATTCCTTCACCCATCCTGGAGGTATCTGGCACATATTGTGGCTTAGTGTTTATCTAGGAGGAACGACGTCTATGATTTTCTGAATCAGACTTTGAGTTCCTACATGGTGGTTGTTGCTCTTGGTGTCGATATGTACGATTACATCAAAGGAAAGAGGAAGGAGAGGTTCTTGGCATTCCCAAGTTTTATACAGATCATCATCAACAAAAGGAACAAAAACCTCGTTCCAACTATAGGAATGTTGGTTGAGAAGAAGATGCCTCATGATATTTCTCTTATATGGTGATGAACAAAAAGGGGAAGAAAATCTTTGTTGGTGTGACACCATTGGAAAATTTTGGTAGATTATATGCAGGTCTTGAAGATGAATTTACTGAGCTAGACTCTACAATATCCTTCGTTATAGAAGAACATGATCAAACAAGAGCTGCAGAGACTGAGAAAGCCACATCTTCTAAATCATCGACTTAGTATGTATTTGAGAAGCGTGAAAGATATCCCGTGAATCAACATGAGTGGGATCTGATGAAGGAGAGGAAAGCCTCTAAGGCATCCAGTCCAACTGATGACAAAGATGAGGACTATGTCCCCTCTCCCGAGCCTGCCCTTAAAGTAAGACTTAAGATTGTGTCTAGGAGATCAAGCGATCCTCGACTCAAGAAACATAACCCAGTCCCTCAGACTACTCCACCATAACCTACCGCTCAAACCACTCAAACACGACCATCACCTTCTAAAGCCACCCAAACACTACAAACACCACCATCACCACCTAAAACCACCCAAAGATCACTAAAACCACCATCTCTAGTTAAACCAATCAAAAAACCACAAAAACCCATTTCACCTCCACAATCACCTGTACACATTCACTTCTCTCACCCTCCTTCTCCACCTAAAACCCAGATAGATAAAAGCAAAGATCCAATAGGGACATTATCTACTTATGAGCCTGAATATATGCACTTGAACAAGATTCTACTAAAAAGGATCAAGCCATTAAAAACTTGTGGTTTAGCCTTTCAATCTTAGATCGTCAAGCATCTAAGGAGAGACATCATATATTTGCTGAAAGAAAATCATGATCTGAAGAATGAAATGAAGGATCTTAAGAAAGAAGTCAATGATCTTAAAAGTTCAAGGCTAGCTGAAAAGGGTGAAGATGATCATAAGAAGGATGACAATGAAAATGATGATGAAAAGAAGAATGATGATATTGTTGATTACCTTTAAAAATATTAAAAAAAATCTATTAACTTATTTAGGATTTGTAAACATAAATTCTTTTAGTCTTAAAACATTTAATTGGTGTATATTTTATAGAATTTAAACTTCAAAATTTTTATTTAAATTTAAATATAAACTTTTATAATAAATCAAATAAGATTTATTTACTTAAATTCCTTTGAACATAACAGACTTTTAAATATTCAACTATACCTCAAAACAAAACCGAACTTGGTGACCAATTTAATACTTTAGGTATTCCATATAAGCCATAGGTATTTGAACTTACATATAGTGAAGTATATAGGTTGATATTGAACTTGTTGGGCAACTAGAGCTTCTATTTGAATATCTATTGCAAAGCTATCAAAACTCATCAAAAGGTGAGTCTTTATAGTCAATCTTTTACTTGTTTGGAGTTTGGGGTGAAACATGTTATCTTTGAACTTAGCTTAACTTTAAACCATGTGAACTTAGCTTAAATTTCCTTAGTTGTTTTGAACTTGCATTGATCACAAATGATCTCTTGATAGAAATAATGGTTACGTTGGACTGACCACCCACCCAGGATGTGTTTTCCCTTTGGGGAAAACTCAAGGTGATTGTTCCCTATTGGTCAAACATAACTATCTGATCTGCTTTAGGTTCATTTACAATCTTTGTGCATTTTGCTTAATGTTAACATGTGTTAACTTATCTACTATTAAACTATTTTTCTATATGATCAAACTAATGATAACTCACCAACTCTTTGTAGTTGACACTTTATTTTTAAACATGTTTCATGTGGGAATGTCAATTATCTTTATTATTGAGCTTGGATTTAGTTTTCATTTGATTTATCTTTGATGTATTGCACTTAAATTGATGTAATAGTTAAGGTTTGAATTTTTGAACAATGTAGGAATGTTTGAGTTTAATGTGATGTTTACATTATTTACAATTTTATACCCTACGCTATGAACAATCTACACTTCATGACGCCTCGATGTTTCGCCATTGGTCGGGGTGTTACAGATTGGTATCAAAGCCTGAGTTATAAAGAATTAGGTTGTTAGAAATATATGACCTAGACTATAACCATAGGACACCTTAGTGTGAACTCTATAGTTTTCATGCTTGGCCATGAATTGTTATTTGAACTCTATAGTTGCGATGCAAGGCCATGAATTGTTATTTGAACTCTATAGTGGCCATGCTAGGCCATTAACTTTAGCTTGAACTCTTTAGTTGCCATGATAGGTCAAATTTGATTATGTGACTACTTTGTGCTACTTGACTAGTTATTTGCTAGGTCAAATGTTTGAACCTAGCTTAGGATGCCTTAGTATTACACATAATAGACTTAGGGTTCAAAACTTCTCGATCCCATTCTTATGACTTGCACGAGGATCATCACTGTGAAGAATGATCTTAGACTTCTAAGTCTAGTTAAAATTTTAAATCTCGTCAACAGTCTTTAGGTTCATTTTAATGATTAGGAGACACATACAATCTGTAAGGGGGGTACCTGTACTTTGGATATTTCTGTCTAGGAAATTATTTCGCATAAATCCAAATAAACCATTGGACCTATTATGCTTTCCTAGGAACCCTTGGAGTGACTATGAACCTATATGCTAAAAAACGTCTTTCTGAAAGTTTAGTGAACTTAAAAACTTTGATATGTCGAAAGTATTCCTGTAGGATTTCAATCCAAATATTGCTTGTTGATTGAAACCTCATTTGAACGCTATTTGAACTCTCAAATCAATGTTCGAACTCTGGAGTATGTACTACAATACGAAATTCTTGACCCTTACCTTTGAACTCTTGTAGAAGCATGTCTCCTCGCTGAAACAACACCAACAACCAAGAACTAGTTGCACTCGTTGGACAACAAATAGCTATAGTGTTAACTAACTTGGCAACCAATTCAACGAAGTAGTCAATAACAACAAGGCTTACCATATCGGGGAAATGGTGGTCGTGCAAACCCTTCCAAGCGCAATAATCGCAAGCAAAAGGCTAGAAACTTTGCAAAGTTAAACCATGCTATCCGTGTGAACCATCAACTTCTAGTGAACCAAAACAAAAACCCTTATATGGGGGTGAATCCTTTTTGCAACACTTGTAGCTTTCACCACCCGCTTCACCGACCGTGCCGAATGTCCACTAATTGTGGGAGGTTTGATCATCTCGTGAACACTTGTCAAAATAGACTTCTAGTGCAACAAGGCCATCCAACTCCACTAACTCAACTCATGACTCAACCAGTAGCACCTGCCAAAATTGATTTAACTAATGGAAGGGTCTTTTATGAATGTGGCGACCTTAGACATACAAGATGTCCCGGACTAGTGGAGAATAACCAAAGAGCGACTCGTGCACAAACTTCCCAACTAGACATACAAGCTGATTAGGGCAATCAGAATGTCGTGAACGGTACATTCCTGATTAACGATTGCTATGCTTTTATAATTTAATGCAAATAGGAGTTTTGTATCTTAGGAATTTGAAGCTTTACTTGGAAGAACAAAAACTAGATTAGATAGACCATTTAATGTAGAAGTGATTGACAGTAACCCTATCTACATTAACTATATTATACTTGGATGTATTGTAAACCTTAGGGTTCACATTTTCCGAATTGATCTTATACTCACTCATTTGTGAGCCACAATCAGAAAGTAGGGTAAACATGCAAGGAAAATTTCCGTTACTTGCGAATAAGAAACAAAGGACACAATTGTAGTAGACATTGAATGTATAACTTAAACTCAACCAAATTTTCGCTGAAAACTTGAAACATATTTCGACTACATGTTAACCATAAATTATGTTTTGAATTTCAAACCCGAGTTAAACATATTCATATCTAAGGTTGTTTTAGGATTGGTAGGTGATTGGTATACCTTCAAAGTATTGGTGGTGTGGTGGGTTGGCTGTAGTATACCCTATATATAAGCACCAACAATACTTTTCTAATAGAACTGAAAGCTTGACCAATGTTAGGATCCATGAATTTGAGTTTTATCAAGAAAGGTAATCTTAGTCAAAGCTATTACTTGAATCAATTGATTCATGCATACTAAGACTTGGTGTGTATATATTTTACACTAAATCAATCAAAGAACTTGGCAGTTCTTATATCAAGACAACTAAACTATTGTTAACTTAAAACAATCAAAATGAAAACTCAAAAGACGAATACATTATCTATCTATCCATCCATCCATCCATCCACGTAAATTCAAATCTGGCACGTAATTGTTGAACAAACTCCCATTCCAAAACGACATCGTTAGAAATTTGAATTTAAAATCAGAAGTGTTTGAAAGACTATTCGTTTATTTGAATCTATTGAATATTATATAGAGATTTCAAATTCTCAATACGGCTCGTACAAGTTAGTATGGACCGTCTTGTTCCTAATCCTTGTCCTCGAATGTTGGCATTGTCGATTAGGGGGAAAAAGCAAGACGGGTCGTACAAGTCTATACGTGCCGTCTTTCACCCAATCATTGTCCTAGAATGTTAGATGAATGTCTGTCCGAGGAATGAGACGGGTCGTACTGATTTTACGGCTCGTATAGGCGGTGTAATTTTAAAATTATGAGAGTAAATTTAACAAAACCCTTAAATAAATATTAGGCTTAGGTATACATTAGACATTCTAGTTAACCAAATTGTTCTAAATAAGATTTATATGAAAATATAAATAAAAACAAGTACATGCTTTTAATTACACAAGTCTGGGTAAATTTATATGTAATTATGTATGTACCTTGATGTGAGGACTACTAACTCAATAATACATGGTTAATATTAACTATATTAATTATACAAATCTAAGCATTTAATTTAAGAAATGACAACAAAAAATAACAAATTTTACACTTGAGGTTCAATCCATTTGTTACAATGTTTTAATATTGGACATACGACGAATGGATCGCCTTATCGGCTCATTAGTTGGACTAATTGGCCAAATTTAAAACCGAATAACATGATATATATTATGAAAATTTATATATATAATTTAATATAAAAAATTTGAAATCTGGTCCACGGGTTCTACTGGATGGTTTCGACCGGTTGATTCTTGATTCACTTGTGTAGTTGTCCAACTAGGCTAATCATAATGGTTTCCTGTCCAACCGGTTTGAGTAGTCGATCTGGATTGATTCTTAAAACACTGATTGATTCTTATCTAGTCTACAATCACCTTCTTACATTTGATTGGGGATCTTTTTCTCGATGTTTTCAGAACCTACTGGACAAGGAACTCGTGTTCTAATTGGTTTACATATTGAATCCGTTGGATCATTCCTATACCGGATATAAAATCGTACGATGTAATAAATATGATAAATTAAATTATGTAATATATATATATATTAAAATATAAAAAATAAATTGTAAGATATAATTAAACTATTAAAATCCCTTAAATTATATAATTTAATAAATAATTTCCGAATGACTGATTTTCTCGAGATTTAAAGGCTAAAATTATTATATGTAATTAAAAACAAAATAGTGAATGGTTGGTTATCTTAGGATTTTTATTTTGATCAGTGATCACTATACATTTTGATCTTTTATTTGGCACCAAACCAATATTTTGGTTATCTTTTGGTCACAAAATTTAACTTTTCTCATTTTGATCATAAAATTCTTTGCTACCTTTCTTTTCTACTATTTAGTTTCAAGTTTTCTTTAATTAACGTCATGCTTATTGTTACATCTGTATTTGTTTTTGAGTTTTCGATGCATGCTTTTACATCGAGTTACACTTTCCGGTTTTACGGCGAAGTGGCACCATTTTTACAATGTATTACAAGTTTTATGACAAAGTATATCTTTGGGTTCAGTGGAAAAGTAAACATTCCTTTATAGTGGAGTATTTCATTAGTATTTTCTCTTATTTGATGTTTTAGGGTTTTATTTAAGAGTGAAGGATGCTACCATATGTTTTAATGTTCATATTAAGTCTGTGATGGTTTTTTTATTTGATAAATAAAAAAAAGTGAGTTGTTGTACTAAAAAGATGTGTGAAAAAAACAAAACTTGAGAGTTTGATCAATATGAATAGTACCAATAGCATTTAGTCATAGCTAAATATATTTATATAAAAACGGTTAATCAATATGAATAGTACCAGCCAACCAATTATATTCGGCTCCTATTAATCCATCAAATTTTGTTTTCTATTTTTAAATTTCAACCACCAGTAACCCACTGCACCATAGCCACCTATTAACCAGCAACGCCCCAATCACCTCTTCTTTAAGAGTTTGATCTTTACTAATATATTGGTGGTTCCTACCCACTACAGAGCCTCCTACCTACCACTGATCCAGCCAGCAAAACCCAACCCCCTACCGACTATCCCATTTGGTATCATCAGTACAGACTCTTACTTGCACAATCGTTGGTAGCCTATCTTCGTCCATCATCCCCCTCATCACAAATGTTGTCTCATACTCTCATGGCTTAAAGCCTGCATTAAGAATCTTTCTAATACATATGCTTCACCCTCCCATGGCCACTTCAAACAAATCCAACATTGTTTGAAACAATCTTTCAAGACATAAAACCAATCGATCCCCGATTTTGCGCAAACGTTGGTTGAAAAAGGACCCCGGAGATGTGATTGATGTTATTATACCGTTTTAGATCAAACATCTTACAAACCAGAAATAGATGACTCTATACTCTTTGATCTGCTACATCACCTTGTGTCTTTCATTTAGCGAAGAATAAGTCATATCTTTGGCATCCTTGTCTCGACCATCCACACTCCAAAATTTTGAAGCATATTATCTTTTGTGTCTCCTTTTTTTAGTTTATAATAACTCTTGAAATTATTGTTGCGTTAACAAAAGTCACAAACATGTTGATGTGTAATTCAAATTCTTCTTAAAGTCTTCAGTTTATCTGCTGGTTCAACTCCTTTACCATTAATGAATAAAGCCGTTGGTTAATCTGTTGAGTTACCCGAGTCTTTTGGTTTTCTCCTTAGTCGTTATCTTTTTGATTATAAATAGTAAAGTTTATTTCTTGGTTTGGATGTACTCTGATTTCTGAAAGTGAATAAGAAAGCATTTGCATTCCATATTTGTTTAGTTGTTTACGTAAGAATTGAAGGTGCAATTTATAAGCTCATACCAACACGTGGTATCAGAGCTAGTAAGTTTTGAAGATCACAGGTACAGAATATTGATGGCGGATCCAATTAATGTCTCTGGTACGGCTAACACTCCAATTCCGGTGTTCAAAGGTGATGGGTATGAACATTGGAGTGTTAGGATGAGAACTATTCTACGATCCAGGGAGTTGTGGGATATTGTGAACCTGGGGGTCACTGATTATGGTGATAATCTTGAAAGGAATCGAAAGGAGGCCAAGGATGATGCACGTGCAATGGTGGTGATTCAACAAGGAGTCCATGATGTGTTGTTCTCTCGGATAGCAGCGGCAAATACAGCACAAGAAGCCTGGGACGTCCTTCGTATGGAGTTTCAAGGAGACTCACAGGTACAAGCAGTAAAGTTACAAGGTCTTAGACGAGACTTTGAAAACTTGATGATGAAAGAAAATGAAGCCATTGGAGATTATTTTTCACGTGTGATGGCGGTTGCTAGCCAACAACGTGGCTTTGGAGAAGATGTTTCTGATCAAAAGATTGTGGAGAAAATATTAAGAAGCCTCACAGAAAGGTATGATCATGTTGTTCCATCTATTGAAGTAGCATATGATCTTTCCCAACTAAGTGCAGTGAAGTTAATGGGCTGCCTACAATCACAAGAAGAACGATTAAACAGTAGATCTGGAGATCCAAAGACTGGTGATACAGGAAGATCCGATGAACAAGCATTACAGGTGTACCAGCCATATCGCAGACAAAACAATGATGGTGGAGCTAGAGGACGTGGTAGAGGAGGATTCAGAGGTTGTGGTAGAGGAAGATCTCAAAGTGATAAAAACAAAGTTCCTCAATGCTACCACTGCAATCGGTATGGGCACATCAAAAGGGACTGCTGGTTTGCTGATGAAGAACCAGTCAATGCAGTCGCCAACAATCAAGAAGAAGAAGGTGCAAATGATGAGGTGGCTCACCTGTTTATGGCAATTACAACTTCAATGACTGATGAGGATGACTCAATGACTTCTGAGTTCACTAATCCGAGCCTATGGT
Source organism: Mikania micrantha (assembly GCA_009363875.1). Lineage (NCBI taxonomy): Eukaryota > Viridiplantae > Streptophyta > Magnoliopsida > Asterales > Asteraceae > Mikania > Mikania micrantha. The sequence goes on along the minus strand of CM018685.1, from coordinate 31,639,039 downwards.
TTGTGGACTCAGGATGCTCAAATCACATGACAAGTGCCAAAGGGAGTTTTGTTATGCTTAATACATCCTTCAAAATCTCTGTGAGACTTGGTGATAAAAAGAACTTGGAGGTTGAAGGCAAAGGAACTGTGCAGATCCTTATGAAGGATGGTACTCTAAAATTTCTGGAAGATGTATACTATGCCCCAAAGTTAGAATATAACCTACTAAGTGTGGGTCAATTAATGAGGAAAGGATACAGTCTGTTGTTTGATGATAATGCTTGTTCAATTGTCCACAAGGAAACTAAGTCTGAACTTATGAAGGTTCAGCTGGCGACCAACAACATGTTCCCTTTAGATGCTACCCGGGTGAAAGACAACACTGCAGTTGTTCATGCGCATGAACTCACAAAACTATGGCACTGCAGGTTTGGTCATCTTCATACACATGCCTTGCAACAGTTGCAGAAGAACAAGATGGTTCAAGGATTACCACAGATCAAAGAGATAAAGAATTGTGAAGGGTGTGTGCTTGGTAAACAACACAAGTTGTCATTTCAACCAAGTCAAAAGCGAGCTACTCGAATCTTGGAAATTATTCACTCAGATGTATGTGGTCCCATGCCGGTTAATAGCCTGGGAAGAAGTAAGTACTTCTTATTATTTGTTGATGATTTTTCTCGTATGACATGGGTATACTTTCTGGAAAAGAAATCAGAAGTGTTTTCCAAATTTAAAATTTTTAAAACAATGGTTGAAAAACAAAGTGGTCATTCTGTGAAAATTTTAAGAACAGACAGGGGAGGGGAGTTTTGTTCAAATGAGTTCAACATGTTTTGTGAAACTCATGGTATTAAAAGGCATCTCACAGCCCCTTTTACTCCTGAGCAAAATGGGGTTTGTGAAAGAAAAAATAGAACTGTTGTTGAAATGGCCCAATGTATGCTACAAGCAAAGGGCATGCCTAGTTATTTTTGGGCTGAAGCAGTTGCTACTGCTGTTCATATTCTCAATCTATCCCCTACAAAAGCTGTTGACAACAAAACCCCTATTCACATGTGGTCTGGTGAGAGACCAAATGTAAATGATCTGCGTATCTTTGGGTGCCTATGTTATGGGTTAACTCCTGCTCAACAAAGACACAAGTTTGAACCCAAGTCTGAGAAATGTATCTTGATTGGATACTCTTCTCAAACTAAAGGGTACAGGTTGTATAATCCAAAGACCAAGCAGATTATTACACGAAGAGATGTAAAGTTCTTTGAAGAAAGTGCTTGGGATTGGTCAAATGAAAAAGGAAGAGATAATAATCACTTGTGGGATTTAAGTACCTTTGATCCTATGATTCTTGATCCTACAAGTGAGACAAATGATTTGAATGAAGCTGGGCATGAAAATAACACAATTCAAGTTAATGATGTTCCCTCTACAAGTCAAAATCATAATGCAGTAGCTGGTCCAAGTAACACTAATGAAGTTATAACTGATTCATCATCACCTCCTCAAAAGGTTAGAGATCTTAATGATGTTTACTCTAATTGTCCTGTTATTGAAGATTATGTAGCATGTCAGTTTGCCTTGAATATAAGAGATCCCATCATATATGAAGAGGCAATTTTAAAAGAAGAATGGAAAAAAGCAATGAAGGAAGAAATTTCTTCAATTGAAAAGAATGGCACCTGGGATCTAATTGATGCTCCTGAAAACAAAAATATTGTTGGTTTAAAGTGGCTATATAAAACCAAAGTTGGAAAAAATGGTGAAATTGTGAAGCATAAAGCAAGGCTTGTGGCTAAAGGCTATTCTCAACAAAAGGGAATAGACATTCATGATACTTTTGCTCCAGTAGCCAGATTTGAAACCGTAAGAACAGTCATTGCAGTAGCAGCCAGTTTGGGGTGGAAGATAAGTCAACTAGATGTAAAGTCTGCATTTCTCAATGGGATTCTAGAAGAAGAAATTTATGTAGAGCAGCCTCAAGGATTTGAGATTGCAGGCCAGGAGGATAAAGTTTACAAGCTTCATAAAGCTCTATATGGGCTGAAACAGGCACCAAGAGCTTGGTATTCTCGAATAGATACATATCTTGCAAGTCAAGGTTTCATTAGGAGCTATAACGAACCAACCCTGTATGTGAAGAAGGAAAAAGAAGGTAATATCATTTATGTTTGTTTATATGTAGATGATATCATTTATACAAGTGGTAGTTCTTGTTTACTTCTTAATTTTAAGCAATTGATGATGAGAGAATTTGAGATGACTGATTTGGGAGATCTTAAGTTCTTTCTTGGGCTTGAAATTCATCAAAGTAAGTTGGGTATCTTTGTAAATCAACACAAGTATGCTGAAGGGCTGCTTCAAAAATTTGGTATGATTGGGTGTAAAGCTGCTGATACTCCTATGAATTCTAATGAGAAGTTCATGTGTGAAGATGGAGCTGACAAGATAGACCCTTCAAGATATAGAAGTATGGTTGGAGGACTAATGTACTTAACTCACTCTCGTCCAGATATTGCTTTTGCAGTAAATGTATTAACAAGGTTTATGCAAACTCCCTCAAAAGATCATTTTGGTGCAGCAAAAAGAGTTTTAAGATATGTTTCTGGTACAATTGATTATGGTTTGTGGTACACTCCTCAAAATGGAATATGTCTTGAAGGATATAGCGATAGTGACTGGGCTGGAAGCATAGATGACAGGAAAAGTGTGTCCGCCTATGGATTCAATATCGGAAGTGGTGCTATTTCCTGGTGTGTAAAGAAGCAAAACTCAGTAGCTTTGTCAAGTACTGAGGCTGAGTATATTTCAGCTACTGCAGCTACTTGTCAAGCTGTGTGGCTACGAAGAATTTTGGAGGATCTTGGTTTCAAGCAAATGGAGGCAACAACAATTTGGTGTGATAGCAGGTCTGCTATTCATTTATCAAAGAATCCAGCTCTTCATGGAAGATCAAAACATATTGAATTGAAGCATCATTTTATCAGAGACATGGTGGCACAAAAGCAAGTGGAGTTAAAGTTTTGCAATACTGAAGATCAAACGGCAGATGTTCTTACAAAAGCTTTATGCAGGGAGAAATTTACTCACTTTCGTTTCAAGCTTGGTGTGAAAGAATTTGAATTAAGGGAGGGTGTTGATGTGTAATTCAAATTCTTCTTAAAGTCTTCAGTTTATCTGCTGGTTCAACTCCTTTACCATTAATGAATAAAGCCGTTGGTTAATCTGTTGAGTTACCCGAGTCTTTTGGTTTTTCCTTAGTCGTTATCTTTTTGATTATAAATAGTAAAGTTTATTTCTTGGTTTGGATGTACTCTGATTTCTGAAAGTGAATAAGAAAGCATTTGCATTCCATATTTGTTTAGTTGTTTACGTAAGAATTGAAGGTGCAATTTATAAGCTCATACCAACAAAACATACTTTCAATGCTTCTACCATTACTTCTAAAGTACCTCTCTAACTCTCTAACTCTTATTTTTGGAAGTGTGGTCTTCTAATATTCCTTTTTTTGATGGCTTCAAGCATTACATCATATATATACCAAATCAGAGTGTCTGAAATCATAAAATTAAAATCGAAAAATTTTACAAATTTAAATTGAATAAAAATGAAAACATAAACATAAATTTTGACATAAACATAAATTAAACTTATAAACACAACACTTACAATGGTGAAGGAACAGATATGACCAATAGATTGTTGATGATGTCTTTAAATTCAACAACTGCTACAGAGATCACATTAGGGAACAATTTTTTTTTTTAATTTGAGATATAATATGAGGAACAAAAATCTAAGGCTTCTTGGAGTTAAGAGGTAGGGACACGAAAGGATGATTTTAGTGTGCCATAGTTTTTGAAAGGAAACTTGATATTATTTCTTAGTTGGATGATTTTTAACATACATACATATGCCTTATAAAAGCGTCTTAAAGGCACATAATTGTCAAATTTTGCATGAAAAGAAATCTAAAAAAAATACTTAGTCAATACTAGTATGAATACAATAATTAAAATATATCTTAGTCAACAGAAGGATAAAAATCTATGAGTATTTTTCTAGTGGATATACTGTTGATGCCATTATTTTTCTGTCTTTTCCCTCTGTCTTTGATTATTTCTTATTTTTATTTCCACTATCTATGCCCATTTTTGTTGATTGCAGAAATTGACAAAATCATCTTTTGTAAAGATAGATATTATTCTTTAGAAATCTCTGTGTGTACTGTCTATTGAATATAGTGTGCCAGGACTTGAATCTATGTCTTCGTCATCTTCTTTATTTCTGATGTGTTGGAGTTCCAAAGTTTCACCTTCTCCTACAAATGGTAAAAGCATACTCCTGTTTGATGAGAATAAATATGTATATAATGTCCTTCCCCTAACAGACAGTAATTAGACCAATTAAATTGTTATGGTAAAATTGGGTTCTTCTGTTGTTGTATAACAAACTTTGTAAATTCCTCTTGACTTTTATCACTTGTCATTTTATTTATCCATGGCAGATTGGCAAAATCAATATTATCTGTCACCGCTAGATCTTTTAAAGAATTATGTACATGTGTTATGTGGCTAACAAAAACTTGTTTTCTAGCTGGTCTGTAAGAGTATGTATTTGCATAAGGAAATGATGAAAAAATCTTGCATCCCATTATTGGATTTACGGAATGGGTTGAAATATTTCATGTTATTACTGTCAATTTTTCTCCGAATCTTTCCAACAATTGTTCTGTTCTTCTGTTTAATCTGAATTCCATATAATCAATCATACCATGATGATAAAATTTAATTATCTGGTCATCAGATAGCTGTGTAGGATAATAGATTTGGACTAATAGAAGCCCGAATCCATTTCCTTCATCATGTGTTCTTTTTACAATTTTTACTCCTTTATTCATGTTGTCCATTTCAAATGCTATGTCTAGGAGTTGTAATTCATACATAATTATATAAAATTCTAAACATACTTTTTGAGAAAGCATTCTTTCAGATTCAGGAAATCTTTCTATAACCGGTTTCAAATGTTTCCACCAGGGTGTATCATGAGTTCTTGTTATGAAAACATCACAATTTCTGTATATTTCTTTTCCTCCCTTTTCTCTTTTTTATCTAACCTTTGAAATAACATTTAAATTTTTGATTCACAAACTACCAATTTTTCTTTTAGTAAACTATTTTCTATTTGTCATTGTATAAGCTGTGTATTTTTCGCTTTTTGTATAAGTTGTTCCTGTAATTTGGCAATGACCTCTTCTTGATTTTTAATAACCTTTTCTAGGGTAGTCTTTGTCATGTCTGCAAAAGTTTGAACCTCTTCTAGTTCTATATAAAAATTATCAATCCCAAAAGTTTCTCTTGATATTTTAAATGCTTCAGCAAAAGAATAACATCCTTTGTAAATTGGGTTTGGACATCGTATATATTTTGCCACCGTCTCCCACTTAATGAAAATCCCAATTTTTATTCCCCTAAAAAGAACACAATGTTTAATTTTTGTTTTGTTTTTTTTTCAGTATTTAGAACACTTTTCTCAGCAAAATAAAAATTAAGAGCATTTAAGACCTGTACTTTAAAAGTTGAAGCTTGAGGCATAGTTTTGTGACAGTTGTACACGAGAATTACGTCATCAGTGACGTGGGCACATTTGATCATTCTAGAAACCCATGTTGTTCTAATACTTGTAATTGTTATAGAGTAATAGTAGACGAGAAATGATGAACGTGGGCGAAAACCGTGCACAAAACGGAGTCCTGGATTGCCCGAAATCGAAAAACGAAGAAAAATCACTAAGTGTTGGTCGATTGGATCCATCGCGGTACGCGATGGAGGGATTCAGAATCCTCCGCGGTACGCGATGCATGAAAGAAATTTGAGATCTCCGGATTTCTTCGCGGTACGCGAAGAATTTTTGGGCTTTTGGTCGCGGTACGCGACGGATGAGGCGGTGGAATGATCTGATCCTTTTAATTAGATTTCATGCAAGAAAGAAGTTTATTCTTCTTCTTCGTTTCTGCTTCATTTCCAGGCGAAAACACACACACTTTTCCCATCCAAACTCCAGTTTAAGCTTATCAGACGCCAAGGATCGTGCCACGGGTCGTGTATACAAGTTCTGATCGTTGTTTTATCCGTCTGATTAGGTAATGATCCGTTTAAACCTTCTAGTTTGATTTTGATTGATTAGATCTTGATTTTGAACGTAATGAGATAGTTAAGATTGTTGATTATTGCCTAGATGATGGCTAGGATTGATTATAAACGAAGAACACGAAGTTCTAACGGTTAAATCCTTGTTTTGATCCGTTGTAATGCCCGATTTTCATGAAATCATACCCATGATTATAATGGTTTAAACCATTTGATTATGACAATGTAGGTGATTAGTTTGATTAATCTTTGAAATGCAAAGGTTAAATCCAAGTGTTTCAAACTAATCATAATCATTAACATACACATTGGAATGATTATCTGATGATTGTGATAACAGTCAGATTAGTATGTTAAATCTGGTTATTTCACCTATTCTGATGCTACATTGTGATATTTCATGATATTTGGGTAATCAACAACAAGGATTTATCATTCCTAAGCCATTAAATTATCTAGAAACTGTTACAGTATCATAATCAACAACATTAACTATCTGGTTAATCAGAGATTATTCTGATTAATCAAGAGTGTCATCAACTTTAAATTAGGAATCTAATGCAATGTAGGTTCCTACATTATCATACATTGTATGATATAACATTAAATTAATTAATTATATAATTAGTATCGAGTTGATGATTTACTAAGCAATGTCTTTGACATTGAACGTTCAGAAGGATCTAATCAGTAAACTAGAACATAAATAACTTATTAAAAATAACTAAATGCAGAATCATCTCTGTACTACCAGTTTGGTGATACTCTGCTACCCTATTATCATCAGGTGAGTTTCGTACAACCCCTTTTATTTTTAATCTTTTATAAACATCGGGGAAACTCTGCAAACTGTTGTCTGAACATATGATATGCATCAATGACATCTGTGTGATTTCATGTGATTTTGTGGGATTTCATGGGATTTTGCCTGTAGACAGAACTCTATCATTGAACTGAAAGTCGTCATTTTTGAACTGTATCTAGTGAACCAATGTGTGGCCGAACAGAAAACATTGATAGTACTATTGGTTGACACCCCATTCGCTGGGAGGATTGCATCTCCCCTTGTGTGAATGTTTGTTATCTGTTTCCTGAACTTCTTAATGGTGTGATAGACATTAAGATAATGAGGCACTAAGATATGTACCGACGGGTAATATCTTGAGACAGACTAGACGTCCGAAAGGAACTAGATACAGGTCCCATGGTTATCCGGAACTGAACTTTTGAGAACTTGCTTATCATATCATATGATTTTAAATTGAACTGTCGAACTCACCAGCTTTGTGCTGACGTTTTCAAATTAAATCTTTTTGCAGGGAGACAGTGACCACCGGGTGAGGATGCACTTCATACATTTGTAATTAAATAAGATAGTTGTGTAATAAATTTAGTTGTAAACTGTGATTCTGGTTGTGATAACGAAACCCTTGGTAATGTACTTACTTTAAGTTAATCTGTGTGCTGTGATATCGGTTCAAGTAAGTCACCCCTCACCTCGGAGACATCACCACTATGCTTCCGCAACCGGTTCAGTGACGTCAGACGAGACACGAGGTGACGAGAGGTGGGGGTGTGACAGGGTGGTATCAGAGCCACAGGTTATAGAGAATTAGGTTGACTTAGAAACCTAGACTATAACCATAGGCTCGTATAGTAACACAGAGAGCACCGAACATTAATATTGAACAAAACTTGTTTTGAATTAAGCCAGGATAATCAAGTGGTACAAATTCCAGTTATGAGTAGCCAGCATAACTGAAATTTGCAACACGTGTGCATTCTAGTTTGATTTAATTCAAGCAGAACCTCAATAACTATAATGACGAATAGTTGTTCTAAGATAGGGAGAAGCATCTTATCATATCATGTTCATGTTTATGTTAAATATTGTTATTTAATATTTACTTCATGATACTGATTAGAGCTTTTGATTGTACAGCGATGGCTGAGCAAGCAGAACAGTATATCTATCAGCGATTTCCCTATTTGAGATTAGATGATACTCCTAGCACGAGTTCAGGATCTGACTCCGATCCATCGGAGTCATCTACAGCTGCTTCTCAGGCTGAAGCACCAGGACCAGCACCAGCACCAGCACCTGAACCAGCACCTATGCCATCTCCACCGAGAGCACCAGTTTGGGATGGACTCCGACGAATGCGAGGACAGGCTCGCAAAACGACAGGTCTTCCTCCTAGACGTCAGATGGCGTCTAGAGACGAGCCCGACACCATACATGAGGTGGGAGAATCCTCCCACCAAGCTGAGTTGAGGGTGCAGGTACAGCAGATTTCTCAGGATTTACAGGCTTTGAGACAGGATGTATCTCAGCACCATACTCTTCTGGAGGATACCCGCACCACTGTTCTAGACATTCTCACTTCTTATCTGACTCTTATGGAGCAGGTGAATGTCTTAGGTGCTAATACTCAGGCTTGGAGAGCGACGATGGAGGAGCGACTTCGGAGGACCTGGCGACAGGCGTTAGTAGTTACTTTTTGGCAGGAGGTAGCGTTGTGGAGTGAGAGATGGGTGTATCTGAGGCAGTTAGTGAGCACCATGAGTTTGGAGGCTCGGTTGATGATGATAGTTATAGTGATGGTTGCTATAGCTATAGTGATTTCCTGTTTACCGTTCTTTATACGGTAAGTATGATGAGGGATGTTTATTTTGGTGGGTACTGTACAGTCGGATAGGTTGTGAGTACGTGATGCATAGGGAAATTTTGTTTGTAAAATAGATTCCCGATAGTTAGTATGGATGAATCGGTTCTGATAGTTCTTATATTATAACCTTGTGATGTATGAAATTATGATACTGTAATAATATGGGTGTTTTTGTACATCTGTCTGTATAATGATCTATGTGTGTGAACTATAATTCATTTCTCTGTGTGAGAACGGGTTGAACTAAAATATATATATTTCGCTGAAATACAGTACGGGAGCAATACTGTATGCGAATATATGGGACAAAAAAAAATATTTTGCTGAAATACAGTACGGGAGCAATACTGTATGCAAATATATGTGTTAAGTACAGTACGAGAACCATACTGTACGAGAACATGTCTGAATTGTGAACGTGTCTAATTGTGAATGTGTCTGTAACTTAAGTACAGTACGAGAGCCATACTGTACGAGAACATGTCTGAATTGTGAACATATTTGTTACTTAAGTACAGTACGAGAGCCATACTGTACAAGAACATATCTATGGTCTGTATAAGAACTTAATGTATGAACTGAGAACATATTAGAGAACTTGTGTGAGAACATGTCCTAGTCCTGTATGAACATATTTCTAAAAACATGTGTTGCAATGCAAAGAGCTGGGTAAGACTCTAACATGTTTTTGAAATTACAGGACTAAGTATAACTACGAACAATTGTGTGATCTGTGTGTAATGTGAACATGTCTGGACTGAATTCATGTAGTTATACTGTATTCTTTATAATCACATTTCAATACAAATTTTCAATGTAACTGAATGGGATTGTATTTATGTGACAGAACGGGTTATATCTTTAATATTCTTAAACTGACCTGAATTTGTCTGCTTGTGAGCAGATTAATGGCTCCAAAAAGAGGTCGACCAGCTAAGAAAGCTGCTAAGAATATTACCAACCCTGAACCGAATCAAATTCCACCTCTGAATGTTGAATCAAATCCGGATCCGCATGTTAATCCGGAAGCGAACGTGGTTCCACCTAGGAACTTGGAAACGAATACTACTCCACTAGTGAACCCTGGAGCAGGCATTGTTCCACCTGCTGGTACAAGCAGATCTGAAACAAATGAAGCTATGATAGCTCGTATTATGCGTGAACAATTATCTGCTTGTGGTGTTCTGACACAACACCAACCACATTTAACCGCAGGTTCTGGTGGGGAACACGATCATGTTGAGCATAATGCTACAGGTGGTCACGTTGAAACTCATACCACTACCGGTACAACTACCATTGTTCCTGATCCACCACGACAGGGATGTACTTATAAGTATTTTGCTTCCTGTAACCCTCCTACTTTTACGGGCAAAGAAGGAGCGGCTGGTCTAATAAGGTGGATCGAGGAGATGGAAACTAAGCTTAAAATCAGTCAGTGTTTGGAGGAGCATAAGGTGTCTTATGCTGCCTGTTCTTTGAAAGACTCGGCTTTGACCTGGTGGAATACTCAGGCCAAGACTTTGGGTTCAGCCACAGTCGACTCAATGGGCTGGAATGATTTCAAAACTCTGATTAGATCAGAGTACTGTCCCATTACTGAAATCCAAAAACTCCAGGAGGAATTTTGGAATCATTCGATGATCGGTGCTGACTGTCTTGCTTACACCGATCGTTTTCATGAACTTACTTGTTTACTTCCCGACATGTTTCCTACGGAAGCCGCTTTAATCGAGAAGTACATTAAGGGTCTGATTCCTCAGATACGAGGAATGGTGACTGCTGCTGAACCTACAACCCTGAAACATACGATTCTTTTGACCACTAAGCTTACCAATGAGGCGGTAAGGAGTGGTACTCTGTCTTTGAAACCTCAGACGGCTCATGGTCATAGTGATGTCGGTACCTCGAATGTATTGAAAGGTACCAAACGGAAGTGGTTTGGCAAAACCAAGGCGAAGGCTCCGGCTGAGATCACCCAGAGCAAGCCAACTGTGAAAAACTATGGTGCTGCCATTCCTGAGAGGAAAGTTTATACTGGGCAGGCGCCCAAATGCAATAAGTGTCCACTCCATCACACGGGACCATGTCCTGTTTGTCTGAACTGTAACCGAGTTGGACATTATGCTAAATATTGCAACTTTCCTGCTCAGACACCAAACCAAGCACCACGACAAACCACTCAAACCAACCGGTCATGTTACAAATGTGGAAGTCCTGATCATCTCATACGAAACTGTCCGAACAATAACACCAATCTGGGAACTGAAGCTAGGGGGAGAGCTTTTCAGATTGGTGCGACCGAGGCGAGACATGATGCAAATATTGTTACTGGTACGTTTCTTCTTAATAATCTATACGCATCAGTGTTGTTTGACACAGGAGCGAATAAGAGCTTTATCTCTCCTGAATTTGCATCATTAATTTCATTGCCTACGGTAGATCTAGAAACTCCTTATATTATTGAACTTGCTAACGGCAAGTTGATCAAAACAAACAATGTTATTCAAGGATGTTCCTTGAATTTGAATGATCATCTTTTCGATATTGATTTACTTCCTATTGAGCTTGGGAGCTTTGATGTCGTTGTTGGTATGGACTGGCTTTCTGATAACCAAGCGGAAGTTGTGTGTCAAAACAAGGTGATCCGTATTCCATTACCTAACAGTAATACACTGATAGTTCAAGGAGAACGAGCTGGTAGAAAGCTTGGTATCATATCTTGTATGCGAGCTCAGAAGTTCTTAAGGAAAGGCTGTTATGCTTTCCTGGCACATGTGACTGAGCACAATTCTTCATCCAAACAAATCATAGATATCCCAGTAGTCAAGGATTTTCCTGAAGTTTTTCCTGAGGATATATCAGGATTACCCCCAGTAAGACAAGTTGAATTTCGAATCGACTTGATTCCAGGTGCAGCACCTGTTGCTAAAGCCCCTTATCGGCTTGCATCATCCGAAATGCAAGAACTTTCAGGTCAATTGCAAGAATTGTTAGACAAAGGTTTTATCAGACCTAGTTTCTCACCCTGGGGAGCACCTATTCTTTTTGTGAAAAAGAAGGATTGTTCATTCAGGATGTGTATTGACTACAGGGAACTCAATAAACTGACAATCAAGAACCGTTATCCACTACCTCGTATTGATGATCTGTTTGATCAACTACAAGGTGCTACTTATTTTTCAAAAATCGATTTAAGATCTGGATATCATCAGTTACGTATTCATGATGATGACATTCCTAAAACTGCTTTCAGAACTCGATACGGACATTACGAATTTCTAGTAATGCCGTTTGGTTTAACAAATGCACCAGCAGTTTTTATGGATCTTATGAATCGAGTATGTAGACCTTATCTGGATAAATTTGTGATTGTGTTTATTGATGATATTCTTATTTATTCTCGAAATCAACAAGAACATGCTCAACACTTGAAATTAATTCTAGAACTTTTGGCACGTGAAAAAATTATATGCCAAGTTCTCCAAGTGTGAGTTCTGGTTACGAGAAGTTCAATTTCTTGGTCATGTAGTAAATCAAAACGGTATTCAAGTGGATCCCAGTAAGATTCAGGCGGTGAAACAATGGGAAACACCACGAACCCCGACTGAAATACGTCAATTTTTGGGGTTGGCAGGTTATTATCGCCGGTTTATCAAGAACTTTTCAAAGATAGCCTTGCCACTGACTACATTGACACAGAAAAATCAACTGTTTATATGGAGTTCTCAACAGGAGGAGGCGTTCCAACTGTTGAAACATAAGCTCTGTAATGCACCTATCTTGGCACTACCGGAAGGTACTGATAACTTCACAGTGTATTGTGATGCTTCACGTCAAGGTCTTGGGTGTGTTTTAATGCAGAACGACAAGGTAATTGCTTACGCTTCTCGACAACTGAAAGTACATGAGAAGAACTATACTACTCATGATCTGGAACTTGGTGCAGTGGTGTTTGCACTCAAGATTTGGAGACATTATCTATACGGAACTAGGTGTATTATATACACTGATCACAAAAGCCTCCAACACATTCTAGATCAGAAAATGTTGAACATGCGACAGAGACGATGGGTTGAACTGTTGAACGATTATGACTGTGAGATTCGTTATCACCCAGGCAAAGCAAATGTTGTAGCTGATGCTTTAAGTCACAAGGAACGAGTCAAGCCTTTACGTGTGAAAGCGTTAGGTATGACTATTCAAACCAGTCTAATTCCTCAAATCAAAGACGCTCAGCAACAAGCTTTACAAGCAAAGAACTATTCTGCTGAAGGACTGAGAGGATTAGATAAGAAACTCGATACCAAAGACAATGGACTGTTGTATTTCAAAGACCGACTGTGGGTTCCTCTATTCGGTAAATCTCGAACAATTATCTTGGATGAGGCGCACAAATCCAGGTATTTTGTTCATCCAGGTGCTGATAAAATGTATAAAGATCTTAACGATTTTTACTGGTGGCCTGGAATGAAGAAACACATAGCTGAATACGTGGATCGATGTTTAACATGTCTCAAAGTTAAGGCCGAACATCAACGACCTTCTGGGTTATTGCAACAACCTGAGATTCCCATGTGGAAATGGGATCAGATCTCTATGGATTTCATTACTAAATTACCCAGAACATCACGTAATCATGACTCTATATGGGTTATCGTTGATCGCCTTACTAAATCTGCGCATTTCTTACCCATCCGAGAAGATTATTCTATGGATCGACTTGCTAAACTCTATGTTAATGAGATTGTATCTCGACATGGAGTACCGATCTCTATCATTTCTGACAGAGATAGTCGATTTATGTCACGATTTTGGCAAACTCTTCAGAATGCTCTGGGCACGCAAATCAATATGAGCACAGCTTATCATCCACAAACTGACGGGCAGACTGAACGAACGAATCAAACTCTTGAAGACATGCTCAGAAGCTGTGTGATTGATTTTGGAGGTAGCTGGGATATTCATCTTCCACTTGTTGAATTCTCATACAATAACAGCTACCATACCAGTATTCAATGCGCTCCATTCGAAGCACTTTATGGACGCAAGTGTAGATCACCTATCTGTTGGTCAGAAGTAGGTGAAAATCAAATCATCGGCCCAGAATTCATTCAAGAAACAACTGATAAGATCGCACTCATTCAGGAACGAATCAACGCTGCTCGCGATCGTCAAAAGAGTTATGCTGATAATCGCCGTAGACCACTTGAATTTCAAGTAGGTGATCGGGTAATGTTGAAAGTGTCACCTTGGAAAGGCATTTTCAGATTCGGGAAGAGAGGTAAACTTTCGCCAAGATTTGTAGGGCCGTTTAAAATTCTTGAACGAATTGGACCTGTAGCCTACAGACTTGAATTACCTCTTGAACTCAGTAATATTCACGATGTCTTTCATGTATCTAATCTGAAGAAATGCTTAACTGATGAATCATTGATCGTACCTCTCGAAGAAATTCATATTGATGAAAAACTTCAGTTCAGAGAAGAACCAGCAGAGGTAATGGATCGAGAAACGAAAGTGTTAAAACGTAGCCGCATACCAATTGTTAAAGTGCGGTGGAACTCGCAGCGAGGACCCGAATATACGTGGGAACGTGAAGATCAAATGAAATCAAATTACCCACATTTATTCTCATAAACGATGGTCATAATATAAGTCTTCACTAAATTTCAGGACAAAATTTCTCTAACAGGAGGAGACTGTGACAGTTGTACACGAGAATTACGTCATCAATGACGTGGGCACATTTGATCATTCTAGAAACCCATGTTGTTCTAATACTTTTAATTGTTACAGAGTAATAGTAGACGAGAAATGATGAACGTGGGCGAAAACCGTGCACAAAACGGAGTCCTGGATTGCCCGAAATCGAAAAACGAAGAAAAATCACTAAGTGTTGGTCGATTGGATCCATCGCGGTACGCGATGGAGGGATTCAGAATCCTCCGCGGTACGCGATGCATGAAAGAAATTTGAGATCTCCGGATTTCTTCGCGGTACGCGAAGAATTTTTGGGCTTTTGGTCGCGGTACGCGACGGATGAGGCGGTGGAATGATCTGATCCTTTTAATCAGATTTCATGCAAGAAAGAAGTTTATTCTTCTTCTTCGTTTCTGCTTCATTTCCAGGCGAAAACACACACACTTTTCCCATCCAAACTCCAGTTTAAGCTTATCAGACGCCAAGGATCGTGCCACGGGTCGTGTATACAAGTTCTGATCGTTGTTTTATCCGTCTGATTAGGTAATGATCCGTTTAAACCTTCTAGTTTGTAGGATCAGATGTTCTCATTTGATCAATAGCAACGGAATTCAACGATGAATTAGCTCAATATTAGCAAGAACAAAGTTAATTAAATCAAACAGTAAAGCACAAGTTTGTTATAGAAAGAGAATTTCTGCAAAAGGAATAATTCTTTCAATCGCAATAACTTCGTTAAACAATTCAATGTGTCAACTGCCCTAATATAGAAGCAGTGACATCTGATGATGTCACAAGATGTTGACATCTAACAGACAAAATATAACTACTAAAAATAACTAAACTACTGAAAGAAGACTACAACATCTGATGAGTAAAATACTCATCAGACTTTTTACAAGTATTGAAAGGAAACTACTGAAGACTAAACTAAACACCACAACAGCTGAAAGCTAACACTTCAGCTGTTGTGAACAACGTCTGAAGACTTGTTATTCAGAGCTTGTAACTCTTCAGATCTTCTCTTCAACAGTTGTTTGTCTTCAGCCTTTGTGTTCTTTTTCAGTTGTTGTGAGCCTGTGGGACTTAGAGGATTTTCTGATCAGGCTCATTGGTTCTTTTGGTCCAACAAACTCCCCTGAACCAATGCAGCCAAAACCTCTAATTATTAGATGTCCCACTTATTGTTGATTTTCCAGGCAGAAAGATGTGTCTTTTTCCTTAGAGATCAGCTTCTAAGATGACCAATTAAGTGTAGGCCTGGATGACAACAGCTTCAGAAAATCTAACAGTTGAAGAATGAGAGAGAACTCCAATTGGGGAATGGACTAAGAGTTGTTGCCTCTCTCATTGAAGCTACTGCCCATGCACAAGTTTGAAAGATTCTCTGACATAGGCTTCCAGAAGAACTACTTGATCTTCAATGGTTAGTTGCTCTGGCTCACCTTCAAAAAAGAACTCAGGTCCATAGTATTCAGAGAGATACCTGCATGTGGACCCATTGTGCAATTCAATCCTTGTGATTTCTCTGTATACGAATTCATCTGGATGTTTTCCTTCAAGGAACAGTTGTAGCTCATTCTTCTTTACCCCTTCCATCCTTTTGTATACCAGCCCCTTCTTGATCATTTTGTTTTCCAATAACTTAGAAGCTGGCATCTTAGCATTGTAGAACTTTTTAAAATCATCAATGATTTCCCAAGGGTCCATCACAAACCCAGCCATAATATCAGCACTTATCACCCTTTTGATTCTTCCTCTATATTCTTGTCGAATGTTTCTTGTGTGTATCCTGTGTTGCACCCTTGGGTCAGGCCATACCCGGATTACATCTTTCCTGTACTGGAAGGTATGCCTTAGTGCAAATAATCTTTGTGCTTCCTTTCTCATGACTGTTAGTGATGAAGTCTGAGGGTAATCTTTGTCTACCAATCTTAGAATCTTGTCATCATATACTCTCTGACTTTCTTCTTCTTCTATCTTTACCTTCACAGCTTCCATCTGAGATTCAGGTGTCATCTTTGGATGTTGTCCAAACACCAAGGGCTTTTCAGGAATATAGTTGGCAGGCAATGTTACTACTTTCTTTTGAACAACCAATTCTGAACCAGCTTTTGATGATTCAGGTTTATGAACTTTTGCTTTAATTACAGTGGAGATGGGAAGCCTGTCTTCCTCATCAGACTCCTCCTCTTCTTGAATCCTTAAGAATCTCCTCTTCTTAGGAGGAGCACCAACATCAACAACTTGAGCAGAGGTTACTTGTTCAATTTCTTTCTCAGTACTTTTCTCTACATTAACTTGCTCAACCTCCTCCTCAGCAACAGTAGCAACCTCAGCATGTTTATTCTTCTTTTGTCTCTTGTATGTAACTTGAATAGCTGGAGACCTTTCAACTGGAGACCTTTCAGATACATTATCTTCATCTTCTTTTCTTTGCCTTTTAGAAGCTGAAGCTGAAGCTGTGACTGAGTCTGTTCCTAACTCCCCCTTTTTGGCTGCAGGGGAAGAAGGAGTGTGAATAGAAGTAAGCTTGGCAGTCACAGCAGCATCTACCATTTGTTGTATTTGAGATTGTGAGGGTAGCCTCTCATCAAGGGCTTGAGTTATGATGTTCTTTAGTAAGGGAGTGATGAGAGGGATAAGTGTGAGAAGGACAGCAGCTAATGCCTCTAGGGGGCTAGAACCCAAAGGATTAGTGCCTGAAGCAGAGGCTGGTGGCTTGTTAAGTTGTGGAATAGAGGAGGAAGTTTTTGTGTGACCTTCAAGACTAGAAGGTGCCATCTGTGGGGTAATAGGGGAAGATGGTCTTTTGTCCTTGGACATCTTGGTGAGTAGCTCATTGAGCCTACAGACCTCAGCCTCAAGAAGTTTGTTCTTTTGCAGAACATCAGCAAGGGTTCTTTGGTCATCAGTAGCCTTGGCTAAATCATCTGACCTCCTGATAGTATCAGGATCTACCTGAGTTGAGTGTGGCTCAACATGCTCAGGTGCCCCTTTTTCTTGGAACTGGGGACTTCCAACCTCAGGGGTAATCCCTTCATCAGTTGTTGCCTCTGACAGGGTCTTAGCTATGTTACTACTATCAATCACTCCAAATGATGGAGGTGAAGAAGTAGCAGCCCTGTCAGATATCAGAATCTCTCTTTCCACACTAGGAGATCTGATTTGGTAGTCAAAGTCCTGTGGGTTATCAGAGACACTTTGATCCTCCCCCTCAATGTGGGAGCTAATCCCCGTAGTGATAGGTGTCTGGGTGGGGATAGGAGTGTTCAACTGATCTAGGATTTGTTCAATAACAAAAGTTGGGCTTTGTTGGGTGGTTTCCATAGGATTTGGCTGTGAAGCAGAATGCACCCGGGGAGAGTGGTGCTGTTCAATAGAAACCTTTTCAACTGAAAGAGGTTCTAGAAATGTGTCTGCCCCTTCAAAGGTTGCACCAGGTTCCTGTTGAGAGAAATCCTGGGCGGTTTGAGCTGGTGGAGTCTGATGGACCACTGGTTGACTACTCCCAGTGGCCATATCATGCCTTGGTGAGGCACGGGCAGACTCAGGGGACTCATTTCCCTGAGCAGCCTTTTTGGGCTTTTTGGATTTTGGTTTGGTGGGGACTTTGGATTTGGATGTAGAAGTGGAGACTGTGGGTTCCCTCTTCTTGGGTTTTAGCTTTCGGGCAGCCTCTTTGAGAGTGGTGTTGGTGTTGTGTCGGGAATATACCTCTAGTAGAACAGCTGGAGCAGAGATCCCCTGACCAACAAGGCCATTGTGCTGTAACTGTTTTTCTATGATGGCCATGATAAATCGTGGATAAAGTAGCCATCTAGAAGAAACAGGCTTACCAGCATGTTCAGTTAATTCTGAAAACAATATTTGTGAAAAGTTTAGCTTTTGAGATTCCAGAATTGAATACAATACCTGTTGCCACCTGGAGGACATTTGGTCCCATGAGGAAGATTTTGGAGCCAAGCAAATGTTGATCATATGAAATATCAGACGCTCCGGATCATTGAAATTCTTATTGTACAGAGTTGAATCACTTAGGTCACCTTGGTATTCATGACTTGTGAAACAGAGGTCAAGTTGGTTCTTTGGGAATTGGGTGATTAAGTTCGCATCATCAAGTTGGAGAACCTCCCTTAGTTCAGCTGGACTGATGTGCACATTATGACCATTTACTGTTGAACGCAGAGATATCACACCAGTGCCGATGTTGATGAGCTCGACATTCATCCAAAATTGATGAATGGATTCAACATGAAGTGTGGGATTTATGAGAAAGGCGGTTTGAAATTGGGATGCATTCATTAAGTTAACTGCTTCATCAAACTTGGACCAGAAAGGAGATTTGGTGAGGTAGGCGACAGAGTTATGACGAGGTTTAAGGTTCATGGTCGCCATGGAAGCAGAGACTTGAGAGGGAAGATAGGTTTTTGAAAAAGGTTTTAAAGTTCTGAGAAAGTGATAATGAAACAACTGAAGAAGGTTTGAGTTAAATAGAGAAAACAACAGAGGTTGAAACATCTGAAGAGTAAAGTTACTCATCAGATGTTGTCGACAGATATTGCTCATCAGTTGTTTTCAGCAGTTGCTCATCAGACTTTGTGAAAAATATGTTCATCAGAACTTGTGAACATTTTGGTCATCAGACTTTGTGAAAAAGTTGTTCATCAGAACTTGTGAACATTTTGGTCATCAGACCTTGTGAAAAAGTTGTTCATCAGTACTTGTGAGAAATGTGTGACCTTCAGTACTTAGTGAACCAACACCCATCAGTACTTGTAACTTAGAGTATTGGTAAAGGTCAAAGCTTTCCTTGAATCAGTACTTCTGATATTTATCAGAATTTACTGACAATATCAAAAATTTCAAGGTAATAAAAAAAATTTTATTAAAAATTGAATATTTTTGGATTTTTGTAAAATTTAAAGTTTATTTAAAAAAAAAAACAATCTATTCAAGTTGCAGCATACCAAGCCTAAGAACTAAATTTTGAAAAGTGGAGGTGTCTAAAGGCTTAGTAAAGATGTCTGCAAGCTCATCAGCACTAGGAACAAACTTTGGATCAATCAGACCCTTTTCAAAACAATCTCTTATAAAATGATGTCTGATCTCAATATGTTTGGTTCTAGAATGCTGAACTGGATTCTTGACAATACAAAGAGCTGAGGCACTATCCATTAACAATGGTGTGTTAGACTCTTTGATGCCATAATCCAAGAGTTGAGTCTGAAGCCAGAGAATTTGTGAAGTACAACTTGCAGCAGCAATGTACTCGGCTTCAGCAGTGGAAGTGGCCCCAGATGTTTGTTTCTTACTTTGCCAAGAAACCAAACAGTTTCCTAGAAACTGACAACCCCCAGAGGTTGATTTTCTGGTAAGTTTGCAACCTGCATAGTCACTATCAGAGAAAGCAACCAGCTTGCAGGAATGCCCATTGGAGTACCAAATTCCCAGAGATTGAGTGCACTGCAAGTATCTGAAAATTCTTTTCACAGCAATTAAATGTGATTCTTTAGGTTTAGCCTGAAATCTAGCACAAACACATGTAGCAAACATAATGTCTGGCCTAGATGATGTGAGATACATCAAGGACCCAATCATACATCTATAAAGAGTTTCATCAACTGATTTACCTTTCAAATCTGCATCAAGTTGTGTGGTGCTGCTCATGGGGTTAGAACATGGTTTACAGTTTTGCAAATCAAATTTCTTTAACAAATCTTTTGTGTATTTGGCTTGATGAATGAAAATGCCATCAGTACTTTGTTTGATTTGAAGACCCAAGAAAAACTGTAATTCCCCCATGGCACTCATTTCAAAATGTTTGGTCATTAACTCAGTAAACTCAGCACACAACTTTGGATCAGATGAAGCAAAAATGATGTCATCAACATAAATTTGAACAAGAAGCTTATGCTGACCTACTTTCTGTATGAACAAAGTTTTATCAGTGGAGCCTCTAGTGAAATTATTTTTAAGAAGAAAAGTGGATAGAGTGTCATACCAGGCTCTAGGTGCTTGTTTCAGCCCATAAAGAGCTTTATCAAGCTTGTACACCCAATCAGGATGTTTATTGTCCTCAAAACCTGGTGGTTGACACACATACACTTCCTCTTTTATTTTACCATATAAGAAAGCACTTTTGACATCCATTTGAAAAACTTTTAATTTGTGTAAGGCAGCATATGCTAAAAACAATCTAATTGCTTCCAGTCTAGCTACAGGGGCAAAGGTCTCATCATAATCAATACCTTCTTCCTGAGAGAACCCCTGTACAACCAGTCTGGCCTTGTTCTTAACTATTTGATCATTTTCATCTGTTTTATTCCTAAACACCCATTTAGTGCCTATTGCACACTTACCTTGGGGTAAAGGAACCAGCTCCTAGACTTGTTGTTTCTTGAACTGCAACAACTCCAACTGCATAGCTTCCACCCAGCCATTGTCTTTGAGTGCAGTGTGATAGTTCTTTGGCTCTTGTTGACTGACAAATAAGGCATAGAGACAAAAGTTTGATAATTGACTTCTTGTTGAAACACCTGCAGAAATATCACCAAGAATTTGAGATAATGGATGATCCTTCAGTTCTTGATATGGAATAAGATCAGTGCAAGTGTTTGCTGGGGGTTCAGCTGCTGCAGATGTTGAAGAAGAACCAGGGAACAATTCAGCTGGAATTTCAAATGATGTGGAAGAATTCAGAATTTCATCAGCATTTGTATTTGGAGGAGCAACTGGAGCAGGAGGAGCATCAGATTTAGCAGATAATGGCAGATTATCACTAAATCTGAACAGATGAGTACTTTCATCTTCATCATCAGGACTTCCGTGTGTGATTTCTGTAGAAGCTTCACCAATAGGCTCAACTGGAAATTCATGTTGCAAGATGTTAAGATCAAACATCTTAACAGGATTTTGAGGAATGGAGTCTTTGGGACACTCATTGAATTTAACATGAAGAGTTTCTTCAACAATCTTTGTTCGACAATTGAACACTCTATAAGCCTTGCAAGTTGAAGAGTAGCCAACAAAATATCCTGCATCAACTTTTGAATCAAACTTTGTGAGATGATCCTTGGTGTTAAGGATATAACATGGACACCCAAAAGCTCTGAAGAAGGAAATCAAAGGAGTCAAATTATGAAGCAATTCATAAGGAGTTGTCAACCATCTTTGATTTACTAGAACCCGGTTTTGCACATAGCAAGCTGTGTTAACAGCTTCTGCCCAGAAGGTTAGTGGTAAACCAGAATCTGCAAGCATTGTTCTGGCAGCTTCAATCAAAGTCCTATTTTTCCTTTCTACAACTCCATTTTGTTCAGGAGTTCTGGGAATACTGTACTGCCTCTGAATTCCCTTTGACAGATAAAATTCATCTAAAATGTGATTTCTAAATTCTGTGCCATTATCACTCCTTACACACTTCACATGAATAGAATATTGCTTTTCAACATACAACACAAAATTCATAATAGCCTTGGCAACCTCACCTTTTGAGTGTAAGAAGAAAGTCCAGACAAACCTTGAATAGTCATCAACAATAACTAGACAGTACTTCTTCTTTGCCATAGACATTATCTGCACTGGCCCAAACAAATCCATGTGCAACATTTGCAAGCAACCAGTGGATTTTGAATCTCCAATTGGAGGAAAAGAGACTTTGTGTTGCTTTCCTTTCAAACAGGCAGTGCAATTCTCATCACAACTAAAATCCTTCAAGGGAAGACCTCTAACCAATCCATGTTTCACCAGTTGATTCATGTTTTTGATATTCACATGACCTAATCTTCTATGCCACAGATTGGATTCCTTGAAAGAAGCCTTAGAGAATAAACAAGGATGACCTTTAACAGAGATTTTCTTTGATAAATCAAAGGCATATACCTTTCCTACTCTGTTAGCCTTAAGGAGTGTATACTCATCTAAAACTTTGCCAATCAGAGGCAACACATCAGAAGATAAAATCCTACAATCTTGCTTGGTGAAAAGAGAAATATGACCCTTATCACACATTTGACTAACACTCAGAAGATTATTGTGACAATCTGACTTTTTGAGTTAACTTAGCGAACTGAAAATAGTGAGATCACAGGCCCAATGAGATCAAGCTAGGCCCAATAAGGCCAGTGTAGGCCCAATGAAGGTTAGGAAGGCCCGATAAGACCAGTATAGGCCCAATGAAGTTTAGGAAGGCCCAATAAGGCCAAGGTAGGCCCAGGTAAGCCCAATAGTATTTAGGAGGCTCAATTGGGTTAACCTAGCCCAATAATGTTCTAAGTGGCTCAATTTGTGATAATTCGGCATTTCCGGATTAACCTCGTTAACTGAAAGTTAACAGAAACGTTACAAAATAAAACAATATCAAACCAGAAAGATTAGAATTAAACAAAACAAGTTTAAAAACATTTAAATTATGTGAATTTAACTAGTGATTGCAAGACATGTTAAATTTTGACTTTTGAGGTCAAATTTCGTTGTAAATTAAAAGAGAAATTCGAGATTAATAGTAATTCATCATTATTAATCGAATTAATTAACCATAAAACCTATATTGATGATTCCTAACGGGTATTATCACTTAATAAACCATAAATTGATGAATTAAACCTATTTAACAACATTCAAAGATGAAACCGTTGCTAGGGTCTATAAAAGATCACAATTCGATCAAAATTCGCACAATTGAACTCTTATAACATCTAATTGGCAATATTAGGATATGTTTCATCAATCAATTGAATTCCAGAAGTAGTGGTTTAAAGATTTCGATTAAAGGTCGGCCGAACTCCATCTCAAAGTTGAGCAACTTCAATTCGATATTAAATCAGGTACCAATCTACACCCCCATATGCTAAAAAGGCCGATAAAGCTAATCCCCATGTTAATTCGAAGTTTTAATATCAAATGATCCAAGATCGAATCCTAGGGTTCATCACGAATACAATTTTGGGGATTTTGATTCAAACGTGTTTTAAACTCAAATTAAATCATTCAGTAACTTCGTGGGGTTCCATTGAACTAAATCCCTAGGTTACTTACACCTAACAATGGCGAATTGATCATGATCGAGTTCTAGGGTTTATCTATAAACGTAATTGGGGGATTTGATTCTAATGGGCTCAACAATCAAATTAAATGGTACCTCAGTTTCTGAAAATCCCGATTTCAGTAAATCTTATGTTAATTTTATCAAAAATCATCGAATTGGGTGTTAACCGGTTTCAAATATTCATGTTAAGAACGAGTTAGGGTTTTTGATTAAAAAGAACACTAAAATTCGATTACTTTGTACAGAATGAGTCGAAATCAATGGTGTAATGAAAACCTTATGAGTCAAGGAACAATTGATCAATAATTCGATTGATTTGAATTGGGAATCAATAGGTTAGGGTTCGAATGTGTGCATAGCCGATTAATCGGGCTATTGTGAATTGTTTTTGAATTAAAATCACCTGTGAACTCTTTGGGATATATGGAATAATAGCCCCATGGTTTTAGACTCTATCGGGTTCGAACCGTGGGCCAATTTGGGCTTAATAGCTCGGTTTAAGAAAACCAAGGGGATCCGATCCTTTGTAGATTAAAACAAATTAAAATGAGATCTGTTAATGAAATCTGAACCAGAGCAGTTGGTAAGCTGCGTGGGTTTAGAGGAGCAGATCACGAGTTCGAGTCTAGGGCTCCACCTGTTTTTGAAAATTAAAACTATTTTGAGTTTTAATTTGTAACTCTTTCGTTCTAACTCCGTTTCGATCCGTTCCAGTTGCGTTGAAACCGTAACGAAATTCCGAACTAAATAAAATAATAAAATCTATATTTTAAACTCGAAAACGAAATCGCGTATAATTACGCTTATTTAAATAAAATCATATATGGACTATATGATTTTATTAAACGAATTTAAAGTCACGTATAGTTAATTGTGCACATTTCTAACGAGTCTAACATACGTGTGTTGACACGTATGTGATTTCAAGCACAAAACGATATTCCGAATAACACAACGTATTGTTTAAAACGCAGATTCTTCGTAGAGGATTTTCTACGCGAGTTCACGAGTGTTTGATCATTCTACTCAAAATCAAAGGTGCGTACACGGCCCCTTTCTTATTTTAACTGTTTTGGGGGAGAAAACATGTGCAACAAACGCTTTTAGATACATATCACTTGCATGAGTTAGCTGTTTACATTAAGTGCAAACATAGCATTACAAAGCCTTCTCTTTCGAACCGTTTAATTTGCCGGAGCGCAAAGCGTGGTAGTTGAAGATAGATCTATTGGGTTTGACAAACCTCACTTGGTAGATGGGATCTACGCAGGTGTTTGACTGACCAAACACACACATTGCTATTGTTCGTGCTAGACAATAGTGTTAAGGCAAAAACATGCTATAGCATGGCAACTCGTCAGCTTCGGTGTCGACCACTTGTGTAAATAGTTTATATGACTAGCTATCATGACTGTGCATGTGTGATTATGTTATCTACAATCTTGATATTCAAACTGTTGTTTTGAACATTGTGAATGATTAAAACCTGTGTTATGCACCAACCTTTGTGTTGACTTGATTTACATGTTTTCTCAGGACACTAAGACACAAGCAAGGACAAGCAGGGACTAGGATGTTGAGTCTCATGCATGCATTTCAGCTCAAGTGTTTTAGCTTTGATAAATTAAGACATTGAATGTTATTGGATTTGTACTTTACATTTTCAAACCGTTACATTTTGTTATTGGTTTTTAAAACGCTTCCGCAAACTTTGAAAACTTTGATGTTACAGTTTTAGACCAACATATGTTTTGAAATTCATATAGAGGTCTTCGTTATGTCTAATGATCTGAGATCCTGGTTTGTCACGTTCCCAAACGGTATGATTCCGTTAGTTGAAAATTGGGGGTGTGACAGATTGGTATCAGAGCCAGGTTATAGCGAACTAGGTTTGCATTTTGTAGACTTAGACTATAACTGTTAGACATTAGACACTTGCTTACACGATAGTTTGTATGCATTTACATATGGCATTTTGTAACAGATATGGCATCATCATCTACACCTACTCATACTGAGCGACAAGTAGTAGCATTGTCCGAAATCATGACAAGGAGGATTGAACCGGTGGATGATACGATCCACCATGAGGAGGAAACACAGGTTCAACAGAGGGGGAACAACCAATATTGGCAATGGTTTCCTGATCTCATACGCAGCTGGGTGTGGGAAGAACGAGTGCCACCACCACCAATTGCCAACACTGCTAATAGCCTTTGGACGTTACCTGCTCTAGGATATCCACTAGAACAGGCATTTGCTGCTTTTGTTGCACACATGGAGCGTGAAATCCGCAACATGCGGGGAGTAGCGGGGATGATCACAGAACTGCTTGAGAATAACAACTGGCTGACGCAGATGTGGGATAACCTCACTGAGAAGGTGGTTAGGACTAATGAAGAACAGGAAAATTTGGTGGAAACGGTCTGGATGATGCGAGGGACGATCCTCGAACTCACTGCACGACTAGAAACTACAGAGTTACGTGTAGCTGTAGCTGAGGCAAGGGCTGAGGAAGCCAATGCACGGGCTGGTGCAGCGGCAATTGAAGCCAATATAGTGAGATATTTAGCTGGGGAGGCCATGACCCTCATCATTGGGCATATGCGTTACCAGCATGGTGCAGTGACTGGTCCAGCAGAACTGGAAGACTCATCATCAACCGTTGATCAACCAAACGATGGAATCTAGTTATTTCATTTACTTTCTATTTAACAAACTTATATGAGTGGGTTGTACTCATAAAAGTAGATTTAGTGTTTAGTTGTTTTGTATCTCTTTGACAAACAATTGTAAGCACTAGTTTATCATAAATAATTAAGATTTGTTACCTTAATGGCTATGGTAGTGTGTTACATTTACTTTGTGCATGAGTGGTGATTATGCGATGGGTGTAGTCTCATTATGTATATTTGTAAATAGGAAGATCATGGTTGGAGGAAACATTAACATGACCGCAACGGAAGTTGAGGCACTTATTAACACTCGAATTACCGAGACAATCGCAAACTATACGCAAACATACCAAACAGGACCACATGATCCAACGAGGGAACTGGTAAACCCACAAATGTGCACGTTCAAGACATTCTTGAACTGTAAACCACGTAAGTTCAAAGGATCGGAAGGAGCCATTGGACTTCTTCGATGGATTGAACAATCAGAATCGGTATTTGAGATGTGTGATTGTCCGGAAGAAAACAAGGTCAGATACGTTATTGGTACTTTGGAGGGTTCAGCCTTGACATGGTGGAACTCTATCGTACAGACACTCGGTTTGGATACAACCAACACCCTTACTTGGAACGGATTCAAAATCCTGTTGCAGGAAGAGTATTGTCATAGTAATGAAATGCAAAGACTTGAGGATGAATACGGGCAACTCAAGATGAAAGGTTCCAATATTGAGGAATACACTACTCGATTCCAGCAATTAGCAAGACTCTTACCACACAGGGCAACCCCATCTAGCAAATGGATCAAGAGATACATTGGAGGGCTGGTAGCTCAGGTTCGAAAATTGATCATATCTGCAAATCCTACCACCATACAGCAAGCTATTTGACTGGCACACCAACTGACTGATCAAGCGGTGCAACGGGGAACATTACCCAAACGAACAGTAACAGCTAAAGCAGGAGATCACAAAAGCAAATGGGATAACATTGATTTCAAGAATTACAATAAGCAGTCGTTTCAGGAGAATCGTAAGCAGGAATCCAACAAGACTCATCACAATCCAAACAATAACCAACAGTCATCGGGAGGGTATAATGGTAAATACCCAAAGTGCAACAAATGTGGATTCCATCACTTTGGGAATCAATGTGACAAATACCGATGTCAGCGATGCAGAAAGATAGGTCATGTAGCAAAAGACTGTCGAGGGGAACTGCAGGCAAGCTCACTCAACCAGAGTAACACACAGAAAGGATGTTTTGAGTGTGGCTTATCAGGACATTTCAAGAAGGAGTGCCCACAACTCAAGAAAAGAAGGGTTAATGACATAAATACAAAAGGAAACAGCAACAACAACACAAATGTTGCTAGAACAGAGCTGTTGTGATTGGAGAACGTCCGACATGGGAAGATCCGAACTTCGTTACGGGTACGTTTCTCTTGACTTATCACTCTGCCTCTATGCTATTTAACACCGGTGCAGATTAGGGTTTTGTATCTAGCAAATCTTATGAATTGTTAAGTATTAGTCCTACTGCTTTAGAAAACCCATACACTATAGAACTAGCTAATGATAAGTTAGTTGTTGTAAACCATATTCCTAAAGGATGTGTTCTTGACTTGATGGGTCAAACACATGACATTGACTTTATGCTTACCGCTTTAGGCAGTTTTGATGTAGTCATTGGCATGAACTGGTTATCCAAACACCAGGCTGAAATAGTATGCCATGAAAAGATAGTTCGTATACCTCTTTCGTATGGAGAGACAGTGTATGTACAAGGCGAGAAGAACGGTACGCCACTGCGTCTCATATCTTGTATGAAAGCACACAAATGTCTGCGTAAAGGTCATACTATAGTTATAGCACTTATAACTGAGAAGCCGGTAGCTGAGAAGAAGATCGAAGACATCCCAGTAGTTTGTGAACTCCCTGAAGTATTTCCAGAAGACCTACCGGGATTACTGCCTATTAGACGGGTGGAATTTCGAATCGACCTAACACCAGACGCAGCACCGATAGCTAGGGCGCCTTATCGACTTGCACCGTCTGAGATGCAAGAGTTATCCACACAATTGCAAGAGTTGTTGGATAAGGGTTTCATATGACCTAGTTTTTCACCGTGGGGAGCTCCAGTATTGTTTGTAAAGAAGAAGGACGGGACTTTCCGTATGTGTATCGATTACCGGGAATTGAATAAGGTTACTATCAAGAACCGGTATCCGTTACCCGGGATTGACGATCTGTTCGATCAGTTGCAAGGTTCGAGTTACTACTAGAAGATTGATCTCAGGTCGGGTTATCATCAACTAAGAGTTCAGGAGGAGGATATTCCGAAGATAGCATTCAGGACGCGATATGGCCATTATGAGTTCTTGGTCATGCCATTTGGGTTGACAAACACTCCAGCTGTATTCATGGATCTCATGAATCGTGTTTGTAAACCTTATCTTGATAAGTTTGTCATTGTTTTCATCGATGACATTCTCATCTATTCACAGTCCGAGGAGGAACACGCTGAAAATCTTCAATTACTGCTAGAATTATTGAAACAGGAACAACTGTACGCTAAATTCTCGAAATATGAATTCTGAATGCGAGAAGTACAGTTCTTGGGGCATATAGTTAATGATAAGGGCATACATGTTGATCCAGCAAAGATTGAAGCGATTAAGAATTGGGAAGCACCAAAGACCCCTACCGAGGTACGACAATTCCTTGGTTTGGCGGGTTATTATTGACGATTCATTGAGGGTTTCTCAAAGATCGCTCAACCACTTACAACTCTTACGCACAAGGGAACGAAGTATAACTGGACGGAAAAACAGGAAACTGCGTTCCAGTTATTGAAACAGAAGCTTTGCAGCGCATCGATTCTGTCCATACCGGAAGGGACGGAAGACTTTGTGGTGTATTGTGATGCATCTGCACAGGGATTGAGATGTGTGTTGATGCAACGTGAAAAAGTGATTGCTTATGCTTCCAGACAACTACGAACACACGAAAAGAATTACACTACTCATGACTTGGAGTTAGGAGCAGTGGTTTTTGCTTTGAAGATTTGGAGGCATTACTTGTATGGAACTAAGTGTACTATTTACACTGATCATAAGAGTTTGCAACATATCTTTGATCAGAAGGAGCTTAATATGAGGCAACGACGATGGGTTGAGTTGTTGAACGGTTATGAGTGTGCGATTAAGTATCACCGGGAAAAGCTAATGTGGTAGCTGATGCTTTAAGCAGAAAGGATACTTCAACAAGACGAGTTTGTGCACTTATGATGACGATACATACTGACTTACCTGACAAGGTACGCAGTGCTCAGATCGAGACTTTGAAAAAGGAAAACTTGATACAGGAATCTTTACGAGGAATGGAAGAACAACTGGATGTTAAGTCTGATGGAATTCGTTATTTCATTAATCGACTGTGGATACCTTTACATGGAGGTTTGAGGGAACTTGTGATGGATGAAGCACACAAGTCCAGATATTCAGTCCATCCGGGATCAGACAAGATGTATCATGACTTGAAGGCAATGTATTGGTGGCCTCACATGAAAGCTGATATTGCTAAGTACGTTAGCGAATGTTTGATTTGTTCGAAAGTCAAAGTTGAATATCAGAAGCTATCTGGTTTACTGCAACAACCAGAGATACCAATGTGGAAATGGGAACAGATTTCAATGGACTACATTTCTAAGTTACCCCGTACACCGAGTGGTGGTGATACAATATGGGTAATTGTCAATCGATTAACGAAATCTGCACACTTCTTAGAAATCAAGGAAACCGATAAGATGGAGAAACTGACTCGCATTTACATCAAGGAAGTGGTAGCACGACATGGCGTGCCAATCTTTATCATATCAGATCGGGATGCCCGATTTATTTCCAACTTTTGGAAATCATCTCATAAGTAACTGGGGACTCGTTTGGATATGGGTACCGCTTATCATCCGCAGACCGACGGTCAAAGTGAACGTACGATTCAACTCAAATTACTGGATGAACTCAGTGGAGTTCATGATGTTTTTCACGTATCGAATTTAAAGAAATGTCTTTCTGATGAGACATTGATTGTACCACTGGAGGAAATATAAGTGGATGAACAGTTACGATTTATTGAAGAAACAACAGAAATTATGGACCGAGAGGTCAAACAACTTAAACAAAGCAAGATTCGATAGTCAAAGTTCGGTGGAATTCAAGACGTGGTCTTGAATTCACATGAGGAAAGGGAGAGCAGAAGATGAAAAAGTATCCCCACTTATTCAAAACAACAACAAACATTAAGAATGCACGTTAAATTTCGGGACAAAATTTCCTTCAACAAGGGGATGATGTGATATTTCACACTCTAACATTTTCAGATTTCAAACTGTAAGCACAAACACATGATACTATTGAAATTAGTAGGAACAATTGTGCTGAACAACACCAGTTTTGCAGAATGCAAACACAAACATTTCATATTAGTACATACATGATTGATTTCAAACAATGTACTACATTTCATGGTGGTACAATCATGAGCGATTAAACAATAGTAGTACTACAAATAGAAGGAACCAGAATAATTGTGTAAGGTAAATTGACGAGTACAGGGGCCCATGTAATCGTGAATTTACAGGTACACATGAATTTTGGAAGTTTCTATTTTTTCGACTACATGCAAACATTTGCTATGTGTGAGATTACATAGTACAGTATACAAACATTTTGTTCAATTGGTTTTGTTACAAACATTAGTGCTACATTACAATTTATACATTTTATGTGCTACATTTCATATGTTACATGTTATGGTAGTACATGCATGATTAGTTACATACATTTTGCTATGTGCGGGGTTGCATAGTACAAACAGTTACAGACACTCACTATGTGTGAGGTTACACAACATTGTATGATCAAACACAAACAGTCACAGTTAGGTGATCTAACTAGTGCACACGCAAACAGTCACATTGAACGATCACATTTAGTTGTGATGTTACAAGCATTAGATTTTGTGTGTGAATACACACAAGCACACGGAATGATCAAATCACACTAACCCGTACGATTTAAACTCGTAAGTAGTTTCCTAATTACTCCTATCATTTACTAATTTTCGGGACGAAAATTCCTTCAACAAGGGGATGATGTGACAATCTGACTTTTTGAGTTAACTTAGCGAACTGAAAATAGTGAGATCACAGGCCCAATGAGATCAAGCTAGGCCCAATAAGGCCAGTGTAGGCCCAATGAAGGTTAGGAAGGCCCAATAAGACCAGTATAGGCCCAATGAAGTTTAGGAAGGCCCAATAAGGCCAAGGTAGGCCCAGGTAGGCCCAATAGTATTTAGGAGGCTCAATTGGGTTAACCTAGCCCAATAATGTTCTAAGTGGCTCAATTTGTGATAATTCGGCATTTCCGGATTAACCTCGTTAACTGAAAGTTAACAGAAACGTTACAAAATAAAACAATATCAAACCAGAAAGATTAGAATTAAACAAAACAAGTTTAAAAACATTTAAATTATGTGAATTTAACTAGTGATTGCAAGAAATGTTAAATTTTGACTTTTGAGGTCAAATTTCGTTGTAAATTAAAAGAGAAATTCGAGATTAATAGTAATTCATCATTATTAATCGAATTAATTAACCATAAAACCTATATTGATGATTCCTAACGGGTATTATCACTTAATAAACCATAAATTGATGAATTAAACCTATTTAACAACATTCAAAGATGAAACCGTTGCTAGGGTCTATAAAAGATCACAATTCGATCAAAATTCGCACAATTGAACTCTTATAACATCTAATCGGCAATATTAGGATATGTTTCATCAATCAATTGAATTCCAGAAGTAGTGGTTTAAAGATTTCGATTAAAGGTCGGCCGAACTCCATCTCAAAGTTGAGCAACTTCAATTCGATATTAAATCAGGTTACAATCTACACCCCCACATGCTAAAAAGGCCGATAAAGCTAATCCCCATGTTAATTCGAAGTTTTAATATCAAATGATCCAAGATCGAATCCTAGGGTTCATCACGAATACAATTTTGGGGATTTTGATTCAAACGTGTTTTAAACTCAAATTAAATCATTCAGTAACTTCGTGGGGTTCCATTGAACTAAATCCCTAGGTTACTTACACCTAACAATGGCGAATTGATCATGATCGAGTTCTAGGGTTTATCTATAAACGTAATTGGGGGATTTGATTCTAATGGGCTCAACAATCAAATTAAATGGTACCTCAGTTTCTGAAAATCCCGATTTCAGTAAATCTTATGTTAATTTTATCAAAAATCATCGAATTGGGTGTTAACCGGTTTCAAATATTCATGTTAAGAACGAGTTAGGGTTTTTGATTAAAAAGAACACTAAAATTCGATTACTTTGTACAGAATGAGTCGAAATCAATGGTGTAATGAAAACCTTATGAGTCAAGGAACAATTGATCAATAATTCGATTGATTTGAATTGGGAATCAATAGGTTAGGGTTCGAATGTGTGCATAGCCGATTAATCGGGCTATTGTGAATTGTTTTTGAATTAAAATCACCTGTGAACTCTTTGGGATATATGGAATAATAGCCCCATGGTTTTAGACTCTATCGGGTTCGAACCGTGGGCCAATTTGGGCTTAATAGCTCGGTTTAAGAAAACCAAGGGGATCCGATCCTTTGTAGATTAAAACAAATTAAAATGAGATCTGTTAATGAAATCTGAACCAGAGCAGTTGGTAAGCTGCGTGGGTTTAGAGGAGCAGGTCACGAGTTCGAGTCTAGGGCTCCACCTGTTTTTGAAAATTAAAACTATTTTGAGTTTTAATTTGTAACTCTTTCGTTCTAACTCCGTTTC
Organism: Mikania micrantha; assembly: GCA_009363875.1. Classification (NCBI taxonomy): domain Eukaryota; kingdom Viridiplantae; phylum Streptophyta; class Magnoliopsida; order Asterales; family Asteraceae; genus Mikania; species Mikania micrantha. The sequence goes on along the minus strand of CM018685.1, from coordinate 31,605,946 downwards.
GATCCGTTCCAGTTGCGTTGAAACCGTAACGAAATTCCGAACTAAATAAAATAATAAAACCTATATTTTAAACTCGAAAACGAAATCGCGTATAATTACGCTTATTTAAATAAAATCATATATGGACTATATGATTTTATTAAACGAATTTAAAGTCACGTATAGTTAATTGTGCACATTTCTAACGAGTCTAACATACGTGTGTTGACACGTATGTGATTTCAAGCACAAAACGATATTCCGAATAACACAACGTATTGTTTAAAACACAGATTCTTCGTAGAGGATTTTCTACGCGAGTTCACGAGTGTTTGATCATTCTACTCAAAATCAAAGGTGCGTACACGGCCCCTTTCTTATTTTAACTGTTTTGGGGGAGAAAACATGTGCAACAAACGCTTTTAGATACATATCACTTGCATGAGTTAGCTGTTTACATTAAGTGCAAACATAGCATTACAAAGCCTTCTCTTTCGAACCGTTTAATTTGCCGGAGCGCAAAGCGTGGTAGTTGAAGATAGATCTATTGGGTTTGACAAACCTCACTTGGTAGATGGGATCTACGCAGGTGTTTGACTGACCAAACACACACATTGCTATTGTTCGTGCTAGACAATAGTGTTAAGGCAAAAACATGCTATAGCATGGCAACTCGTCAGCTTCGGTGTCGACCACTTGTGTAAATAGTTTATATGACTAGCTATCATGACTGTGCATGTGTGATTATGTTATCTACAATCTTGATATTCAAACTGTTGTTTTGAACATTGTGAATGATTAAAACCTGTGTTATGCACCAACCTTTGTGTTGACTTGATTTACATGTTTTCTCAGGACACTAAGACACAAGCAAGGACAAGCAGGGACTAGGATGTTGAGTCTCATGCATGCATTTCAGCTCAAGTGTTTTAGCTTTGATAAATTAAGACATTGAATGTTATTGGATTTGTACTTTACATTTTCAAACCGTTACATTTTGTTATTGGTTTTTAAAACGCTTCCGCAAACTTTGAAAACTTTGATGTTACAGTTTTAGACCAACATATGTTTTGAAATTCATATAGAGGTCTTCGTTATGTCTAATGATCTGAGATCCTGGTTTGTCACGTTCCCAAACGGTATGATTCCGTTAGTTGAAAATTGGGGGTGTGACAATTATACTTAAGATTCTCAACATGATTTACATCATCAAACCTAATCTCACCATTTGTTACCATACCTTTCCCTATAATGTAACCCTTAGCATCATTTCCAAAGGATACAAATCCCTTCCTTCCTGTAAAATAGTCATTAAGAAGAGATCTGCTCCCAGTCATATGCATGGATCCTCCGCTGTCAACATACCAGATGCTATTTTGGCATGCTGAAGGACCCTGCATACATCAACACACTCAGTTAGACTTTGGGACCCAAACCAGTTTGGTTTTGGGTCTGTTAACACATGAAGAAACAAAATTAACATTTTCATTTGAACCAACACTTGAATCATTCTTTTCAAAAGATTTAACCTTGGTTTTTGACCTTGGTTTCTTCTTATGAAATGGAGCAACAGATGCCTCTGCTAGATTGACTCTTCCTAGCAATTGTTGCATCATTAACATCAGTTGATTATGGTTTTGTGTCAATATTTTGATTTCATTTGACACAATAGGACCTGACTTTTGATTTTTGTGTTTGATCACCTTAGTGTCTTTAATTGATGAAGAATCTTTCAAGTGTTGTTTCTTTGAAACTGGAACAACCCCTTTACCTTTCTTGGAGTTGCTTGATTCATTTCCTTGTGAGATTTTTCCAGATTTGGAAACTACTGATGATTCTGGTACAAACTTGGAACTAAATTCATTTTTCATTTTGAGTATGTTCTTGTTTTTGTTCTTAATTTTATTGAATTTAGAACCTTTCCTGTACCAGCATTCATCAGATGAATGATTAAACAACCTACAAATTTCACAAGGCACCCTCTTGTGTTTCTCCTTGTGAGTATTGACAAGTACTGAAGACTTAGATACAGAATTTTTTTTCTTCAGTACTTGTGTAACATCAGACTTTGTAGACTTTTTGACAACAACTGATGTGTTGACAACCTCTGAAGAGTTATTCTTCAGTACTTGTCTATCAACACCATTGTCATCAGCAGTTGTAACATTACCAGCTTTTTCTATAACTGCTGATGAGACACTTTGGCTTATCACAAGCCGTGCATCTTTCTCTCCAGTGCCATGCCCCTCTGACTCAATCAGTTTTAAATTTAATTCATTGAAAACTTTTTCATCAGGATTAATCGCAACTAAGACACTATCCTGACATGTGTCATTCTGAATGACATTTGTACACCCAATTGAATAAGAATATGTCTCAATATCAACAGTGTCAGACTCAGATTTGCATGCACTTAACTCACCTTCAAATGATTTTTCAGCATCATACTTTTCTGAAGATTTGGTGGATTGGTATACATTGTCCCCTTCAGACTCACAATCAAGATTTTTTGGTGTATAATCAGCTGGGGGGGCAGTGTGATTGTATCCAATACCAAACTTCACATTTGATGCTGTTTGTTTGTTTAATAACATCTCAAACCCCTTGCAAGACTCAACCCATCTTTCACACTCTACTTGGGTTGCTGCAAGTGTTTGTTTCAGATCATTGTGTTTCACAAGCATTACTTCCACCCTAGCCATTTCATCAGACAATTGACACTTGAGTTTATAAATTTCAGACTCTTTTTCATTCAAAATTTTCTCAAATTCAGTTTTATTCTTAGTCACAGCCTTTTCTAAAGCCAACTACTCATTGATTAATTCAACATTTATTTCTCTAATGGAAGCAAATGCTGAAATACATGATTCTAAACACAACTTAGCTTTTGATTCAGATGATACCTGAGATGTTGAAGAAGTTGAACTTGAGGTGTCAGTTGAATCAATAGCCATCAAGGCAAGATTCCCAAATGGGTTATCTCCACCATGTGGACCAGCTTCAGAGTAGAGCTGCATATTGAAGTCAGATAAGTCATCAGGTAAACTACTCCAATCAGCTACTCCTGGGGTGAAGAAGCTCTGATGTTGTTGTTGTTGAGGCTGTTGATTTGTTTGTGATTTGCTGGGATCAGGAAGAGCAGGTGATTGTGAAGGAATTAATGCTGGAGTGTGAGTAGGTTGAGGCATGTAAAAGCAAGGATATGGATACGGCATAGGACTTTGTGGAACAAAATGGGCTGGATAAAATTGTTGTTGACTGGTTCCAGAAGATTGTTGTCCTTTGTTTGGTGTGTTGTTGTTTGGAAAGGTCACAAACGGTGCAGAAGAACTAGGTCCAGTTGATTTGCACTCTCTAGCAAAATGACCAAGCCTGTGACACTTGTGGCATCTCAACTTCCCTTTGTCAAAACCAACTTTGGTTTTGCCAGATAATCCAGGGAATTTTCTTCCTGTTCCTTTGTAGAACTTTTGAGATCTGATGTTGATTAATGCCATTTGACTCAAAATGTCCATTTCCTCTAGATCATCATCTGGGATTCCTTTCAAGTCATCCATCACAAAACACAAATTATCACCATAATTTCCTGCATTACCATCAACTCCCACAAAAGCATGTTCAGTATTGTTAGTAGAAAAATCAATATGTTCATCATAAGAACATTCAGACCCATTAAACTCGGACTCTTGACCAATCAAAGCAGTATTGCCGGGAATAAAGTCATCAGTGAGCTTGCCAGATGAAGATAGCTTTCTTTTCTGTTCTACCTCTCTCTCAAATGTTAAGAGTTTCCCATGGAGTTGGGTGAGAGATAGATGTTCTAGATTTGCACTGGAGCGTAGGACAATAGTATAAGTATCCCATCTCTCAGGCAATGATCTAAGAAATCTGTTGTTCATCTGACTATTAGTATATTCCTGCTTAACCATTTTTAATTCAGAAATCAAACATGAGAACCGCTCAAATTGTTGAGTCAATGATTCACCCTTTCTATGAAAAAAGGTCTCATACTGCTGAGCAAGGATTTCTCTAGTGTTTGCTAAAACCTCATCGGTTCCACCGAATTGTTCTTTCAGTGCAACCCAGAGATCATGAGCAGTATCATGATGCATCAAGCCTGAATAAATCTCATTCGGCAAAGCCATGGCCAGAATACCATGAGCTTTCGCATCAATTTCAAACAATTTGATATCCTCATCTGAATACATATCCGATGGTTTCGGAATCATGATTTTAGTTTCAGGGTCAGTGATCATGGGTTTATACGGACCATGCACTACAGATTTCCAACATCCTGCACTATTAATTGACAGGTGATGTAGCATTCGACGTTGCCAAATGTTGTACTCACTCCGAACCAGCATTGGAGGCTTGGTTGCGGAGCCTGTATTGTGCGGATCATTTTTTGGAGTTGTCATGATCTCAGATTCACTCAATATCAATGAAATTCAAATGAATTAATGTAAATTCCAACCAATTGATTCAACACAGATTGATATTCAAAAACAAATCAACAGAAGTTAACAGAAAACGTCAATCTATAACGAATTCTTACTAATCGGCTAATTTGATCAACCAGAGAACTGAATTGAGCAGTTTCATAGATCAATTGTATAATCGATCAATGATTAACCAGCTCTGATACCATTTGTAGGATCAGATGTTCTCATTTGATCAATAGCAGCGGAATTCAACGATGAATTAGCTCAATATTAGCAAGAACAAAGTTAATTAAATCAAACAGTAAAGCACAAGTTTGTTATAGAAAGAGAATTTCTGCAAAAGGAATAATTCTTTCAATCGCAATAACTTCGTTAAACAATTCAATGTGTCAACTGCCCTAATATAGAAGCAGTGACATCTGATGATGTCACAAGATGTTGACATCTAACAGACAAAATATAACTACTGAAAATAACTAAACTACTGAAAGAAGACTACAACATCTGATGAGTAAAATACTCATCAGACTTTTTACAAGTATTGAAAGGAAACTACTGAAGACTAAACTAAACACCACAACAGCTGAAAGCTAACACTTCAGCTGTTGTGAACAACGTCTGAAGACTTGTTCTTCAGAGCTTGTAACTCTTCAGATCTTCTCTTCAACAGTTGTTTGTCTTCAGCCTTTGTGTTCTTTTTCAGTTGTTGTGAGCCTGTGGGACTTAGAGGATTTTCTGATCAGGCTCATTGGTTCTTTTGGTCCAACATAGTTTGATTTTGATTGATTAGATCTTGATTTTGAACGTAATGAGATAGTTAAGATTGTTGATTATTGCCTAGATGGTGGCTAGGATTGATTATAAACGAAGAACACGAAGTTCTAACGGTTAAATCCTTGTTTTGATCTGTTGTAATGCCCGATTTTCATGAAATCATACCCATGATTATAATGGTTTAAACCATTTGATTATGACAATGTAGGTGATTAGTTTGATTAATCTTTGAAATGCAAAGGTTAAATCCAAGTGTTTCAAACTAATCATAATCATTAACATACTCATTGGAATGATTATCTGATGATTGTGATAACAGTCAGATTAGTATGTTAAATCTGGTTATTTCACCTATTCTGATGCTACATTGTGATATTTCATGATATTTGGGTAATCAACAACAAGGATTTATCATTCCTAAGCCATTAAATTATCTAGAAACTGTTACAGTATCATAATCAACAACATTAACTATCTGGTTAATCAGAGATTATTCTGATTAATCAAGAGTGTCATCAACTTTAAATTAGGAATCTAATGCAATGTAGGTTCCTACATTATCATACATTGTATGATATAACATTAAATTAATTAATTATATAATTAGTATCGAGTTGATGATTTACTAAGCAATGTCTTTGACATTGAACGTTCAGAAGGATCTAATCAGTAAACTAGAACATAAATAACTTATTAAAAATAACTAAATGCAGAATCATCTCTATACTACCAGTTTGGTGATACTCTGCTACCCTATTATCATCAGGTGAGTTTCGTACAACCCCTTTTATTTTTAATCTTTTATAAACATCGGGGAAACTCTGCAAACTGTTGTCTGAACATATGATATGCATCAATGACATCTGTGTGATTTCATGTGATTTTGTGGGATTTCATGGGATTTTGCCTGTAGACAGAACTCTATCATTGAACTGAAAGTCCTCATTTTTGAACTGTATCTAGTGAACCCATGTGTGGCCGAACAGAAAACATTGATAGTACTATTGGTTGACACCCCATTCGCTGGGAGGATTGCATCTCCCCTTGTGTGAATGTTTGTTATTTGTTTCCTGAACTTCTTAATGGTGTGATAGACATTAAGATAATGAGGCACTAAGATATGTACCGACGGGTAATATCTTGAGACAGACTAGACGTCCGAAAGGAACTAGATACAGGTCCCATGGTTATCCGGAACTGAACTTTTGAGAACTTGCTTATCATATCATATGATTTTAAATTGAACTGTCGAACTCACCAGCTTTGTGCTGACGTTTTCAAATTAAATCTTTTTGCAGGGAGACAGTGACCACCGGGTGAGGATGCACTTCATACATTTGTAATTAAATAAGATAGTTGTGTAATAAATTTAGTTGTAAACTGTGATTCTGGTTGTGATAACGAAACCCTTGGTAATGTACTTACTTTAAGTTAATCTGTGTGCTGTGATATCGGTTCAAGTAAGTCACCCCTCACCTCGGAGACATCACCACTATGCTTCCGCAACCGGTTCAGTGACGTCAGGCGAGACACGAGGTGACGAGAGGTGGGGGTGTGACAAGTTTGAATATGCCAAAGATTATCTAATAGACACTGTTGTCTTTCTATAAGTTTCATTCCATTAATTGGATGAAACTTTGTAGTTGGATCATAAAACTTTTGTAAAGAATAATTTCCAAATGTAATATTTGGACTTTGTGTATTGTATATATGAGAGTTGTTTGTCCCTTTGTGTATATTGTCGATATTTTGGAGGACGAACTTCCATAATCTTTGATAGGCTTGGACTGTAAAATTGTGTCGCATTATTAAAATTTGTAATTGTTGCAGGCAAGTGTCCATAATTGTTTGTCTTCGTTGATCTGATTGATTGCGCCATCAGCTTTTCTGTTTTTTCTTCTTTTGATGATATATTCATTGGAGAAATTTTGACCGCATGTATAAGCTTTGTTTTTCCTTGATCTTTTATCCTATCCATCTAAAGAAATAACTTGTTAATATTACGAGATAACATATCAGCAATCCTGTTAGTTTTTCCTTTAATATGTTAAAAATTTCTAATATACCCTTGTCATTTTATTATGTTTTGTAAATTTACCATCTTGTTCTATTCATTTTTTACTTTGGTTATTTTTTATAAATTTAACTATAGCTTCAAAGTGTGTTCTTATTGTAAATTCTTTATGTTAGAAAATTTTAAAATTTTCTAATGCATTTATCATAGCTTGTATTTCAAAGTCTATACTAGTCTAATTATTTTTTAATTGAAAATTTCCACTAGCATATTCGCATATTTTTTCTTCTGTTTTTGAGCTATCTGTTTATGTTATTAATGGTAACTCTTGTGGTTTAATATCTGTAACTTTTTCTTTAATTTCTTTAATTAAATTAATATCTTCTTTATTAAAAAACCTTTGTCCATTTTTTGTAATTTTTCTATATAATGGTCCTACTAATTTTTATAAGTTTAGAATAAATTTTCTAGCATAATTTACTTGTCCCAAAAAATCCTGTATTTGTTTTAAATTTTCAAATTTTTTTGGAAAATCTAGAATTTTAATAGAAATGTGAGTTTGTAATTCTATTTTTGCATCACCAATTTCTAGTCCTAAAAATGATATTTTTCTTTTGAATAATTGCATTTTTCTTTTTGAAATTACTATACCATTTTGTTTTATTTTTTCGAACACTTGTTGAAGATGTTTCTCATGCTCCTGCACTGTTTCACTTGCTACTATAATATCATTAATATATACTAAGCAAAATTCATATTTCAGAAATATATTATTATCCATAAATCTTTGAAAAATTGAAGGAGAATTTTTTAATCCAAAACTAAGAACATTTTATTCAAATTGTTCTTCAAAACAAGTAAATGTTGTCCGTGGTTTAAAATTTTCATGAAGTTTTAATTGATTATATCCTGATTTTAAATAAAATTTTGAAAACACATTTTTCTTTTGTACTTATTGTATTAAACTATCTTTATTTGGAATATTATGTGGCAATTCGAAAATTTCAGGTTAGAATTATGCTTTAATCTTAATTATCTTTTAATAAGATTAAAGTAATTGAAACATAAATCACGAAAACACGCAAGAAATAGAGAACGTAGGTGAAAACCGTGCGAAAAACTAAGTTCCTGATTCTCTTGAATTGTAAAAATAAGAAAACGTCGAAAATATCATACTCTAAAACTCTTCACGGTACGCCAAGGCTCTTTTGAAACTCCTTGGTGGTACGCGAAGAGTCTAAAATATCTAAATGCTCCGGATTCCTTCGCGGTACGCCAAGCCCCTATCAGACTTACTTGGCGGTACGCGACGAGTAGGTCGGTTTAGAAGATCAGGTTGAAACATCAGATTTCATGCAAAAGTTATATTTTTTATTTTCACTGAGTTCAAGACACACAAACTCGATCGGAATGATTTCAAAACACCAAAATCTTGTTTTCAAGCAATTAAATCCTCAAATTGAAGATGGGAAACATCTCTACAACACTGGATCTTTGTTTTGCAACCGAAAATTCTTTCGAAAGGGTAGTGATTCATTTTTCTCTACTAAGTTTGATAGTGTATGGATTAAATATAGTATTTGAGCTCAATGAAAGTTATTGTTGTTGATTATTGCCTAGATGATGGCTAGGAATAAGTAGAAATAAAGAAATCGGAATATTAACGGTTAAATCTTTTTTTTGATCTGTTATGCTGCCCGATCTTTTTAAAACGATTCTCTAGTTCATTACAAATCAATGGCCAAGAGCTAGGATAATCATTGAAATAGACATCTGATGTTTGTATTAACAATCAGATTAATATATTCAATATGGTTATCAAACCCATTTCAATATAATATTCCTATAATTCAGTGATCCATAATATGAATTAACTATTCCTAGACCAGAAATCAGTCGGAAACTGTTTCTATGATATAATTAACAACAATACCTATTTGATTAATTCAAAAATGTTGCGATTAATCCAGTGAGTCATAAACTCCTTAAAAGGAGCCTAAATCATTATTGGTTACTTGATTATCGCACTCTTAGCAATATTAAGTTAAGGAGGCTAATTAAGGGATTCAGATAAGCTTGATTACTCGAATTGAGATATTCTTGTCTTTGAGAGTCAAGGAATGTTTCGTTAAGCCAAACTAAACACAAACAACTCACCAAAACGCTAACCAATTGCAGATTTGGAACCAAGACATAAAACTACAATCTTTGTACGTTGTTTACTGATTTTCATCAATACAGGTCAGATTCATAATACCTTTTCTTTTGTTTTTTTTTTGCAAAAACCACGGAGTGGAACATGTAAACTTTTGACAACTCAAAACTTATAAATTATTATGGAAGCAAACTATTGAGACAATGCAAATCATTTACATGTTTTGGTTATACAAATGCTGAGTGAAGCTATTCTTATGCAATATCATTAACTTGATTCGTCAAGCCCCTGGTAGTACTGGTATTGTCCATATGCGGGAAACCGCGAACACAAAAGCGTGTGCTCCAACTGCGGGGTTGGAAACCACACAAACTAGATACACTTAGTGTATCACACAAGGAAAGTTATTGCAATAGGTTTGATATGTGCATGTTCATTGGGTTTGTATTTCAATACATGTATATCATGAGCTTGTTCTGTAATTGCTACTCAAGTGTATACAAAATATATGTTTCTCACTCAACCACGTGTGGTTGATCCAAGTTTTCTTTACATGTTTCAGGTAATTAGGATCAGGAAATTCAGCTAGTTCAAGATGCTATGAATGTTTAGGGTGACCTAGAAACAAGAAACAAACTAGACATTTTGTAATATTATCATTATGTGTATACTTTGATGTATAATATTGCGTGTGTTTATGTTAATCTATCTAATAACTATGAAACATTAGAGAATCTTGGGTTATTCTTGAACTATGGCTATGAATTCATCACGCCGTGCGCCATGGATGCCGAACGCGACACAGGGTGTGACATATTATATCCATCATCTTCTGCATTATCATTTAATCTTTTAAAATTTTACACTATCCTTGCTTTACCTCTTTTAAATTCGCTATGATTTATAACTATAAATGCTGCTTATCTATGAAGACTTTTAGATTTTCTAATTAATCCTTGTTCTATCATTTCTGGCATTTTTTTTTGAATTCCTCTTTATCTAAAGGACTATATTCTATATTAGTTGTTATAATTGTAAAATCTGAATTTTTTAATTTAAATTTACAGGTATATTCTACTATTGATTTTTTAATGTCTTCTCCTATTAATCCTATTTTTTTTCTAAATGTAATATTTTTGGATGATTTATACTTTTTGTAATATCTTTTCCTTTTTCTAATTCATGGCTCAAAAACTTTGTAAGTAATTTTATTGTTTCATTTTCTAGCGGTTGTTCTCTTTTTTTGTTGTTTTAAAAATTCCAAATTTCCATGTCCACCACGCTTTCGTGCAAATTCTGTTGTATAATTATATCTTGATGTTGGAAAACAATATATTTGTTTCCCTAATGTTATAAAGTTTCTTGTTATTGTGATAAATCCATTTAATCCTAATATAAAATTCAAGCCGAATACAAAATCTTGAGATTTAATATATTGAGGATTTATATTTATTTGAGGTATTTCATATTTGATACTATAATTTCCTGCAAAATCCAGGAATTGTGTACGTGTTGGTTCTAAATAATGTGTGATAGTAATTAATCTGTCTTCAACTATTCTAGTTACCAATTTATATCTTAATTGTTTATGATATTATATTTGTGCTTATCCGTATGATATCAAACTTTTTGTTGCACCTGTGTCTACTAGAGCTGTTAAGTCTAAAAATTTATTATTAAGTAGCCATAACCTACATTGTATATTTATCATATTTGTTGCTCCTTGTGTTTGTTTTTGTATACATGTTTTTTCTGATTCTGTAGACATTTGATGTATCTTGTTCAGTTTGTTTTTTCTTTTTTACTATATCTTCAATTTAACTTATTTTATCATTTACTGCTTCTATTTTTGTTTTATGTAGTTCTAATATTAATTCTAATTTTTCTATTTTTCTATGTATGAATTTGTATATATTTCTTTCTTTTTTATATCTATTTCAATATTATATTTATCTTTTATACATAAATAATGCATTTCTTTGAAACATATATCACATTGTGATCTTTTTCTATACTAGGACACTATCTACAATTATAACATTTTATGGAATTATTTTCTTTCCTATGTATCCAATTATGACTACATTCTTCGGTATTCATATATGTGTATGTAATGTTTTCTATTGGTTCATCTTCTTCAGTTTATGTACTATATATGGATTCATTATCTGTATTATTTGTTTCTAATGCTTCTATTTCATATTCTTTTAATTCTTCCACTAAATTACTTTTCTCGGCGTTTTTATTTTTATTTGGGCATTTATTAACTAAATGTTTTTCATCACCACAAATAAAACATTTACAGCTTCTTTTTTGTGTCTTTTTTACATATTTATTTTTATAATATGGTTTGTATTCTTTTTTGTAAGTAGTACTTTTTCTATGTTTTTTCTTTTTATCATAATATCCATAAGCTTGAGGTGTATAGATAGCTGCTTTACAAAAGGCATAAGCATTTCATTTTAATTGTTCTTGTAATGCTACATCTTTACATTTTTCTTTTAATATTCCAAATGTATATGTTATTCTTGGTCCTATTCCTAAATTATTTTGATTTCCATGTTGTTGTTTCCAAGATTCATGTATTCCTTTTCCTATGTCTCCTGGTAGTTTTATAGAATATTTATCGCAGAAATTATCATCCATGGCTTGTCCTGTTTATGCTAATAATCTTGTAAAATCTAAAGTAAATTCATTTATATATCTCATATCTGCTATACTTAATTTTTCTAAGTTTCTTATTGATGTGTCCTATGTTAGACTATTGTTTGTTGCTGGGTCAACTGCTAAAATAAGAGTTCTTATTTGAGATGTAAAGTTATAAGGATTATCTCCTAATGCTTTTAACCTATTTATTTTATTTGGGTCTTGATTCTTTTTGCTTTGCCATATACCAAGTGCTATAGGCCCTATTGTAGTTTCTAGATATGCAAACATGAAACATATCCATACGTTCTTTTTTATGTGTTTGCCACATTCTTATTACTGTTTGTTCCCATGTTAGAATTTCATCTATCCAAAGTTGTGGTTTTTGTTGTTCTAATAATAACATATTATTACTGTATATTTTTCCTATTGGTAATCTTCCTCCTTCCCAATAATATTTGCTTCTTGTTGATAATTAACTAGTGGCTTTGTCCATGGTTCTCTTCCTATTGTTTCTTCTGCTGAATCACCTACTGTGTTCCATTCAAGTTTTGGTCTTTTATTTGGTATGTACACATCCATAAAATATAACCACTGTTTTTGTACTAACCAAGATAACTCCGTCAAAATCAAGCCATATCTTAGATACTTTAACATCATTGTAACACATGTTGAACAGTTTCCTCTTTTATGTGTATATGTAAATCCATCACCGTTTAAAAGTCAATATCGTTGTAAGTTTTTTGGTATAAATAGTTACAATATTGTAACAAAAAAAACTTACAATGATGTTAACTCTTAAACGGTGATGAATTTATACATACACATAAAATACTAAAGTGTTATACATGTGTTACAATGATGTTCAAAACAAATCCAAGATATGGATTGATCTTGACGGAGTTATTGGGTTAGTACAAAAATAGTGGGTTACTAAAACTTCCATGCCCAATACACACACACACATACATATATATATATATACACACACACATATGGTAAGGATCCATTAACCCACCTTAATTGCGGAAACCAGATTAACTCCGACAAGATCAACCCAAATCTTTGGTTTTTTCAGGATCTTTGTTATACATGCACCATACTATGTTATTTAATGTGTTTCTGCAAATTTATCACAGTTTGGGATTTAAAGCAACTCTAAGTTTGCGTTACACTGTAAATATTTATTTTCTGTTGCAACCACTTACACTGACGTAAGAGCCAAACGGTGCTAAATTTGTGCAAACCAATAAAATAACATAGTCTTGTACATGTATAATAAAGATAATGTAAAAAACCAAAGAATTAGGTTGATCTTGTCGGAGCTAATCGTGTTCTCGCAATAAGGTGGGTTACTATAGGATCCCAATCCTACATATATACATATGTATACATCTATATATATATATATAGGGAAGTGTTCAAATAATAACCCACTCTTAAAGCAATAACCGAGATAACTTTGCCAAGATGAAGCAAAATCTTGGATTTTTTTTAATATCATTTTAACACATTTAGAACACTATGTTCTTTTATGAGTTTGGGAAAATTTATCACCGTTTCAGAGATATCATCGTTGTAAGTTTTTGATTTACAACACTGTAACTGTTTTTGGCCAAAAACTTACAACGATGTAAACTCTCAAACGGTGATGAATTTTCGCAAACTCATAAAAAGAACATAGTGTTCTAAATGTGTTACAATGATGTTTAAAAAAAATCCAAGATTTGGCTTCATCTTGGCAAAGTTATCTGTGTTATTTATTTAAGAGTGCATTATTATTTTTTCCCAATCATATATATATAGACTGTAAATCACAGTTTGCGATTTAAAGCAACTCTAAGTTTGCGTTACACTGTAAATATTTATTTTCTGTTGCAACCACTTACACTTACGTAAGAGCCCAAACGGTGCTAAATATGCGCAAACCAATAAAATAACATAGTCTTGTACATGTATAATAAAGATAATGTCAAAAACCAAAGAATTAGGTTGATCTTGTCGGAGCTAATCGTGTTTTCGCAATAAGGTGGGTTACTATAGGATCCCAATCCTATATATATACATATGTATACATCTATATATATATATATATAGGGAAGTGTTCAAATAATAACCCGCTCTTAAAGCAATAACCGAGATTACTTTGCCAAGATGAAGCAAAATCTTGGATTTTTTTAATATCATTTTAACACATTTAGAACACTATGTTCTTTTATGAGTTTGGGAAAATTTATCACCGTTTAAGAGATATCATCATTGTAAGTTTTTGATTTACAGCACTGTAACTGTTTTTGGCCCAAAACTTACAACGATGTAAACTCTTAAACGGTGATGAATTTTCGCAAACTCATAAAAGAACATAGTGTTCTAAATGTGTTACAGTGATGTTTAAAAAAAATCCAAGATTTGGCTTCATCTGGGCAAAGTTATCTGGGTTATTTATTTAAGAGTGCATTATTATTTTTTCCCAATCATATATATATATACAGACACACACACACACACGTGTGTGTGTTTATAAGGATGGTATCTTGTGAAAACCCAATCTTAGAGATATAACATTTATATCCTATATGAGTCGTCCATTTGAAATCTTGAAAATAAATATGTGTTCCATAATAAATCATACATGTTTATATAAACCTAACTTTTTATTCAAGTTTAAAAGCGGTGTAAGTTTAAATTACATTTTACCGAAAACTATAAATCTTGTTAACGTAACTAAAACTTACACTGCTTTTAAATTTTATGCTGTGATAAATTTACAGATATACATAAAAGAAGAAAGAGTTGTTTATGTGTAATAATGTCACACCACCGCTAAAGCGAAATCACGAGGGCGAGACGAAATCGGATTACAAATACATTGTTTATAAAGAAACTTACTAAATTGCATTCATAATCCAAATAACATACATAAGAGATTTACAAAGATTCAAATAACATATCGATAATAGTTTTACAAAATGATATGATTCAAAATGATACAACAATATAAGATTTCTCCATATAGTCTAATTTAAATTAAACAATATCTTCAAAATCTTCTTGTTGTAATATAATCCATGTAGCTAATTTCCTGAAATACATGCTCAAGTATCAACTAAAAATAGTTGGTGAGTCCATAGGTTTATGACTCGATAAAGCATGATTACAAAAAAGAAGTTTATAGTAACATACATCCCATAATGTTTAACAATAAAGCATGCATTTTATGATTATGAGTTTAAACGATGTCAAACGTATACTTCACTCAAAATATTATTAATGTACATCATGAATATTAAAGAAGTTTAAACGATAGTAACACGTATACTCAAGTAATCACTAAAATGCCTATTTCATTTAAACACGTATGGATGTAAAGTTTTAGTATCTAGCATGTATTCCACCCCAAAATATTAAATAAAAAGAGGGGCTATGAAACTCACTAGTAGTAGGATGCTAGAAGATAGATAATATTAAGATCTTGCTCCTTGTCACGAACTTCAAACCCCTAAAATAAGGAAAGTATACATTTGTTGAGTTTTACGATGGATTTAATATTTAGTATATATAAGAGATGCGTTAACCCGATTAATAGATTGGGGTTATTGCAAAGTAATGACTTTCCTTAAGTCATAAAAGAAATGATAATACGTTACTCGAACTTGTCATCTTCCAACTTAATAATGATACTAAGCCATAACACAGTTCGCTTTTTAATTTGGCATTTTAATCGACTCTTTATTTTGAGTTGTACCAAATTACGAATGAAACCACGGATGGTTTAATGATAATGACACCATGGATGGTTTAGTAATAATAAAGTTTGTAATGTGTATAATCAAGGTTTTAGTTTTAGGAGTAATGATTAATTACGTGCGTTACTTTGAAGTGATATTAGTGAATAAGGGTTTAAAGTTAACCCAAAATATATTACTAACCTTTAAGTGATGTGATTGAATACATATAAGTATAGGTGTGCATGGGTTTTGGTCATTTAAAGGCACTACACATATATAAGTAACGCAAATGTTGAAAGTATGTTTTGTATAATTGTTGATCTTAGGTTAAAGACCCATAATTATACAAAACCTTTGTGTTATCAACATTCAAAATAATAAGGCAAATATTGAAGGTATGTTTGGATGTTTGGTAAAGAACAAACACACAAACCTTTTTGTTATCAATATTGCAAGAATCCATAACTTGAAAGTATGTTTGTGTATGGGTTGATCATAGGTTACTTGTCATAAAACAAGTTATTAGGAAACCTCACAACACACAAACCTTTGTGTTATCAAGCATGGTAACAACTTAGAATTTGAGGATTAGAAGAAGAAAATGAAGCATAAAGATGAAGAGCATTTAGTTTAAGTGTTTATTACCTTGGAAATCTTAGAAAGATCCCAAGAGAGGTGGATTAGGGAGATAGAATTAGAAATCCAAAGAAGAATGGTTTTGGTGCAAAGGATTTAGGAAGGATGAAGCTTGGTATTTATAGTTGAAAATTGGAAAGGGGTGGTCTTGGGGTGGTCTTGGATGGCCAAGGAGAGGGGTGTGTGTAACAAAAGTGTTGGAGGGGGGACAAAGATGTTGGAGTGTAGGTTAGTAGGTTATAAAGTTAAATGATTATGTTTAATTAAGATTTTTGATTTAATTTTTAATTAGGGAAAGAGTTCTTTCAATTTTTATAAATAAAAATGGGTAATAATATTTATAAAATAAAGATTTGGGCAATTTCTAAAATTTATAAAATTTATAAAAATGTTTATAAATCCATAATTATTTAAAAGAACATCTTATAATTATTTAAATGCTTATTTTAAATTATTAGAAACTTTTTGATTATTTTATAATTATCTAAATATTTATTTAAGTATTAAAATAGTTATAAATCTATACTCATTTTATACCTCCTTTAAATTTATTAATTTTTATTAATTGGAACACTTTTAAAATTGTTAATTATATCCACATTTTACTAAATTATTATAATTCTTAATATTTTCAAGATTTCATAATTTCAGGGTCTTCGCGTACTGTGATTATCGTTATTCCTTGATTATTTCTTTATACGCATTACTACATCTGAAAACCCATGACTGATCATGTTTTTCTTAGTTGTTTAAATACCATCGACTCAACATACATATTAACTTGGTTTTTGTTCGTTAAGGACTAAATAATTAAGATCTTAATAAGGATTTTACCGGGATTTTTCACGGATGTTACAAATAATGATATTTAAAAATAGAAAACAAATATATGGGTTGATCTTGGCGGAGTTATATGGGTTACCGCAATAAGACTGGGTTAACAATTGAAGCTTCCCCTTTATATGTACGTTTGTCTGTAGGGTATGGATTCTATGACAATTTCATTTGAGAATTACGTCATCAAGGACGTGAGCACATTTGTTCTTGCTTGAAATCCACATTGATTTAGCCATTATAATTATTACAGGTTGATAGTATGCGAGAAATGAGGAACATAGGAAAAAAACGTGCGCGAAACGGAATTCCGGATTGTCCGGAATCGCAAAACGGAGAAAAGTACAAAAATGCCAAAGTCAAACGGGCTGGGCGGTACGCCTTGTGACACCCCGCAAAATCCAGGACAGCATTCCATTTATTTAAATGTTTATTTAAATGATTTTGTACACGTGGCACTAGAATTAGTTTAATTTAGCGTGACACATGGCACGACATTACGAACACTGACACACAACTAGATAATTCGAGGAATTATCAATAAACAGCACACACATGTCAAAACACACGAACGTTGGTGAACGTTTAGCACATCATGTAACACAACACTTGAAACCTCACGAAACGCCCAAACATTGAACTTGGAAGTATAAAGGAGGCCAAACGAAAGTTCGTAAACGTGAAAACGGTGACGAACGGGCCAAACACATGAAACTAGGCTTATTGGGCTCTTCAGGGGCCCATCGCGGTAAGCGATGGCCCATTAGAAACCCTGTCCGCGGTACGCGACGACATCCAGACGCCAAATCTTTATAAAACCAAGACCATTATGGCTAGTCTACTCCTTTTAATCATTTTACTCGACTACACACGCCATATTTCGACCATTCTTGTCTTCCCCACCAGAAAACCCCATTTTTTCCTCTGTTAGATGCCATTAACAAGCTTGTGGAAGCTTGGTTTGAAGATTTGAAAGCTTGAAGAACCACATTTGGATCTTGACACCACCACCACCCTTTCAAACCGGCATCATTCGTTGATCCAGGAGTCTCTCAATCTGATTTGATCACCATTCTAGTACCAAGGAACTCTAGGAGGTAGTCTTTACATCTGTTATGGCTTAATAACACTACTACACTCACATACATGTGTTAGATCGCACATGCAAGCATCTCACCACCTCATGCACGAATTTTACGTGTTGAAATATGGGTTTGATGTTCTTGTTACTGTTAATGATGATCTATGATGATATTATGATGGAATGTGATTATCCATGATGTTGTGTAAGTATAGATTTCATGATTTGGTCACAAATGAGTGATTTACCCACATGCATGCATGATCTAAGGCATTTTAGATGATTTTGAATGATGTTATATGATTATAGATGTTAATGGTGATGATCTACATGGTTGATTGTCATTAAAATGGTTAAAATGATGACCTTTGATGAACTTTCTATTAATAGAAACTTTTTAGTTACAAAACGGTGTTAAGGATGAAATGGTGAACATGCATGTATATGGATATGTTGCTTGATGAATAAAATGATGATATTAATGCTTAGAATGTAGTTTTGATTATGGTTATGGTCATTTTTGACTTAGTTACTATATATAGTAACTTTTAGGGACCGAAGATTGTTAAATGGTGAATTTGGCTATATGAGCATGTTTAGATGATAATAAATGGCTTATTATGATGATTTATGGCATGAAAACGGATTAGAATGGTTTAGGATAATCATTTGTATGTAAATTGCCATAGTTACTATTTATAGTAACTTCATTTTGCAAACTATCAATTCATGAACATTTTGTATGATTTAAAAATGCTAAGTGATTTATTATGTTATAATATGATGATAGCATGCTAAGTTAGATGGTTTCCGACATCACGTATGCTATAAATGGAAACTTTCCATTTTATGAAACTTTTGTATGACAAACGTGATTTGTATGCTTATTTGAATCATATGATGAGAATGCTATGTGTTAACATGATCACGTAGGACTAATGAGAATGCTAGAACTCTAAAATCAATATACTTTGTAAACTTTCCAAAAATGGAAGCTTACTATAAATAGTAAGTTGTCCATAGACGCGACTTGCTCGTTTTTGCACACGACGAGCACTTACACGACTGCTACACGATTCACAACCGTCACACGATTCACCAACGGGTCGTTGACTTGACACTGTCAAATTTGGTCAAACACGGTCATTATGGACCAACACAGTCAAACACGGTCAATGTGAACCAACATGAGCAAACACGGTCATTGTGGACCAACACGGACAAACATGAACAACCAAGGGTTGTTGAGCACAAACACGAGCACTAATACGAACACGAGCACGGTCACTTACACACACTCACGTACGGTGTACGATATAGGTTGCCGGTGACCGACACGCAGTCTACGCAGGAGCTTACGCTTGCTTTAACACACGATCACTAAGGTGAGTTTACGGCCCCTCTTTAACTCTTTTAAAAGCTTTTCAAATAGGGGGAGAATACTAGTTGTATCGAGTCAAACATTTATACTGTACAAACATTTTATGTGTATGCTGGTTTATTGGACAAACATTAAGTGTTGAACTCGTAACAAGCCCTCACAAAGTCTTACCGTTAATGTACGAACAACGTGGTAGATTTGAATGGATCCGTTTGGGTGTGACTAACCCCACGGGGTACAATATTGACTGAGTGTTATAACCCGTGAAATTCTGACCTAACTTACTGTGTGCACGAGACACAGTGGAGGCAAGGAGAAACAAGTCTAGTTCGGTAGCAACGCACTGACACTTGGAGCCTAGGGCTCGGTACTAACATTGATAAACAGCATGACACACCTTTTCTATTATTATATGTATCTATCAAAACCTGTGAACTCACCAACCATTGTGTTGACACTTTTTAAACTTGTATTCTGAGGTAACTAGCTGCGTATGGAGCAGGATGCACATTTTAAGGGACAAGCATTAGGAACCTTCATGCATTCTGTTGTGTCCTTTGAAAACAATTTAACTTTTATTCTGTTTGAAACAATGTTGTATTAAACTCATTTCTATTTCCGCTGCATATGTTAAACCATTACTTTCCGCTGCAATATCATATGTTTTCCGATGCAAACTATCTTGTTAAGTGTGTGTCAAACATTGTATTTGCAAACACATATAGAGGTGTTCTATATGACCTTGAGTTGTGATTCTGGCCACATCACACCCACGTGGACTGACACCACGAGTGGGAATTTGGGGGTGTGACAGACTGGTATCAGAGCTTTGGTTATAGAGAACTAGGTTTGCATGTAGTAAACTTAGACTATAGCCATTGATCGACTTTAAACACTACACTTAGAACTTGCACACTGATGTTATTATTGTTACTATTGAACTGTTAGTTACTAACTTGAGACTTACAGGATGGCCGATAACAATGACGATGCCAGGAGGAACCCGGGGAAGCACCCGGTAACTGATGGTCTGACTGAGGAGAGTCGTCGACGAGTCGACGACGTGGTGACACAGGTATACGCTGAGATGGACCGACGAGCCCAACGGGCTATACACGATAGATATTGGGGCTGGTACCCCATGACTATACAGGAGTGGGTAGTGGGGGAGCGAGTACATCTGCCACAATACCCTAGCGACACTTCTACTGGACATCGACTACCGCCACTCGGAGTACCACTAGAGCAAGCCTTCGTAGCTCACGTCACCTATAGCAGCGTGAGGCTAGGAGGAACCATGACCTGTCGGATGAGGTCCGAGTTCTTCGCGAGAAGAACGAACGCCTTGAGAGGCGTAACGACAGCCTGCAGGAGCAGGTGGAGACATTGCGTCTTCTGATGATTCAGCTGATGGGGGCAGCAGGGACAGATAGTGGAGATCATGTAGGAGCATGATGGGCGCATCGTCGCGAACGAGGTCGCTAACCAGGAGAATCACGTGATGATACAGGCCAGCGACGCCATGCTTAACGCATGGGCTGAGCAGTTCATCATCGAGCCACCACCGGAGGACGGACCACAGTTCGAGGTCGAGGAACTCGAGGAGGGATATTTTGATGAGGATCCCGAAGAGGATCTCGAGGAGGACGATGATGATGGAGATGCCGAGAGTGACGTCTCACACGTTACCATTGATTCGGATTAGATAGTTTATTTTGTTTTGTATTTTCTTTTGTATGGCCTAGGCGAGCGGGATGTGCTCGTACAAACTCGTAGGAGTATTATCTCTTGAAAATTATTGTACTTTAAATCTTATATTAATGAGAATGATATTTTGATTTATTTATCGCATGATCTGACTATGGTTGTTTGCTAACATGACATCTGACATGACAGCTAACGTGACATTTGACATGACATCTAACATGACATCTGACATGACATGTGGCTAACACTCTAACTCATACTAACTTACATTCTATCCCTTCCGTATAGAAACCATTTATGGCTGGAAGAGGACCATATGCGCGTCACACTAGGCGAACAATGGATGCAACTGTCATTAAGATTATGGTTGACCGGCGAGTCAACAAGGCGATCGTTGAGTGTGAAGCGAGTCACCAGCACAGTGAAACAAGTGGAACTAACAACGGTACTAACACTCGCTTAACATGACTAACATAGTGTAGCTAACACGATACTAACACGTGACATTGGTTTCTGACAAACAGGATCGCACGACAGCAGTAACAAAGGATGTTCGTTCAAATCCTTCCTGAATTGTCACCCACATAACTTTAAGGGAACAGAAGGAGCAGTCAGAATGCTCCATTTTGTGGAGAAGGTTGAATCTGTATTCTCAATGTGCGAATGTACCGAGGAAAACCGAGTGAAATTTGCAACCGGTACACTGGAGGGACCAGCCCTCACCTAGTGGAATACCCATGTTCAAACTTTGGGGTTGGACGATGCCAAATCGATGAGCTGGGCTGACTTTACCAGACTATTGCAGGAGGAGTATTGCCCTCGGGATGAGATCAGGAAACTGGAGGCTGAATTCTGGGTGCTGAAGATGGTGGGCTCTGAAATCGAGCAATATTGTAATGGATTTCATGAACTGTGCAAACTATGCCCGGCTATGGTAACGCCGGAGTATAAGAAGATCGAGCAGTTCATCAGTGGACTGCCCGAGCAGATTCAAAGCATGGTGACTGCATCTGACCTCACCACCATCCAACCGTTGATCCGATTAGCCCACAAACTGACTGACCAAGCTGTGGCTCAAGGCAAGCTACCCAAGCAAGGCGATTATCTGAAGCCTCAAGAAAACCACAAGAGGAAGTGGGAACCTAGCCACCATCAGTCTCATCAACCTTAGCATCATCAACAAAGATCTGCACCGGCCAGAGCTTTTACAGCCACCCAACCTGATGACAAAGGGAAGGGTGTGTATCAAGGGAAATACCCTCTGTGCAACAGATGTTCATACCATCACCTCGGGCAGTGCGAGCGACATCGTTGCCTGAAGTGCGGGCGACATGGCCATATGGCCAAGGATTGCAGGTCAAAGCTTCCAAAAAACAACAACAACTTCAACCACAACCAGAAAAACAATCAGAACACACTCAAGGGGTGTTATGAGTGTGGGAAGCCGGGCCACATGAAGAGGGATTGCCCTCAGCTGGAAAAGGCCGGAGGAGGAGCGGCAAAAGGCCGAGCATTTGTGATTGGCTTGGGGGAAGCCAAGGATGATCCTAACATCGTAACCGGTACGTTTCTTTTAAATCATGTATATGCTAGTATAATTTGATACCGGTGCCGATAGGAGTTTTATATCTAGTGAGTTTAGTGAATTGCTAGATATTACCCCAACACCACTAGACTATAAGTATACCGTAGAGTTAGCCGACGACAAACTGATTGAAACACAACACGTCTTTCGGGGATGCGTCATGGTGTTGGCGGATCACAAACTTGAAATTGACTTGATGCCGGTGACTCTCGGGAGCTTTGATGTGGTCGTTGGAATGGACCGGTTATCCGCGAACCAGGCAGAGATCGTATGCAACGAGAAGATCGTACGAGTAAGGTTGCAGAACGGAGAACAGATCTCGATTCAGGGAGAACGACGGGGAGTACCTCTGAACATCATATCTTGCATGAAGGCAAACAAGTACATCCAAAAGGGATACACTGCGATACTAGCCATCATCACGGAGCAATCGAAGAAAGAAAGGAAGATTGAGGACATTGCTGTAGTCCGCGATTTTCCCGAAGTATTTCCCGAAGACCTACCTGGATTACCTGCGAAATGACAAGTCGATTTCCAGATAGACCTCACTCCCAGAGCAGCACCAATTGCTAAGGGTCCGTACCGACTAGCGCCAACGGAGATGCAAGAATTGTCTAACAAATTGCAAGAACTGTTAGACAAGGGATTTATCAGACCGAGCCTCTCACCTTGGGGAGCACCGGTCCTATTTGTGAAAAAGAAGGACAGATCATTCCGCATGTGTACTGACTACAGGGAGCTGAACAAGGTGACGATCAAGAATCGATACCCTTTACCACGAATAGACGATCTATTTGACCAATTGCAAGGGTCAAGCTACTATTCGAAAATCAATTTAAGATCGGGTTACCATCAACTAAGTATACAGGAGAATGATATTCCTAAGACTGCCTTTAGAACCCGATACAGACACTACGAATTCCTGGTTATGCCCTTTGGACTGACCAACGCACCAGCTGTATTCATGGATCTCATGAATAGAGTGTCCAAGCCTTATCTTGATAAATTCGTAATAGTGTTCATTGACGATTTTCTGATTTATTCGAAAAATCAGGAAGAACATGTTGAACATCTAAGGCTAGTCTTGGAATTATTGAAGGAAGAACAGCTATACGTGAAGTTCTCAAAGTGCGACTTTTGGATTCGTGAAGTCCAATTTCTTGGACATGTGGTTAACGAGCAAGGGATACATGTAGACCCAGCCAAGATTGAAGCCATTAAGAACTGGGAAGCACCCAAGACTCCAACATAGGTGCGACAATTCCTAGGACTGGCCGGATACTACAGGAGATTCATTGAAGGATTTTCAAAGATCTCCCAATCACTGACATCCCTAACTCATAAAGACAAGAAGTTTGATTGGGGAGAGAAAAAAGAAACTACTTTCAATCTACTGAAACATAAGCTGTGTACTACACCCATCCTATCCTTGCCGGAAGGATGTGACGATTTCGTGGTGTATTGCGACGCCTCGAAACAAGGCCTCGGTTGCGTGTTGATGCAGCGCGAGAAGGTTATCGCATACGCTTCACGACAACTGAAGGTACATGAGAAGAACTACATGACTCATGATCTTGAGTTGGGAGCCGTAGTATTTGCCTTAAAGATCTGGCGACACTACTTATACGGCACGAAATGCACCATCTTTATCGATCATACGAGCTTGCAACACATCTTCGATCAGAAAGAGTTGAACATGAGACAACGAAGATGGGTTGAACTTATTGGCGACTATGATTGCGCTATCAAATACCATCCCGGTAAGGCAAACGTAGTGGCCGACGCGTTGAGTCGGAAGGAAACAACAAGACGCGTGCGTGCCCTACAACTCACAATTCACTCTGAATTGCCACAACAGATCCGAAACGCTCAACAAGAAGTTCTGAAGGTCGAAAACCTCCCTCAAGAATCCTTGTGATGCATGGAGAAACATATGGAGGTGAAACCCGACGGAGCATATTACTTCATGAATCGGATCTGGGTTCCACACCACGGAGGACTAAGGAAGGTGGTGATGGACGAAGCACACAAGAGCCGGTATTCTGTACATCCGGGCTCTGACACGATGTACCATGACTTGAAAGCAACTTACTGGTGGCCAAACATGAAAGCTGAAATAGCAACTTACGTGAATAAGTGTTTGACAAGCTCAAAAGTCAAGGTTGAGTACCAGAAACCATCAGGATTACTTGAACAACCTGAGATACCGATGTGGAAATGGGAGCAGATTTCCAAGGACTTCATCACCAAACTGCCTAAGACGGCAAGTGGCTGCGATACCATCTGGGTTATCGTAGACTGAGAGAATAAGTCTGCACATTTTCTACCCATCAAGGAGACCGACAAATTAGATAAATTGACTCGGATTTATCTAAAGGAATTGGTCACTCGACATGGAGTACCAATCTCGATCATCTCTGACCGTGACAATCGATTCACATCGCATTTCTAGAAGTCCTTGCATAAAGCTCTAGGAACGAGATTGGATATGAGTACGGCTTACCACCCGCAGACCGACGGGCAGAGTGCACGAACCATACAGACACTGGAAGACATGCTCCGAGCATGTGTTATTGATTTTGGCAGTAGCTGGGAGACTCACCTGCCATTAGTTGAGTTTTCGTACAACAACAGCTACCACACAAGCATACAAGCTGCACCATTCGAGGCACTTTACGGACGTAAGTGCCGATCTCCCATCTGCTGGGCGGGAGTTGGAGACAGCCAACTGACCGGCCCAGAGCTTGTGCACGAAACGATTGAGAAGATCGTGCAAATACGCAAACGGATGGCAGTAGCTCGGGACAGACAAAAAAGCTATGCTGACAAACGATGCAAACCGTTGGAATTCCAGGTGGGAGACAGAGTGCTACTCAAAGTCTCGCCCTGGAAGGGAGTCATTCGGTTTGGAAAACGAGGAAAGGTGAACCCTCGTTACATTGGACCTTTCGAGATCACTAAACAAATAGGCCATGTGGCCTACGAGCTGAACCTGCCAGACGAGCTGAGCAGCGTGCACAACGTATTTCACATCTCAAACCTCAAGAAGTGTTTACCTGACGAAACACTAGTCATTCCTCTTGAGGAGATACATATCGACGAACAATTAAACTTCGTTGAGGAACCGGTGGAAATTATGGATAGGGAAACCAAGAAACTCAAACTCATCAAGATACCAATTGTGAAAGTGTGATGGAATTCGCGACGAGGACCGGAATTCACATGGGAACGTGAAGACCAGATGAAACAAAAATACCCACGCCTGTTCGCGGAACAGGCAAACACTGGCAAAGCAAGTTGAATTTCGGGACGAAATTCTTTGTAACAAGAGGAGGATATGACACCCCGCAAAATCCAGGTCAGCATTTCATTTTATTTAAATTTTTATTTAAATGATTTTGTACACGTGGCACTAGAATTAGTTTAATTTAGTGTGACACATGGCACGACAGTACGAACACTGACGCACAACTAGATAATTCGAGGAATTATCGAGAAACAGCACACACGTGTCAAAACACACGAACGTTGGTGAACGTTGGTATGTACACATCCATAAAATATAACCACTGTTTTTGTACTGACCGATATAACTCCGTCAAAATCAAGCCATATCTTATATATTTTAACATCATTATAACACATGTAGAACATTTTCCTCTTTTATGTGTATATGTAAATCCATCACCATTTAAAAGTTAATATCGTTATAAGTTTTTTGGTATAAATAGTTACAATATTGTAACAAAAAAACCTACAATGATGTTAACTCTTAAACGGTGATGAATTTACACAAACATAAAATACTAAAGTGTTCTACATGTGTTACAATGATGTTCAAAAAAAATCCAAGATGTGGATTGATCTTGATGGAGTTATTGGGTTAGTACAAAAATAGTGGGTTACTAAAACTTCCATGCCCAATATACACACACACACACATACATATAGATATATATACACACACATATTGTAAGGATCCATTAACCCACCTTAATTGCGGAAACCAGATTAACTCCGACAAGATCAACCCAAATCTTTTGTTTTTTCATGATCTTTGTTATACATGCACCATACTATGTTATTTTATGTGTTTCTGCAAATTTATCACAGTTTGGGATTTAAAGCAACTCTAAGTTTGCGTTACACTGTAAATATTTATTTTCAGTTGCAACCACTTACACTGACGTAAGAGCCCAAATGGTGCTAAATTTGCGCAAACCAATAAAATAACATAGTCTTGTACATGTATAATAAAGATCATGTAAAAAACCAAAGAATTAGGTTGATCTTGTTGGAGTTAATCGTGTTTTCGCAATAAGGTGGGTTACTATAGGATCCCAATCCTATATATATATATATATATATATATATATAGATAGGGAAGTGTTCAAATAATAACCCACTCTTAAATCAATAACCCAGATAACTTTGCCAAGATGAAGCCAAATCTTGGAATTTTTTTAATATCATTGTAACACATTTAGAACACTATGTTCTTTTATGAGTTTGCGAAAATTTATCACCGTTTAAGAGATATCATCGTTGTATTTTTTGATTTACAGCACTGTAACTGTTTTTGGCCCAAAACTTAAAACGATGTAAACTCTCAAACGGTGATGAATTTTCGCAAACTCATAAAAGAACATAGTGTTCTAAATGTGTTACAATGATGTTCAAAAAAAATCCAATATTTGGCTTCATCTTGGAAAATTTATCTGGGTTATTTCTTTAAGAGTGCGTTATTATTTGATCCCAATCCTATGTATACACACACACACACACATGTGTGTGTTTATAAGGATGGTATCTTGTGAAAACCTAATCTTAGAGATATAACATTTATATCCTATATGAGTCGTCCATTTGGAATCTTGAAAATAAATATGTGATCCATAATAAATCATACGTGTTTATATAAACCTAACTTTTTATTTAAGTTTAAAAGCGGTGTAAGTTTAAATTACATTTTACCGAAAACTATAAATCCTGTTAACGTAACTAAAACTTACACTGCTTTTAAATTTTATGCTGTGATAAATTTATAGATACACATAAAAGAAGAAAGAGTTGTTTATGTGTAATAATGATATTTAAAAATAGAAAACAAATATATGGGTTGATCTTGGCGGAGTTATATGGGTTACCGCAATAAGACTGGGTTAACAATTGAACCTTCCCCTTTATATGTACGTTTGTTTGTAGGGTATGGATTCTATGACAATTGCATTTGAGAATTACGTCATCAACGACGTGAGCACATTTGTTCTTGCTTGAAATCCACATTGATTTAGCCATTATAAATATTTCAGGTTGATAGTATGCGGGAAATGAGGAACATAGGCGAAAACCGTGCGCGAAACGGAGTTCCGGATTGTCCGGAATCGCAAAACGGAGAAAAGTACAAAAATTCCAAAGTCAAACGGGCTGGGCGGTACGCCTTGTGACACCCCGCAAAATCCAGGACAACATTTCCTTTTATTTAAATGTTTATTTAAATGATTTTGTACACGTGGCACTAGAATTAGTTTAATTTAGTGTGACACGTGGCACGAAAGAACGTATGCTATAAATGGAAACTTCCCATTTTATGAAACTTTTGTATGACAAACGTGATTTGTATGCTTATTTGAATCATATGATGAGAATGCTATGTGTTAACATGATCACGTAGGACTAATGAGAATGCTAGAACTCTAAAATCAATATGCTTTGTGAACTTTCCATAATTGGAAGCTTACTATGAATAGTAAGTTGTCCATAGACGCGACTTGCTCGTTTTTGCACACGACGAGCACTTACACGACTGCTAGAAGATTCACAACCGTTACACGGTTCACCAACGGGTCGTTGACTTGACACTGTCAACTTTGGTCAAACACGGTCATTATGGACCAACACGATCAAACACGGTCAATGTGGACCAACACGAGCAAACACGGTCATTGTGGACCAACACGGACAAACATGAACAACCAAGGGTTGTTGAGCACAAACATGAGCACTAACACGAACACGAGCACTGTCACACCCCCAATTTTCAACTAACGGAATCATACCGTTTGGGAACGTGACAAACCAGGATCTCAGATCATTAGACATAACGAAGACCTCTATATGAATTTCAAAACATATGTTGGTCTAAAACTGTAACATCAAGGTTTTCAAAGTTTGCGGAAGCGTTTTAAAAACCAATAACAAAACGTATCGGTTTAAAAATGTAAAGTACAAATCCAATAACATTCAATGTCTTAATTGATCAAAGCTAAAACACTTGAACTGAAATGTATGCATGAGACTCAACATCCTAGTCCCTGCTTGTCCTTGCTTGTGCATTAGTGTCCTGAGAAAACATGTAAATCAAGTCAACACAAAGGTTGGTGCATACACAGGTTTAAGCATTCACAAATGTTGAAACCACAGTTTGAATATAGAGTTTACAGATAACATAATCACACATGCATAGTCATGATAGCTAGTCATTTGTACTATTTACATAAGTGGTCGACACCGAAGCTGACGAGTTGCCATGCTATAGCATGTTTTTGCCTTAACCCTATTATCTAGCACGAACAATAGTAATGTGTGTGTTTGGTCAGTCAAACACCTGCGTAGATCCCATCTACCAAGTGAGGTTTGTCAAACCCAATAGATCTATCTTCAACTACCACGCTTTGCACTCCGGCAAATTAAACGGTTCGAAAGAGAAGGCTTTGTAATGCTATGTTTGCACTTAATGTAAACAGCTAACTCATGCAAGTGATATGTATCTAAAAGCTTTTGTTGCACATGTTTTCTCCCCCAAAACAGTTAAAATAAGAAAGGGGCCGTGTACGCACCTTTGATAGCAATGGAATGATCAACACACGTGAAATCGCGTAAACAATCCTCTACGAATAATCTGTGTTTTAACAGTAACGTTGTGTTATTCGGGATGTCGTTTTGTTTTTATAATCACATACTTGTTAACACACCTATGTTAGATTGTAAGAAATGCACGTACAAGAGTGTACATGGATTTGCGTTCATTTATTTAAACCACATAAACATACAATATTATGTTTATGTACACGTAAATATACGCGATCATAATTTCTGCTCAAATTATAAATTTTATTGTTTTATGTTGTTCGGAATTCCATTAGGGTTCCAACGCAACTGGAACGGGTTAAAAGCGAGTTGATATGAAAAAGATATGATCGAAACACTAAAAATGATTTAAATATTAAAAACAGTTGGAGCCCGGGTTCGAACCCGTGACCTCCAACTCCTCACACCCACGAACTACCATCTCAACTCTATAACATTTGTTGACAAAGACCCAATTAAAATCTTTTAAGCATAACCCAAAACGGTTCCTTCTTGATAATCTTAACCGAACTTTGAATCCCTCAATTAGCCCCCGATCGAACCCAAAAACTTAGGGGTCTTGTTCCTGAAGTCTAATCGACTCTGCAGATGATCTTAATTCGAAACATCATTCACCACAACC